>PVHT021183526.1:2686848-2702937 GCA_004024745.2 Catagonus wagneri
CATCTAAAGCAGCTAGAGAGGGAAGAACTGACAAGACCTAAAGTTAGTAGAAGAAAATAAATCATCAAGATCAGAGCAGAAATCAACAAAATAGAAATGAAGAATACCATAGAAAAGATCAATGAAACTAAAAGCTGGTTCTTTGAAAAGATCAACAAAATTGATAAACCTTTAGCCAGACTTATCAAGAAAAAAAGAGAGAGGACACAAATCAATAAAATTAAAAATGAAAAAGGAGAAGTAACAACAGACATCACAGAAATACAAAGGATCATGAGACTACTACACGCAACTATACACCAATAAAATGCAAAACCTAGAAGAAATGGACACATTCTTAGAAAAGTACAATCTCCCAAGACTAAACCAAGATGAAAAAGAAAAGATGAATAGACCAATCACAAGTTCTGAAATTGAAGCTGTGATTAAAAAACTTCCAACAAACAAAAGTCCAGGACCAGATGGTTTCACAGGTGAATTCTATCAAACATTTAGAGAAGAGCTAACGCCTATCCTTCTGAAACTCTTCCAAAAAATTGCAGAGGAAGGGACACTCCCAAACTCATTCTATGAAGCAACCATCACCCTGATACCAAAACCAGACAAAGGTACCACAAAAAAAGAAAATTACATGCCAATCTCACTGATGAACATAGATGCAAAAATCCTGAACAAAATACTAGCCAACCGAATCCAACACTACACTAAAAGGATTGTACACCACAATCGAGTGGGATTCATCCCAGGGATGCAAGGATTCTTCAATATCCACAAATCAACCAGTGTGATACACCACATTAACAAACTGAAGAATAAAAACAATATGCTCCTCTCCATAGATGCAGAAAAAGCCTTTGACAAAATCCAACACCCATTTCTGATAAAAGCCCTTCAGAAAGTGGGCATAGGGGGAACCTATCTCAACATAATCAAGGCCATCTATGACAAACCCAGAGCTCACATCATTCTCAATGATGAAAAGTGGAAAGAATTCCCACTGAGATCAGGAACAAGACAGGGATGTCCACTCTTGCCACTACTATTTAACATAGTTCTGGAAGTCCTAGCTACAGCAATCAGAGAAGAAAAAGAAATAAAAGGAATCCAAATTGGGAAGGAAGAAGTAAAACTATCCCTTTTTGCAGATGACATGATACTATACCTAGAGAATCCTAAAGACTCGACCAGAAAACTGTTAGAGCTCATGAATGAATTTGGCAAAGTTGTAGGATACAAAATTAATACACAGAAATCAACTGCATTTCTATATACTAACAATGAAAGATCAGAAAAGAAATTAAGGAAGCAATCCCATTTACCATCGCATCAAAAAGAATCAAATATTTAGGAATAAACCTGCCTAAAGAGACAAAAGTCCTGTACTCTGAAAATTATGAGGCACTGATGATAGAAATCAAGGATGACTTGAACAGGTCGAAAGACATACCATGCTCTTGGATTGGAAGAGTCAATATTATCAGAATGATTATACTACCCAAGGCAATCTACACATTCAATGCAATCCCTATCAAATTACCAAGGACATTTTTCACAGAACAAGAACAAAATAGTTTAAAATTTGTTTGGAAGCATAAAAGACCCAGAATAGCCACAGACATCCTGAAAAAGAAAAATGGAGCTGGAGGAATCAGGCTCCCTGACTTCAGACTCTACTACAAAGCTACAGTCATCAAAACCGTATGGTACTGGCACAAAGACAGATATAGAGATCAGTGGAACAGGATAGAAAGCCCAGAATTAAGCCCAGGCATCTATAGTCCACTCATCTATGACAAAGGAGGCAAGAATATACAACAGAGAAAAGACAGCCTCTTCAATAAGTGGTACTGGGAAAACTGGATAGCTACATGTAAAAAAATGACACTAGAACACTTCCTAACACCATGCACAAAAATAAACTCAAAATGGATTAAAGATCTAGATATAAGACCAGATACTATAAAACTATGAGAGGAAAACATAGGCCAAACACTCTCTGACATAAATGATAGCAACATCTTCTCAGATCCATGTGTCAGAGTAAGGACAACAAAGACAGAAATAAACAAATGGAACTTAATTAAACTTCAAAGTTTCTGCACAGCAAAGGAAACCCTAAACAAAACGAAAAGGCAACCCACAGAATGGGAGAAAATATTTGCAAATGATTCAACTGACAAGGGATTCATCTCCAAAATTTACAAACACCTCCTACAGCTCAACACCAAAGAAAGAAACAACCCCATCCAAAAATGCACGGAGGATCTAGGCAGACAGTTCTCCAAAGAAGACAGGCAGATGGTAAATAAACACTTGAAAAGATGTTCAACATCACTCCTCATTAGAGAAATACAAATTAAAACCACTATGAGGTACCAACTTACACCAGCCAGAATGGCCATCATCAAAAAGTCTACAAACAATAAGTGCTGGATGGGGTGTGGAGAAAAAGGATCCCTATTACACTGCTGGTGGGAATGCAAATTGGTGCAACCACTGTGGAAAACAGTATGGAGATGCCTCAGAACACTAAAAATAGAATTACCATTTGATCCAGCAATCCCACTCCTGAGCATCTACCCAGAGGAAACCATGGCTCGAAAAGACACATGTACTCCAGTGTTCATTGCAGCACTCTATGCAATAGCCAAGTCATGGAAACAACCTAAATGCGCATTGACAGAGGAATGGATAGGGAAGATATGGTACATACACACAATGGAATATTACTCAGCCTTTAAAAGGAAAGAAATAACGGCATTTGCAGCAATATGGATGGACCTAGAAATTATCATGCTAAGTGCAGTCAGTCAGACAATAAGAAACCAAGATCAAATGCTATCACTTACATGTGGAATCTAAAAAAAGGACACAATGAACTTCTTTGCAGAACAGATACTGTCTCACAGACTTTGGAAAACCTTGGTTTTTCAAATAAGACAATCTGGGGGGTGGGGGTATCCACTGTGGGTTTGGGATACAAAATCTATAAAATTGACTTGTGAAGATTTATGTACACCTATAATTGAAATAAAATCCATTAAGAAAAAAATAAAATAAAATAACAATGCTATGTGATAGACGTACCAAGAGGCATTTTGGCCTTTCATGTGTTTGTTCCCGAGGCCTCAAACTCAGATATTCAAGCAGTTAACAAATAATTGAAGCATGCCATATGTAATACAATAGGGCATTGTGAGGACTGTAGCAAACTGCAGCATGCTTGCAAGCCTTGAATTCAGAGACATAAATTTTAAAATTTTGAAAACAGTAATGCATTTTTTGTGCAGGCTAAATAAAACATGCCAGTTATGGATTCAAATTTTATGAACTTTGGTTTATTTCTACTACATTCCTGTAGTTACACACTTGTGGATTTATGCATAGCCTGAGTCCAGACCAACCAAAGAATCAGCAAAGGACTAACTAGCATGTGGAAAACAGGTGTGTCTCTTAACATCTCACCTAGGTCAACCCTATCTAAAAAGCAGGCTCAGTGTCTATGGAAATCTTTTTTTAAAAACACTTTTATTGAGGTAAGATTCACATATCATATGTTATAGGGTGACTTATATGCCCTCAAAATACATATAAGGTCCTAACCTTCAGTATCTCAGAATGTGACTGTACCTGGAGACTGGATAGTTATCAAGGTAATTAGATTAAAATAAGGTCATTACAGTGGGCCCTAATCCTAATGACTACTGCCCTTAGAAGAGAAAACATGGACACTGACATAAACAGAGAGAAGAACAAGACACCACAGTAGAAGACAGTCATCTACAAGTAAAAGGGAAAGGCCTGGAGCAGATTCTTCCCTCAAGATCTTCAAAAAGAATCAACCCTACTAATAGCTTGACCTTGCAGTTCTAGACCTCAGAATTGTAAGAGATAAATTTCTGTTGAGTAATCTACCCTGTCTGTGGTACTCTGTTACGGTAGCCTTAGCAAACTGCTACATCATAAATTCACCCATTTAAAATATCTAATTCAATAGATTTGGTATATTCACAAATATGTAAACTATCACCATGGCAATTCAAAATTTTTTATTTTTCTTTTTATGGCTGTACCTGTGGCACCCTCATGGTTGCTATGTCAGGTTCTTAATCTGCAAAGCCACAATGGGAATGCCTAAAATTTTTGTCATTATCTCCAAAAGAATATATGATTTATATACTATTAATAATAACAAGAGCTGTTATTGTTGAGTACCAAATATTTGCCAGATAATGTGGTTATCATTTGAATTCTTTATTTTTTTCTTTTTAAGACTGCACCTGTGGTATATAGAAGTTCCTGGGCTAGGAGCAGAATCCAAGCTACATCTGTGACCTATGCTGCAGCTTGTGGCAATGCCAGATCTTAACCCACTGAGCGAGGCCAGGGATCAAACTTGCACCCTCATGGACACTCTGTCAGGTTCTTAACTTGCTGAGCCACGACAGGAACTCCTAATTTTTTTTTTCATTATCTCAAAAAGAAATCCTGTATCCTTTAGCTATCAACATACTACCATTCCATCCCCCTAATACTAATCTACTTTCCATCTCTATAGATCTGCTTATACCAAACATTTCATATAAATGGAATCATAAAATGTGCAATATTTCTGAATGGCTTCTTTTAACACGTTTTCAAGATTCATCATTGTGTGCATCAGTAATGCATTCTTTTCTTGATAGATGAAACTCTATTTTGCGGATATACCACTTTGTTTATCGGTTAATCAGTTGATGGACATTTGGGTTGTTTCCACCTTTTGTGTATTATGAATTATGCAACTATAAACATGTGTGCACAAAGATTTTGTAAAGGGAAAAACCTTGTGTTTGGGGGAGAGCTAAAAACCTGTTATAGATGAACAAAAACTCCTATTTCCTTGAGTTGATGTCTGGCAAATTTTCACTTTCCTTATTTTCTCTCAGGCCCACCCATCATTCTTATTTTAAACAGCTATCATCATCCACTCTCACAGGCTGATTCATGGTTGATTTGTTCAACAATTGCATGGCATCAAGCTTACTGAAGAATATATGAAGACCCTGGGGGAGAATGAAAGTGTCATTGTAAACAGAGCATCAAGTCAGTTAGAAGCTCAGTCTGGGGGAAGACATGTGGGTGAGTGAGTGGGTGGGTGTGGATGTGAAGAGCTGTATTTGTATTCAGAAGTATTAAAGTTCTCCCCAGGTGTGGAAAGCCTGGCCAAATCATGTTAGATTGAAATGCAGTCGTTGAAGCTCTGCCAGAAAAGGAGAGGCATTTGAGTTAGATGAGGTGTACCTGGCCCATTAGCTCATCAGGCTATTCTTCAGTATTCACATAAAGATGTAATTTATCAGAATCCTATTTTACCACTACTTGTAATATGAGCCAATAAACAGTGGGAAAGTCACAGGATTTGATTTTTGCTAGATTATATCATGGAGAGCCTGAAAGAAGCTATTTATGAGTACACTGATGGAGCAGGTCACCAAGTCTCTGTTTTGACTAAGCTTCCCTTTTGGGGGGCATGGGAATGTACTTTTTAAAATAAGTGCATTCTCATTGTAATAATATATAGATGGGAGTGTACATTGTGTCTCTATGGCAGGCTTGTAAGAATAATGGTCTCACAATGTTGGTTCAGCAACTATGTAATGAACAGAGCACTTATTATGTGCCAGACATCATGCTTCATGCCAGACGTGGTGTTGTGAAATAAGATGAGTACGGTCCTTGCCCTTACGCTGTCCCAGACAAGGTTAATCACTGATTTGTGGCTTGGTAATTGTTCTTGACATATCAACTGGATATTTTAGTCCTGTAAAATCTGGTTAGATAAATAATATCTCCCTTGTGCCTTTGAAAATTCTTAGATTCTCATATATCTAACAACTGGGCACCTATATGTGCCAGACACTATGCTAGGCACAGCAAGTTCATGAATAATTAGAATATATGATCCTTGCCTTCAAAGAACTAACAGTCTAAGATGTGCTTATACATGCATTAACACCATAAATCATAGGATGTACAAATACCACAAACGTGATGGAAGATTCTAGAACTGAGGTATAAAAAACTGGGGGTACAGAAGTCCTCATTCTTTCAAAAGAATGTGGTTGGTGATTGTACAGAGGAAAAGGGTTGCTGAATTTTCACAGAGAAAGTGAAGTCTGATCCAGCTCTTAAGGGATTAAAAGCATTTGGGCAGATAGCAAAAAATGTTAAAGGAATTCTATTTGGAGGGAATAGCTTGAGGAATGGCCAAGGGGCATGAAAGTAATGTTTGGAGGAATGGCAAGTAGGCAGACATTCTGTCTATTCTTTTCTCTGTCATCTCCCAAAGACGAAAGGCTCAGATCCAGAGACTGTTCCGGTTAAACACTTCAGTGGAAAGTTAAGAGCAGTCTGTCATTTCTCATTTGAACACCTGGAAAGTCTCTAAGCACGTCAAAGTATGCTCAACTTTCTGGGGCTTACCACATATTCAACTTCAGTTTCTATAAAAACAGAGGACAATTTCAATAGGCAAGTAATGTTGATTGATAGGATTTGCTGTCTAACATTAAGTAGAGACTAAGGTTTATGTACAGTTTGTCCTTTAGCAAAACTGACACTAGGTAGTCCTCTAATTTTCTGTGATGACTTTGGGTTGCATATAACTGGCACTGCTCTTCCCAGTCTATATAAGTTGGATTACTACAGGTCAAGAACAAAATGTGTTTTAACCGGCTGGATGCATCACAACACAGTGATAAATTCTGAAATCAGATTACTTTATTCTAAATCCCAACTACGAGGTTTACTCTTTCCAAACCACACAAACTCACTCGGCCTCAATTTCATCTGTAAAAAATGTGCATACAATTGTACTTGCCTTAGGGGCTGTTGTGAGGATTAAATAAAAGTGCATGTAAAGTATTCAGCCTGGCACCTGCATGATACCAGCATATGTGAACTGCTATTGCAGAGTAGTGGTGAAGATCCTGGGTGTCCTTCTGTTCTCATCTGGATCTGAATCCTGCCTCTGTGCAATATTTAGCAATTTACTTAGTTTATAAACTTGGTTTTCACATTTATAAACAAGACAATAATAAAGAGTTAAAGAGTTACTGTGAAGATTAAATAAGAAAACTATATCTCAATAAAACTGGAAAAAAGTTATATTGAGGAAAAAAGTATATATAAAGTGATAACCACATTACCTGGCACATAGGTACTCAAAAACATCAGCTCTCATTGTTATTATTAATATTATATAAGTCATATGTTCTTAGAAGTATTATTTTCTAACTTTTTAAAAATTAATTTCTGGAATAAATTTCTTGAATATATCTGGACATTTCATAAAAGCCTTTTGTACAGTGCAAATCCTTCAATGACTGTCTCTTTATTTGTATCAGAAATTTCCTAGGGGCTTTCTGCTTGTCAGCAGTGTTTCCTCAATTCTGGTTTACTATTTAGCCTCTACAGCTCCAATATCTATTTATATATACGTTTGGGGGAAGCCGGCCCCGATATGTAATGACAAATGTGAAAGGTTTACAGGGAGCAAAATTGAAGGAAAGTAGCCAGGACTGGGCTGACAAGGTCTCTGTCAGGCCAAAGGAGAGCTCCAGAGCAAGGTTTGCTCAGTATCATCATGAGCTTAGTGGAATGGGTTGGCCCTTATACCCTGCCTTGACCAGTTATTGGTCAGAGCCATCCTGAGACACACATAACCTTACCTTGGCTTAAATGTTTTCCAGAGTGTTTCAAGATGGGTATGGCTTCAGCTTGAAAGCTGAGACAGATTGTGAAGGAAATAGCTGGAGGACTTCAGTTAAAGGAATTCCTCATAGCTGGGCAGCAAGTCCCTTCTTGAAGGAACATCCAAAGAGCCCATGCCTGTGTCTGTTATAGAAAGATACTAGGAAATAATAATGGCAATAATCGACCCTGCTTTAAACTATTTAGTTTGCTATAACAGCATACCGTAGACTGGATGGCTTATAAACAACAGAAATTCATTTCTTACAGTTCTGGAGATGGATAAGTCTAAGATTAAGGCACTGGAAGATTCAATGTCTGGGAAGAACCAGCTCCCTTGTTCATAGATGGCTATCTTCTTGTTGTGTTCTCATGTGGCAGAAGAGGTAAGGGAGTTCTCTAGAGTCTCTTATAAAAGCACTAATACAATTTAAGAGGACTCTGCTTTCATGACCTAATCACCTCCCAAAAGCCCACCCCCCTCCAAATACTATCACATTGGGGATTAGATTTCAACATATGGACTTTGGAAAAACACAAATATTCAGTGTATAGCAGACTCAGTTTGTGTACTTCTCCACATTTTCTTAGCCCCTCCCTGTCCTTGGACTTCAGCCACTTTCCCAAGAAAAGGCCCCAGCTACCCCCTAGTATCCTTTCATCTCCTATACCAGCAGCTGCTCCAGCCTCCCTACACATGTGGGTTAGGTTTGCATTTGGCTTCCATTGCATCCACCACGGTAGGAGTGGGAGCAGCTACGGTGCTCATTTCAGTCAACTAGAGCAATAAAGTCTCTGGCTCTCTAATGTCTGAACTCAGAAGAGGCCCCATGCCATAGAACATGGATCTGGCCAGGTAACCCAACTTGCTGGAAGTGCAGAATTAATGCCCCACAGGCTAAACTCTGACCAATGAGAAACAGAAGATTAAAGGGATTAAGCAGAGACCTCTCATACTTTCTCCCCTTCAACAGAATGTCCCAGGATGCAGAGGATCCACACACCCTATCTGCATGAAGTCTCACAAGATTAAGCACATATCTGTTTTCTTGTCACTATGGCCAGATCAGAACCACACTACCTTGCATTTGCTTTCCTTCAATCCCTACCTCACTTCCTTTTTGTTCTTCTCTCTAGCTGCCCTGGAATCACAGTTCCAAATAAAGTTTTAGCACCTAAGCTTAGCTTTACACTTGTTTTCCTAGACCCGAGGTGAGAAAGTACCTTACTATTCTGTGATTATTATGTCTCTAGCACTATTTTAGGAGCCTTAAAGATATTCTCATTAGATTCTCAAAACAAATCAATGACATAAGTATCCTTAGTAACGTCATTTCTGTTTTATAAGTGAGAAACTGGGTCACAGAAATGTTAAGGATCTTTCACAAAATTCTACAGCTAATAATTGATAGATCTAGGATTTGAAATACAGATGGTTGACTCTAGAGACAGGCCCAATGTTGTATCTGCAGTTGAGTTTGGCTCTCAAGGCTGTTTTTACGGTTAAATGTATACATAGTGCCAGTTCCACTGGCAAAAGGTTCCTATATATCATCCAAGAGAGTACTGCTGAGTTAGACATAAGATGAGAAATATTTATCTAATTAGAAAATTTGAATCAAGTGAAGGAAAATCATCCAGAGGCCTTGGAGGAATAATTGGGAGGTCTGGATTCCCTCTGGCTTCCTCAGTTTAGTTAGCTATTTGAATTTGGACAAATCACATAACCACTCAATCTGTAATATAAATGTATAATCCCTAAACTACCTGCTTTACATGATTTTTGTAAGAACCAAATTAGTCATATCCACAAAAGCATTTCTAAATACTGAATTATCAGTACTACCTCAATAAGAGCAATTCTATTAACAAAGGGCTTACTAAATAAATTGTTTCTTACATCTCAGAAAAAAAGGACTGAAGTAGACTTTCAAGACACTAGACTATAACAAGATAATACAAATATAAAATAATCAACAAAAATAAGGCAAAGGGCAAAGTTGTCAAGCAAATAAATCTAGGAATAAAATCTATGCATGGCAAAAATTCTATCTATCTTTGCTAGTGGTGGAATACATATTTCGTTTTATGCTTTCTGGATACAACATAAGGAAGGAAAGAAACATCATCAGTTATGGGATTCCTAGCATCCACAAATTGAAAATCAGTCATTGCCCCAATAATCCTGACACTGACACCAGAGAGAAATTTCTCTATTGATCTGCACACAGAGGACATTACAAAAGTTATGAATAATATTCTCAATGGTATTCTAGCAATGCATACATTTTTTCCTTAGTATAGGACAGTGACAACATAGCACAATATAATTGTTTAAAGTAATCATGGGAAGAACTCCCTCTGAAGTATTTTGTGGCATTGTGGCTCAATCTTGGGCTAACTTTTATAATTCTTAGATAGACAGAATGTAGTATGAATAATAATAATAAAATATTAATAACTAATAATTATTTTATTCAATGGATAATTCTTTGAGCAACTACCCCATGAACCAAACATTGAAGCGATAGCAGTGAAAACATAAAAATCAGTGCTGCCACTCCTACATTCTAAGTGAAAAGATATTAAATAGATCAATAGACAGACAATTAAATATTTTGTGTCTGTTAGTGATAAATACTATGGAGAAATATAAAATTGAGAATTAGGATAAAAAGCAATATAAGAATTAAATATTATTGAAGAAGTAGCATGATCTTATTAAAAAATATTTGCACTTGACTTCTTTAGGGACTTTAATGTTGAGTCAATAATGTCATTTGCTTTTTTCTATGAGTGGCCAAAGAAAAACCTGTACCAAAGTTAAACAGGCAAGGAAAACTTTATTCAAGACTATCACAATAGGAGAGGCCAGAACTCAACTCTACTGAAACATAGGGTAGAAGGGTCTTTAAGGACTGAGATGACTAATGGAAAACCACCGGAAGATGCTGGGGCATGAAGAGTGACTGACCAATGGGATGTGTGGAGCACACTGAGTTTGCAAATGTTTTTCTCAGTGATCAAGCCATCTGTGTTTGTTAATTAGTGCCCAAGGGCTCCTACCTTTCCTCAGAGACTGAGAGATGAAGGGTGCTAGTGTTCATGGTAATTACATTTCAAAGTGATAGCTCTGAGGTCCCTGAGAAAGACATTCCTGGGTTGTAAAGTTGAAAAGAGGCTTTTAAATAGAATGACAACTCAAAAGAATGTACAATTATGTTTTCTTATGTAAAAACTCTAGGAAAAGGGAAGTCAGGGCCTAGAGTCAGGAAAAATCCTGTCCAAAGTTTAGTCATGCTGAAAGAAACATAAAGTCTTCTTGGTCCACATGTACATACTCACACACACTTGCACATGATTTATCTTCAACATGCAAGCTATTTTCAGTGTTCACAAGGCTTTTTCTTTATTATGTCATATTTAAATGAAAGAACCTGCCCAGTAAGCATTGTTACTTACAATGTATATTTTATAATTACATGAAAGTTGCCTTATATCACAAACAATGATACAACAGACAACAAAAATAATATGATTTGTACATAATCTATCATTATTAATAGAATATAGACAAGCAAACGGGTGGGATAAAGGTGTTCAACAAATGTTGGTTTGCTGATTGATTACTGAACTTTGATTTTGTGATCCATTTCTCATTAAAGTATCAAAAGATGTCTATTAAATGCTTTTTCATGTTTTAAGAGCCTTGGATAAATATATTTCTGAAAACCTTTTTTATCTTTGTGGAATATCACATATAAGGCTAAGAATGACTTTTAGAGAATAAAGCTCAGAACCTCTGCAGCCAAGGAGGAAATTCAATAATGTTTACATGGGAAATGTCATAGCATCCATCTTTGAACCAAGAGGAGGATCCACTTTCAATTCAAACTCAATCTGAAAGTAATCCTTCATTTTGAAGGAAGCAAAATTTAACAATTCCCTACAGCTCTTCTATTAAGGAGAATGTGGAGGGAGCAGACTGAATGAGAAAGACCAGTCAGTACTCAAGAGTGGCAGAAAGCAGTAGATTCAGGCAAATAGAAAGAGAAATTCTTTCAGGGATAACCAGAAGCTAGCAATGCAGGGAAATGTCACCATCTTTCAATATACTTGATAAAGACCATAAGTGAAATAATTCAAGGATTAAGATTTTTTTTTTTTTTACAGCATGGATGGACTTGGAGGGTATTTTGCTAAGTGAAATGAGTCAGAGAAAGACAAATATAGTATGATATCACTGATATGTAGAATCTAAAAAATAAAACAAACTGGGAATTCTCTGATGGCCTAGCAGGTTGAGGCTCCTGCATTCTCACCACTGTGGCTCTGGTTGCTGCTGTGCAGCATAGGTTCAATCCCTGGCCCAGGAATTCCCACATACTGCCTGTGTGGAAAAAAAGAAAGAGAAAGAGAGAGAGAGAACCTGAAATAAACATTACAATTCTCAAATAAATAAACTAGTGAATATAACAAAAATGAAATTGTCCAGTGATTTACAGATATAGAGAACAAACAAGTGTTAGCAGTGGAGGGGGGGGAGGGGCACGAAAAGGGTAGGGGATCAAGAGGTACAACTATTATTGAGAAAATAAAAAAGCAACAAGGATATATTGTACCACACAGGGAATATAGGTAATATTTTATAATATCTATAATTGGTATAAAACCTTTAAAAATGTTGGTTCACTATGTATGTTGTACACCTGCAACTTATGTAATATTGTACATCAACTATATTTCAATTAAGAATTTTTTATACTTCAATTAAAAAATTTTTACTACCACTAATGAACACTGACATACAAAGAAATGACCATCTTTGTGCAGGTCAGATGGGGACAGTAAGGGTCATACAGATAAGAGTAAGAGAGATCTAGATAACCAAGGAAAAGATATCCAAAAAAGACCAAACCAGAGACAGAGCTCCCTGGTGGTCTAGTGTTTAAGGATTCAATGTTGTCACTGCTGTGGCTCATTGTCACTATGGTGGCTTGAGTTCAATCCCTAGCCTAGGAATTTCCACATGTTGTGAGCATGACCAAAAAATAAGACCAATCCAGAGACAATTACCCAGCACACACTTGGCTTTCCCCTAGAATAAAAGGATTTAAATTTTTGGCAGAAACCTGCATATATTTTATTTAGAATTTATAAGTCACTGTGCATAAATTACTGTATTGTAAACTCTACCTAGTTTGAATTATTTCAACTAACCCTTTGTTTTTCCCATGAAGTCTAGATACAAAAGACCTCATTAGATATACTAAAGATGGGAAATCAGGTCTTAGGAATCCCAACTGACATTGCAGTTAAGATCCTGGTTCCCTGTAGGGTAAGGGGAATAAACAGAGATCTCTGGGCGGACCTGGTTCCTCTCTGGGGTTGCTCCCAAGAGAGAGGTTGGAATCAGGAAGCCTGCTAGCAACCTACTTCCCTCTGTACTTCAAGTAATGCTTCAAGGTATTTTCTCACAAGAACATATGTAGTATTTAAGGATCCTTGGCAGCACTCTGCAGGCAGAACTCTCAGAGCTGCCATTGGAGACCAGCCATTTATTTTCCTTAAAAAAAAAAAAAAAAAAGGTCAAGATTAGGCTTGAAGGATTAAGCTTAATCTCTAATACAAAAGGATTCAGTTAAGATTGGAGTTTGCCTCTTCCTTCCTAAATCTCCTAAGAGATGAAATCTGTTCGAGGCACTGGGGAGCAAACTACCTGATGTACAAATGTTATTTATAACATTTATTTATAATATTATCCTCTAGTACTTTGTGAAAGTGAATCCATAGGAAGCATTAAAACTCCCTCCATTTGAGGGGTTTTTTTTTCTGTTTTCATTTTATTTACTTTAACCCAGGATCAATGCATGACTGAGATGACAGATCCAAAAGAAAAGGAAAAACAGTGGTGTGGATTTAAGTTTCATCTTGTATATCTAGTTTGATGGATCATTTTGGCGGGTTTAGTATATATACTTGAGAATGCATCGGGCAGGTGTAAGTATGCTCTACACTCTTAGCATTTTAATAAAGGTATTGAATATAAGGGCATCAGGTATCACTTTTGCCCGCATTTTCTTTAAAGGAAAATGATCAGTAGAAAGTGGAGCTCTAGTTGTTTAAAGGAGGTCCACCTGAAGCTCATTTAGTTTTTATGTAGCTCTGCCAATGTTTTCCACTTCTAATAGTCCCATGAGTCATTGGCATCTTGTCGATTATCTCAACCTGTGTATCTACAGGGAATTGGAAGGCATGTGAATTTAGAGATGTACTGTGCCATGGGGTCGGGGAAAATACAACAGCAGCTCCAGAAAGTGGATAAGATAATCTCTCAAAAGGCAGAAAGAATATCAGTTTCCTTTGTCTTGGTTTTGATTACATCGCTTCATTTTTTTTTTCCTTTTGAAAATCTGGATAATATGCAAATTCAATATATCCAGGTTTTTAAAATCCTTTCAAAAGAACATTATACATGTGAAGTTTTCAAGAAGACAACATTGCTGCTAATTTTGAGAAAAGCTAAAAGAAAAAAAATCAAAACGCAGAGCTGAAGAGAAGAGCCTAGAGGACTAGAGCTTGTAAATGAAACACTGTTTCTTTTAGCTTGAGTCTTTCCTTTCATGAGGAAAACTCTAAGATATACAAAAACAGTTCTTTGTGGCTGGACGCTCTTATATTGCTAATGGCTTTTGACAGTGTGTTACAGCTTATTTAATCCAATTGAATTTGATTATTCATGTCAGTAACAAGATAAACTGGTTGACAGGGGGAATTTTCTTCAGTCACTGCCTCATATCAAATCTACAAATTTAGTTGCCTAGAAAAGAAGAGATAGGGGCAGGAAAGATCCAGAGAGACTGCTCTAATCCAGGCTATTCCTGAAATTTGAATTTTGACTAAAGAAATGGTATTGATTACGGAGACAACTGATATTTCCTCTAAAATTTTCCCATGGAGTATATACCACTCATTGAAATATAGTCCAAAACTGTATTATCACTCATGTCCAGCCCATTTACACACACACACACACACACCCCTCACTACAGTTATACAAATCCTTCATGCGTCTTAAATAGAACAAATTCTCTCTTTCCTGTTTCCATGCCTTTTCACATTATATCCTTTGCCTAGGATATCCTTCTTTGAATTATTCTTATCTCTCAAAAAACAGCAAAAATATCACCTTCTCAATAAAAGTCCTCCAAAACCCTCAGTGTCCTGTAGCAATTTGTATATTCTCTTAGCTCAATGTCTCTCAGGCTTCTTTGCACTTAGGCACCCACAGGACCTAGCACACTTGTCTTAGTAATGACAGCTCAGTACGATTCTATATGAGAAAGGAGTGGCAGAGTGAGGGGTAGGAGACAATGCCTCTCTCCTATAGGGCTTAAATTTCCAGGATATGAATGTAATTTGAAATATTCAAACTGCCCCACTCCCACCCCATCAAAAAAAATGCTGGCTTATCCACCCCCAATTCCATAGCCAATAACTGCTCCAGTTACTCCTATTAACATAACATCTTATGAATATTTGTTCATACCTCTGTGTTATGAATATTTGTTTATATCCCTGTCTCTAATATTAGATGTTATTATTTGTCTTCATAGTCATCATGCCACAACTCCTTAGTACAATCCCTCATACACACCAGCCGCCCAAAAAATGACTGTTCAAGGAACAAGTGAGTGAATGAATGAGTGACTGACTAAGTAAAGGAATGATTTCTGGGACACTGTAAGCAGGTAACATCCATAACTGATGAAGAGATGAACCAAAAAAGGAAGTTCTTCAAGCTGAAAAGAAAACATGTTAACTAGTACCATGAAATCATTTGAAAGTAAGAAACTTATTGGCAAAGGTAAATATGTAGTCAAATTCAAACTACAACATTATTGTAATGATGATGTTTAAAGCACATGTAACCTTTTTATAAAGGTTAAAAAGAACAAAATAAGTAAAAATAACTGTGGCCACAACAATTTGTTAATGGAAACGCAATATAAAAAGTTGTAAATTATGACATAAAACATATAAAATACTGGGGAAGAGTGAGTAAAGTGCTGAGCTTTGGTATATGAACAAAGTTAAGTTGTTATCAATCTAAAATAGACAGTTTAACATGGAGACTAAACAACACTCTACTAAACAACCAATGGATCACTGAAGAAATCAAAGAGGAAATTAAAAAATACCTAGAAGCAAAAGACAACAAAGACACGACACCCCAAAACCTCTGGGATGCAGCAAAAGCAGTCCTAAGAGGAAGGTTTAGAGCAATACAAGCCTACTTCAGGAAACAAGAAAAAAGCTCAAATAAACAACCTAACTTGACATCTAAAGCAGCTA
>PVHT021183526.1:2707312-2724178 GCA_004024745.2 Catagonus wagneri
AAATGCAAATCAAAACCACTATGAGGTACCACCTTATACCAGCCAGAATGGCCATCATCAAAAAGTCTACAAACAATAAGTGCTGGATGGGGTGTGGAGAAAAGGATCCCTATTACACTGTTGGTGGGAATGCAAATTGGTGCAACCACTGTGGAAAACAGTATGGAGATTCCTCAGAAAACTCAAAATGGAATTACCATTTGATCCAGCAATCCCACTCCTGGGCATCTATCCAGAGGAAACCATGACTCGAAAAGACACGTGTACTCCAGTGTTCATTGCAGCACTCTATGTAATAACCAGGTCATGGAAACAACCTAAATGCCCATCGAAGAGGAGTGGATAGGGAAGATATGGTACATACACACAATGGAATATTACTCAGCCATTAAAAGGAACGAAATACCAACATTTATAGCAACATGGATGGACCTAGAAATTATCATGCAAAGTGAAACCAGTCAGACAATTAGACAGCAACACCCAATGCTACCGCTTACATGTGGAAATTAAAAAGACAAAATGAACTTCTTTGCCGAACAGACAATGACTCACAGACTTCGGAAAACCTTTGGTTTTTCAAATAAGACAATCTGGGTGGTGGGGCGATACACTGAGGGTCTGGGACACCAATTGACTTGTGATGATTTTTGTACACCTATAATTGAAATAAAATTCATTAAGCAAAAATAATAATAATAATAAATAAATTAAATAGTTTATGTTTTATGTAAGCCTCATGGTAACCACAAAGCAAAAAATTTATGACAGATATACAAAAAGAAAAAGAAGGAGTTCCCGTCAGTGGTTCAGTGGTTAACGAATCCGACTAAGAACCATGAGGTTGCGGGTTCAATCCCTGCCTTGCTCAGTGGGTTAACGATCCGGCATTGGTGTGACCTGTGGTGTAGGTTGCAGATGCAGCCCGGATCCTGCGTTGCTGTGGCTCTGGCGTAGGCTAGCAGCTACAGCTCCGATTAGACCCCTAGCCTGGGAACCTCCATATGCCACAAGTGCGGGCCCTAGGAAAAGGCAAAAAGACCAAAAAAAAAAAAAAGGAATCAAAGCCTACAACATATCAAATTATTATGTTACATTATTACATATTTATAATTATATAGTATTAGACAAAATTATTAAATCTCAAAGGAAAGAGCAAAGGAGGAAGAAAGGAACAAAGGAAAAACAAAACAACTATAAGATAATTAAGAAAATGGCAATATTTTGTTTTTACCTATCAATAATTACTTTAAATGTAAAAGGACAAAAGCAGCAAAATGAAAAGACATTCTACAGAATGGAAAAAATATTTGCAAACCATATATCTGATAGCTTAATTTCCAAAATATATAAGAAATTCATAATCTAATAGCAAAAAAACCCAAAAAAATCTAATAAAAAATGGGCAAATGACCTGATAAGACATTTTTTTCAGAGAAGACAAACAAATGCCCAACGGGCACATGAAAAGATCCTCAAATCACTAATTACCATGAAATGCAAATCAAAACCTGAATGGAGATATCAGTTCACACCAGTTAGGATGGCTATTATCAAAAAGTGAAAGTCTCAGGAATGCGGAGCCTTGTATGAAATTGGAATATAGCATCAGTGTTTGAGCTCAAGATATTTGCTCCTTTCTCTCCCTAATCCATAGACGTAGGTTTCTCTCCAAGTTAGGCTTTGGGAAATCTAGGAGGTGAAGGCAGAAACAAAGGGATCTGGATTCATCTTCCGAGGGATGAAAGAATTGGATTTAATAAGTACATCTCTCCTGGCACACATAGGATGGTTTTCCTAAGTGGAATCTCCCTCAAAAATAGTAGTTCTATATTTGAACTTCTGGATTTAAATGTCTCCTGTGCATATGAAGATGTCCTAGTGCATTTTTAAAATGAAGTGCTTTAATCAAGCTGATTTTAAGTTATAAATGTATAAAAACATTTTAGTATAGGAAACACGACATTTCAAAATAATGGCTTTTTGTTAATCCTGCATATATATAGTGAGAATAAGGGCTCTGGTGGAAACTTAATTACATAGAGGAAACAGGTTAGTCTGAAAATTAATAGCGGCCCAATGCAGAGAGAAATAATGAATTTTACCACGGATTGCATGAGAATATGCCATTCTTGAAAATACCGTGTGTGGAAGAAAGTTTCATTTTTAAAGCCAATATTACAGCCATACTGAAAATAAGTGAAGAATATTACTAATATACCATGAATTAACATTTTTATTATTAAAGCATTATAAAAATATTGCACAATATTTGAAAAAAATAGATGGGGAACTTTGCAACCCCTCTATCCTTAAATAAGTTACAAATTATTTTATATGTTTCTTCTTGGTCTTTTCTACATAACTGTATATAGCTATAATCAAAGCCTATAGTCTATTTCATGTGCTTATATTTTACTTAAGATACTATTTAAGGCATTTCTATATCACTATGTTACGTTCATGATCATTTCTGCTAGTTGCACAGTCCTCTAACAAGCAGATCCATAACTTATCCAATATTAAATTATTGTCGTATATTTTTCTTGCATTTTTTTTTGCTATTATCAATAATACTACAGTGGAGTTCCTGTCATGGCACAGTGGAAATGAGGACGACTAGGAACCATGAGGTTGCAGGTTCAATCCCTGGCCTCGCTCAGTGGGTTAAGGATCTGGCATTGCCATGAGCTGTGGTACACGTCACAGATGTGGCTCGGATCTGGTGTTGCTGTGGCTGTGGCATAGGCCAGCAGACGTAAAAACATTATCTTGAGGATTATGAAAAACAAGCCATGGACTGTAGTTTGCTAGCCCTGAGAGTTGTTTTCTTCTAGCACACAGTTAATTTAGAGACAGAGCATTTTGAACTAATGGGATTTGGTTTGAGAATTTGCTAAATCAGGTCTATTTTAGTTTTTGTCCTTAGTTCAAGAGAAATTTCGCTAGTCCTGGAATGTGGTCTTTATTTTCAATGTGTAACCTTTCTGGAATTCAGTGGAAAACCCAAACTATTAACCAAACCTCTCCATTTTGGTTGGACTTGAGTTCTAAACTGGTTCTCTGCAACAGGTATCAGCTAAAATATTTGATTAGTTCTGTCAGCCTTTCAATCTTTCAATCATTTTACCGATGGCTTTCTTGGAGTGGAATCTGTGATTTCACATTTTCTGAGATAAATACTTAATTTCATTTCTCAGGCCAATAAGATTGCAGAATTTTTTCTGGAGCTCTATATCCTAAATACCACAAAGACCAGAGAGAGCCTCAGGAGAAAAAACTACGTAAACCCAGTGCAATTCCGTAATTTGAAGGGTCAAATCACCTCCAGTCTCTGCCTGCTTTTGGCTACTCTCCAGTGCCTTTAAATTGTTGCTTTTAAAGTATTTGGTGCAGAGTTTATAATTGTTTTCTGAGAAATTGTTAGTCTGATGCAAGGTATTCTGTCATCATCAGGCTGGAAGTCTCTGAGATCACATTTGAAATTCCATTAGAACCCTTCAAAAAGAAATAAGCTATATACTGAAAGGAGCACCGGAAAGGTGATGAAGGAGTTTAGACAGCATGACCTGGTCTGATCTATGTTTTAGATAAATCTCTGTTGGAAGTGTAGATGATGGATTTGAAAGTAAGAACTTGAAGGAGGGGAACCCAGTTAGAAAAATATTGCAATAATTCAGGTGAGAGACATGGAGGGCTAGAGGTGATTCTAGAGACCAAAAGATGAATTTGAGCAATATTTAAGAAATACAATCAGCTGAAATCAGAGACCTAGTGGATGCCAAGATTTTTATTTTGATGCCCAGAGACCAAGAGTTAAACTATCACTGAGACAGGTAACATAAGAAGGTAAACAGATTAGGGGAAGAGGAAGTAAGGAGTTTGTCTTTACATTCTTGAAGGGTTAAAGAAGAGGAAGCAGAGATAGAGGCAGAAGGTGCAACAGAAGAAGAAACAAAATCCATTAAGTGTCCCACAAAGTCTAAATTCTCCCTTTACAGAAACAGTTTTCCAACTTCAGCATTTCTCCAAGGAACACAGCATAATTTAGCATTTGTGCAGAGAGGCTTAAAGATTTCAACTGTACTATAAAGAAAGTAAGTGAAGGGAGTTCCTGTTGTGGCTCAGAGAGTTGCAAACCTGACTAGTATCCGTGAAGATTCAGGTTTGATCCCTGGACTCACTTAGTGAATTAAGGATCCAATGTTGCTTTGAGCTTCAGTGTGTAGGTCATAGACGTGGTTTGGATCCTGTGTTGCTGTGGTTGTGGCTCCAATTCGACCCCTAGCCCAGGAACTTCCATCTGCCACAGGTGCAGCCCTAAAAAAATAAAGAAAAAAGGAAGGAAGGAAGGAAGGAAGGAACGAAGGAAGGAAGGAAGGAAGGAAGGAAGGAAGGAAGGAAGGAAGGAAAAATATAAAAGCTCTCCAGTTCACCATTTCCACTTCTCAAAAGTATAATTACTGACAATTTCTTCTATATCTGTATACACACATACCTTTTAAAATACTATCATACTACTACAGATTGGATTTGGCATATATTTATGGTATATACTATTCTCAACAGACTTCTTAATAATATAATCTAGCTACTCTCCATATTAACACACATAACTCATTATTCTGAATTGCTGTTTAAAAGCCATTGTATAGATGTACCATGACTTATTTAATCAGTTCCCTGTAAGTGACTATCTAGTTTGTTTCCAACTTTTTATTCTTATTATTGAAATATCTCTTGACAGTCCTCACGTGTTTCAGAAGGTAACATTCAGAGAATAAATTTCTAGGTTAGGATTATGGGTCCAAATTTTACATATTTCAAATTTTGATACTAACAAAATATCTTCCATAAAGAGTGTACCCATTACTAGTGTTGTATGAAAATAATTATTCTGATATTCATTGGAAAAAAACAGCAAAATCTAGAGTTTCTACAATGTATCATCCATTATGTCCCATATGCCACTGAAATTACTAGTAATGTAAATAAACAGGTACATACATCTCAAAGTCAAAAGATAAAATCTACTAGTAGAAATAGATCCATAATGCTGGTATACAAAATCTTAAAATAATCTAATAAATACACAGTTCCCATTGGTAAAAAGAGAAATTCCAGGAGCATTTTATAAAATGAAAATAGAAAAACACAAATGGAAATCCTAGAAATGAAAATCTAATATTTGAAATAAAAAATTCATTGGCTGGGATTATCAGTTGCATACAACAGAAAAACAAAAGAATTAATAAGCATGAAGACTTCACAATTTAAAATCCTCCAAACCTGAGGACATGGAGATAAAAAACTTCAGTGATCTATAGGACAGTATCAAGCAATCTAACATATGGGTAATTAAATTCCAGCAGAGAGGAGACCTATCTTTTAATAGGTTTTAAAAAATGTGTTTTTCTATGTCTATACAGATTAACTTTTAAAAAGTCTAAATTAGGTTTAAAACTATAATCCAAAGATCCAGGAAACTCAGTGAATTCCAAACAGGATAAATAAAAGCATTATCTTTTCAGTCTGCTTTAGAGAAAGGTGCAGGGAACCCTTGAATTTGGAGGCTCACTTTACAGAGCTTGTCTAGAGCTCTACAAAGAAGGCTCATGTCTTCATAAGGACAAAATCTTAGTTCCTGGTTAAAGAAGCTGGGAAAATATAAAATGAACTTTATCCTCCATTGCTATATTTGCATTTATCCTTTATTGAGTTTCTACTACGTGCTAGGTCATTTGGGCGCTTCAGCATGTTATATTACACAGTCCACACAAATTTATGTATAATTTTATAGAATCTAAAGCACACAGTTTTGAAACTTGCTCCAGGTCATAAACCTTGTACCTTTTAGAAGCAGAATTTAAGTATAATTTTATCTATAAATGAAACCTGTACTCTTTGTACCACCTTTTATCTTAGATCCTCCTCAAAATATGCACATACATACAGAGAGTTCAGTAACTATTTGCTAACTTAAAACTAACTTTAAACTATTGTATGAATCCAATGACATGTTACTTACTCTCATTCCCCAGGTTTCTCATTCCCTGCAACCTGCAAGTAAAGTTCTGCCTACAATCTGATCTACAGATTTAACTGATCAAAACAGTTAAATGTTTAAAGCTTTAGACCTATCCACTGATTCAGTCTAGAATTAGACTTATTTCCCTAAACAGAGTAGTTAGTTTATCAGTATCACCCTACTGTGCTGCTTTCTTTACTCAGTATGTGGCTGGTTTGTTCTATGGATCAGTACTGAACTCATACTTTAGTTTCCTAAAAAATTAAAGTGTATATTCATTTGCCCACTTAGGCCTAGGACTGCTCTTGGCTGGAGCCCAGGCATCAATATGAGTGGTCCCTACTCCTTTTAGTCATTGGCAGGGACCCTGACCCAAACCAGACTGGCCATTTAGAGCCATGCTAATGACTTGGAAAATACTCTCTCTCCCACGCCTGTCAAACACCGGTACTAGTTTACTTTTTGGTCCTATGGGTATTGAAAAATGTTCTGTTTTGCATGTCTATGATGATCATCCTAACAATAAAGGTCATTTCCTGAAATTCATAGCATTTCCCAATTACCTGATTCCATACTTTATGTACTAGGCAGACACAGAATTCCCAAATGCCTAGCAGCAGAGCCTGCTGAAGATTTTGGAGTTTTCAAAGTCCAGTTTCAATAAATATTGTCCGAATGTCAAGTACTTGTCCTTAGTGAGCATTCAATCTGAGGTAACATACCTGAAAACCTTGTCTTTACAAACTAACAATAATCATATTAACTAACATTTATTGAATATTTGGCCCACATTTATACATGTATTGTCTCATTTAATCCTCACAACAAACACAGGAGTGTGGTAGACAGAATAATGCTCTCTAAAAAATGTCTACACCCTAATCCCCCAAACCAATGTAATACCAAGAATTCTTAAATGTGGAAGACAGAGGCAGGATAGTCAGTGCTAAAGTGATGCAATGTGAGAAAGACTTAAACAGCCACTGCTGATTTTGAGGATAGAAGGGGATCACTAGCCAAAGAATGTGGATAGCCTCTAGAGCCTGGAAAAGGCAAGAAACAGATGTTCCCTTGGGGTCTCCAGAGGAATGCAGCCCTGCCAACATCCTGATTTTAGCCCAGTGAGATCCACATCAGACTTCTGACCTATGAAACTGAAAGATAATTTGGTGCTGTTTCAAGCCACTATGTTTGTGATCATCTGTTACAGCAGCAATAGGAAACTAATACAGGAGGTACAATTATTCCTCTGAATTTAAGGTGATCTCATCTAAAGAGAATTAATAACCTCAATGGACAAATACTTTGTTATGAGATGGTCTTATGTTTGGATTATGAAGAATGTGAAATTTCTGTTTATTTTCTTCAATGATATTATTTCTGCTTCCCCTCATACCAAAATGGATGTGAAACACTGGATGACTGCACTCATCGTCTTACAGCATATGTCTTTAAAGACTAGAAAACTGAGAGTTCCTGTTGTGGCTCAGCAGTTAACAAACTCAACTAGCATCCATGAGGACGTGGGTTCAATACCTGGCCTCGCTCAGTGGGCTAAGGAGCTGGCGTTGCCATGAGCTGTGCTGTAGGTCACAGACGTGGCTCAGATCCTGCATTGCTGTGGCTCTGGCATAGGCCAGCAGCTACAGCTCTGATTTGACCCCTAGCCTGGGAACCTCCATATGCCATAGGTGTGGACCTAAAAGACAAAAAGATAAATAAATACATACATACATACATACATACATATGTACATACTAGAAAATTGGCCTGCACATAATAATGGAATTTTTCTGGAGTTCCCACTGTGCCTCGGCCACTTAAGGACCCAATGTTGTCTCTATAAGGATGCAGCATTGCTGTAAACTCAGTGTGGGTTGCATGTGGCTCAGATCCGGCATTGCCATGACTGCGGGGTAGGCCTCAGCTGCAGCTCTGATTCAACCCCTAGT
Organism: Catagonus wagneri; assembly: GCA_004024745.2. Lineage (NCBI taxonomy): Eukaryota > Metazoa > Chordata > Mammalia > Artiodactyla > Tayassuidae > Catagonus > Catagonus wagneri. The sequence goes on from PVHT021183526.1 coordinate 2,715,293, forward strand.
GTGGAAGTGGGGAGTCGTTTATGCCACAGGTGCAGCCATTTAAAAAAAAAAGGCAAATTTTTCTGAAAAATTTCATTTCACAGTCATGGGATGACTACTTCGCATAACTCAAGTGACAAAAGCATCCTCTCCAGTCCTTATACAGTTTTCATGTAAATTCCAGGAACTAAAAAAAGTCAATAAAAGGGTGTTAACCAAGCAAAGAAATCTATCAGAAAATGGCTTAAAATTGGGAACAGCATATGGATGTTTTTTACTGAGCTAAAATGCAATTTTCTGTTGTTGGCTGTATAAATCAAATAGTTGTATCTCCTAAAGTCAACCAGCCCATATTAGTGTCTCTGGTATACAGCAGAGCTTCAGAGTTCGTGCCAAATTTCTTAGGGGTGTCAGATACATCACAGGAGCATATTTCATGATAAGTCCCATGTGTGTTTTTATTAAACATTACAGTAAATCCTCACCTGCACAACTCTGAATAACGTATTTCTCTGGTAAATCCTTCACCAGGCAATGATCTATACTGAGATGAAAAATGCCTCAAGCACCTTCATTTTTAGCACTTTGTTCCAGTGACTTTAATCTATGGATTATTTCATGAGCAAAGTACACACCAATACATCTAACAGGGCCCAAGCCTTCTTTTGGCTTAAGATACTACTCTCTAGGCAAATGAAATGTGGTTACTAATATGAAGTCAGCTAGTAACATAAAAACTTTGTTTAGCAATTTATTAATTTCATTTGTAAGGCTGCAGAGCAGAGAGCCAAGACAATTGTCTTAATCTTTTGTTCCTTACCCTATTTCCACCCACTGACAGGCAGCATTTGGGTGGCCCATAGGGCTGAGCTTAGGAGTCTGCCTGGGGAAGAGCTTTCACAGTGGTGAGGCTCTCCTCCACCCCAAGCTCTCCCAAGGTCCAGAAAATAAAGCCTCAACAAGAAGTGCTTGCATGTGTTTAGGCCATATATTCAAGTTCCTTAGTCATGACTCTTTCTGACATCTTGGATGACTCAAAAAGACTAAAGATCAGGAAGAGTATTTTTCATCCTATGCATTTCCAATTACTTTATGAGCAAATCTTGGCTATATTAGTCACCTAGAGTCACAATATTATTGTATAACAAATGAGCCCTAAAACTCAGTGGCCTACAACAATAAGCATTTATTCTTATACTCATGGATCTGTACATGACATGGTTTGGCTAATCTAGGTTGTCTTTCAGGCTGTGAGTTGGCTGGCCTTGGCTCCTGGCTGCAGGTTCAGTTGAAGTCTGTTTCAAGAAAATGTTTTCTGGGGTTAGGCTAATGGGAAACAGCTTTCAAGGGCATGTTCTTCTCATGTTAGAGCATTGGAAGACAAGCAGGAATACTCAGGCACATTTCTGATCTCTGCTGTGTCATTCACATCTTGTTACCAAAGCAAGTTACATGTCTAAGCCCAGGTCAAAAACAGGGAAATACAGAAGTTCACACATATGAGAGCAAAGCAATGGAGGGAATGATATAAATCTCTCAGGAGAGAGTGAAGACTTGAAACCAAAAATTCAGTCTACCACACTGGCGCATATCCATAGGATATGTTGGGCTTTCTAGTGAACCAATTCCTGGAAGGTGAGGACTAGAGGAAGGTAAAACAAAAAGAAAAAAAAAAAGAAAAGAAAACTGCAGTTAGAATAGTTATGAGTTCCCAGGGGAAAAAAAAATCAAATTAGGCAGTTATACATTAGATGGTTTTATTTGCTAGCATCCTTAGGTCTTGCATTTTTAGCATAATTATAATTAATCCATACCTTCTTTTACAGTTACTCTCATTTTCCACTTGTGTAGATATTCTGCTACTAGTATTGAAGTATTTTAAAACAGTGCTAGCTTCCAAGTTTAAATGACCTGAATTTTAATTACAGATCTACCATGTATTTGAAAGTAACCCTGAGTGAATCCTTGTGTGTTTCTTGGTCTAAGCATTCTCATCTTTAAATTATGATGATATCAGTGCTGCATAATTCTTTCAAGGATTAGACAGATGTAATACTTCTGGCACACAGGAAGTGTCCAAAAAATGGGAACTGATTTTCTTATAATTTGTCTTTCTTCTCTCCCCTTCTCTCTGTCTTTTCACCCAGAATCTACTGTGGAAATCTATTTGTTGGTTTAGAACTGTCAGGAGACATCTGACCATTTGTCCACTGAAACTTTTTGTCAGACAAATAATAATTTGAGGCCATGACACCAGGGATTATCAGGAGCACGTCATCTGGAGAACTTTCTCACAAGTTGGCAAGTCCCTGGCCTTGTTCTTATTCCCGTGGAACATCTGAGAAAATGTAAGTATAGAATTTCAAGCATGTCAGTGTCTAGCTGTACAATCAGTTGCAGCTAGACCACAAAGAAAAACAGATTCCATCCCCTACCAGGTTATTTTAGGTCAGTAGGGTATAGAGCTTTAAATATTCCTTTATAAAAAAGGATTCCTTGAGAACGTATAGTCTATCTTAAACCTAATGTTTGATCCCACTTCAACTTCTTAATATATGTCATAAGTATAACTTACCAATAAATTGTACATTCAATTGGCTAATCACAGTTTATTTCAAGAAGATAGTCTTCATCTCTTTTTCACTTTTGTGTTTTTTACCACTTGGTACAATATATGCTCTACAAATATTTGTCAAGTAAATAAATAGAGGTAATGACTAAGTCTAAATTTTAAACTGCAGAATTTCCTAATTAAATACAAACTAAGCCCATTAACTTTATTTCTCAACTCAAAATGCATTTTTATTATTCTCTTCTTTATTGACTTTAAGCTGTGATTTCAAATCATTGTCAGTCTTTGGCCTTTGTATCTGAATTATAATAAACTACTCTTTGGGATTCATTGTGTAATAACTCAGTTTTCTACTTTATATGCATGTAACATTTAGGGGCTAAAGAGGAGGTCATTATAATCTAACCAGGGAAATATCTGAATTTATAAAATGAATAATAATGTTAAAATGAAGTTTTCACTATTCCACAGTTTGATCTTTAAGCAGCTGGACTTTAAATTTTAATTCTCATGAAATGATATAATTGCACCTAGACTTATTTATCATATTGGACATGCCTTAGAATAGTGAATGCCTGGTAATCATTATAAAGGGATTATTACAAAATCATACTTCAGAATTTGAACTGAAGCAGCAGCTTACTAGCTGGCAGGGAATTTACTAAATGATGAAGTTATATGAGTATGCCTATGTGTGCACACACTTGTGTGTGTAGACATAATGTATACAATATATTCCAACACACTAGTGGATGTAAATATATATGTAATGCATAATTAAATATAATATCTTATTCATATGGTTTTATGTATAATGCAAATGTTTAACTATAGTTTCAAATAATCTGTTAAATCTTAATGTTCTTTTTGTAGAAAGGTTTCTAAGTAACATGTTTTTTTTATTTTAATTACATTAATTTAATTTGAAAAAATTCATAAAACTAAAACTAGAACTACAATACATCCAACAATCCCACTCCTGGCAATCTATCTAGGGAAACCGTAATTCAAAAAGATACCTGTTCATTACAGCAGTATTCACAATAGCCAAGATATGGAAGCAACTTAAATGACCATCAATGGAGAAATGGGTAAGAAGATATGGTACATATATACAACGGAATATTACTCAGCCATAAAGAAGAATGAAATAATGTCATTTGCAGTAAAATGGATGGGCCTAGAAATTATCAAACCAAGTGAAGTTAGTCAAATAGTGAAATACAAATATATAATATCACCTATAAGTGGAATCTTTAAAAAAAAAAAGGGATATAAAGGAACTTATTTGCAGAACACAAACAGACTCACAGCCTTTGAAAAATGTATGGATACCAAAGGAGGCAGTGGGGCTGGGGTGAGAGAGATGGACTGGGAGTTTGGGATTGGCATATGCACACTGAGGTATATGGAACAACTGGCCAACAGGGGACCTGCTGTATAGCATGAAGAACTGTACCCAGTATTCTATGATAATCTATGTGGGGGGGGGGAAAGAATCTCAGAGAGAATGGATATGTGTATATGTATGACTGGGTCTTTGTTGCACAGAAGAAATTATCACAGCCTGTAAATTAACTATACTTCAATAAAACTTAAAAAAAAAAAGAAGTAATGTCCCTTCTCGCCAGACTTTCAAACCAGGACAATTCATTGGTCAGTAATCAAACAATAGACTGGTGATTCTTTGGCCATGTATCCACCCCTGGTTGAACCAGTTAGGATAAGCAGAGATCAGAGGTTCACAGGGTCAAGAATATTGCTAGTCAAAGTGTGGTAACTGCAAAGGTATTCAAAGGTAGGCAAGATGCTTTTAGGTGGTATAGGAACACTTGAGCAGTTTATATGGTTGGTCTTAATAAGTAATAAAGTAATATCAATAAGATAACTTCTTTGCATGAATACGTGGGTTAGTTTTAGTGATGTTTCATGCCTTTCATTCATTCATTAGACAAATATTTACTGATAATCTCTGAGATCCTAGGGTCTGTTTTTGAGCATTGGAGATGCCACTATAAACATGACAGACAAGATTTCTACCCTCAGGAGGCTTATATTCTAGCAAGAGAAACAATAATTAAAAAGTGAACACAGAAATATTTAAGTTCAGGAGAAAATAAAGGGAGGTAAGAGAATAGCATATGACTGGACAGCCATGACATTATTTTGATAGAGATGTCTGGATATGTCTTTTCACAGAGGTAGCCTTCTATGAAATGAAGGAGCAAGCTGTGTGAAGATCTAGGGCATTGTGCATCTTTTCTATGAAAAGACATATCCAGACATCTGTATCAAAATAATACCATGGCTGCCCAGTCATATGCTATTGTCTTAGAAGAACAAACTGTGTGAAGGAGGACAGAGTACAGTGTGAAGATCTACGTAGCATTCTTGGCAGAGAGTGCAACAAGGACAAAGACCTGAAAGAGATAGCACACTTGGTGTATCCCAGGTAGCAAAACCAGCCTGCTTGACCTAAGCAGATTAAGCAAGGGGAGCTCATAAAGATGAAGTAAGGAAGGTGATTCAGGAGCCAGATCACAGAGGGCCTTGTAAGATTTGATAAGGATTTCCTTTGTTCAAAGTGTAGTAGCAAACCATAGGATTTTAAGTGGGTTTATTGAAAAAATTTATATTTGTAAATATAATCTGATTGGAGGAATGCAGGAGCAAAAATAGGAATGACAAGCTAGGAATTTAATTAATGCCACAGCCAAATATAACTTTGACCAAAACGACAGATGAGAATTGTCAGATTCAAGGTATGTTTCCAAAGTACAGCTGACCAGACCTGTGGAGAAGTTAAGTCTGAGAGAATAAATAATATGGATATAATATATTATATTATGTCAGATATATCTAGATATCTGATTATGTAACTCAAGCAATCATGATGCCATATGCTAAAAAAAGAAAATCTGTGTAAAGGGCAGATTTGAGAAGGAAAAATTAATAATTTTGGTTTTAATATATTATACTTTTTAAACATACAAGTAGAAGTGCCCAGTAGATAATTAGGTATTCAAACCTGGAGTTTAGAGGACAGGATAGAGGGGGATTAAAGTCAACATGAAAGTGCTATTTAAAGCTATGTGCCTGGATGAGGTCACCTAGGGAGTGATTATGGACAGTGAGAGGGCAGGACCAAGAACTTCAAGCGGGAACACTCTAGCATTGTGAGCTTTGCTGAGAAGGAGGACAGGGTGCAGATGAAACTGGAAAGCTGAAAATGTGAGATGAGAGGACCACCAGGTAGGCAGGAGGGCCAAAACAAAAGTGCTTCAGAGTGGACAATGACTATGCCAAATCTACTGAGGCTGCATAAAATGAAGATTGAAAATTGACCACTGCTTTTAGAAATATGGAGGTTGCTGGTGATTTTCACAGGGCAATTTCAGGGGAGTAGTGATCACAAAATCCCAATGGAAGTGAGTTAAAGAGTTAAACAAGATAAGAATGAGAAAGTGTGACAGTGAATACAGAAAACTCTTACGGAGTCTTGCTATAAAGAGTGAGACAAATATCATGTGCTATCACTTACATTGGGAATCTAAAAAAAAAAAGGATACAAATGAACTTATTTATAGAACAGAAACAGACTCACAGACTTTGAAAACCTTATGTTTACCAAAGGGGACAGGTTGGGGGGACAGAGGGGTGGACTAGGGGTTGGGGATGGAAATGTTCTAAAACCTAAGCTGTGATAACGGTTTTACAATTATAAATATAATAAAATTCATTGAATTACTTAAAAAGAGAGAGAGAGAGAGAAGCCCAGAAAAGCTGCTGGAGCCAGAGCATGATGGTAAAGCTAGCAAGTTCATTTTTGTTTTATTGAGGTGGAAGGTCTACTTGTATGCTGATGAGAATGATATAATATGAGGAGGTGAAGTGGACATACAGGAGGTGTTTGTCCTTCAGAAGAGCAAGAGCCACTCATCTTTTGTATCTAGAGGGAAGACAGAGCATGAGGGTATGGAGCAAGAAGGCTGGTAGATTTATTAAAGGAGAAAGGAAGTACTTCTCTTCTGCTTGCTTTTATTGTCTTAGCGGAATTTTAAAGTCAAGGTTATCAGCTGAGTGAGGGCTAGAAAGGAGTACCAGAGGCTTATAAAAAGAGAAGATAAAAAGTAGTCATTTGAAAAAGTGCACAGGAAACTGACAAGAGAATTCTAGCAAAATCATCCTATAGTGTTGAGATTTGTGGCAACATACATAAAGAAAATGAGTCTTCCTCCCATCCCACTTAGCTGCTTGATTGCAGATGTTAAGTACACCAAGCTGAATATAATGAGGGTTTGGGTTTTGCTAAAGAACACAGTGGAGATAGAGAAGAACACAAGAATTGAGGGTGCATGAAAAGGAGTTATGGTGACAATCTACACAATTTAAGCTGGGTTTAAAAAAAATAAAAAGAAGGACAAAGGGGGCAACTGGACAGAGAAAAAGAATGGGTGGATCCATGAATTATTGGAATGCCCTTGAAGGGGCAGGAAGAGATGCTTTGGATATCAGAAAGTGGGATGATGGAAAATAAGAATTTAGAGGTTACCGATAATGATCAGATCTAGACTATGACTGTGGGACAATGTAAACAAAGTCAGGGGAGTGTAGAAAGGAAGAAGAGATATTGGAGTGAGGAAGTCAAGAACTAGAATATACATAAGGGGTTCTGAATCCTGCCTGTACATTCATATCAACCTGCAAATTTTAAAAAAAGAAAAAGCTTGAATCCAATCTTGACTAAATTAGTATTTCTGGGGCTTGGAGAAGGCTTAAGCACAGGTAATATTTTAAAACAACCCCAGCTGATTCAAATGTGCAGCCAAATTTGAAGAACAATGATTACCTAAATGTTGAAGTCACCAAAAATGATATCAAGAGGGTTACCAAACTAAACTTGGGTCCACTTGCCCACAGCACAGCAAAGCCAAACTACTGACACCGGGTCACGGTGAAAGAAAATACAGCATTAATTTACAGCACACCAAGAAAGGAGAATAAGCAACTCCTTCTCAAAAGAGCCAAACTCCCTGATGGCTTTGAAGGAAGGGTTTTTAAAAACATTTGGGTGAGGGTTATGGATTTTCTTCTGATTGTCTGAGGGTGAGGTAATAGAGTGATGTTTTAGAAATCTTAATCATCAACCTTCTGGTTTCAACCAGTCTGGGGTATACTTGCTTGTGGTCAGCATGTAGTCACCATCCTCAACCTGGGTGTGATCTTAGTTTCTGCAAAACATCTCAGAGATATGGGTTAGACTGCTAAGTATGTCCCTTGAGGGGGAACTAGAACTCTGTTTTATCCGAACTACTGTCATTACTTGTTAACTGCTTTTCCTTTGTTTCTGCATAATCCCACTTCCCTAATTAGTAACTGCTTAAGCCTGCTCTTTGAAACCCAGGGAAGGCCTAGGAGAGTAAAGCCTTTTTCTGTGAATAAGAAACAGGGACACAGAGGAGGTGTTGTACCCAGAAAGGCCCCACAGAGTCCTGCTTGGTTTCAATCCCTCCTTTTCTTTGATACTCCTCAATCCTGAGAGGAACAGGGGTGGGACAAGAAAGGGAGTAAAGTTTTGGATAGAGAGGTTAATCATAAACTTAGCATGGGTTAATCATAAACTCAACAGGGGAACTTGGTTTTAGGGGGACTTGATTTCAAGAGTTATGCTAGAGGGAAATGCAGTGAGCCAGTTGCTAAAATCTTCCATGCATGAAGCAGAATGACTGAGTAAATAGGAAATGAAAGTTATCTAACAAATACTCAAGGGAACTGGGGTTTCTGAAAGAGAAGCAAATGATGAGAAACAAGGAGTAACAAACAACTATTTTTCTACACTCACCTCCAGAATCTGGACATGTAGGATGTGGAAGAAAAAATAGCCACCATTTGAAAGAGTGGCAAGTAAGAAGGATGCAGAGGGGAAAGCCGGGTCTTAGAGCAAAGAAGCTGATGGTATTCAGAGAATAGTTTGAGAAGAGAATTCAGAGAAGACAATTTAGAGGAGCGTTTGAAGGTAAAAGAGTTTCAGGCTCTGAGTTCCAAAGGCTGCACTGGCAGGGACTGCAGGGAATGCAGAGAAGGAATGAGAGAGTGGATGAGATAATGGGATATACAAAAATGTCTGCATGAGAGTCCCTGTGTTGATCTGAGAGGCTTGGATTTGTGGTGACAAAGGCCAATGAGAGTGTGAAACATGATGCTTGGTCCCATGGCCTCTCAGGGAAAAGTGGAAACTTAAGTCTAAGTATAGCTTCTTTCTTGGGATAGGTTGCTTAGGTAGCATGTGATGATAAAGCAAGTGGAGGAACTGGGTGGATAAGGTTAGAGCCTGT
>PVHT021183526.1:2725178-2751740 GCA_004024745.2 Catagonus wagneri
TAAAATCTTTGACACAAGCAGTTAAATGGCCTGAATCTCAGAACTTAATGAATCATGTTGAAATTATACATTTATGCACCTGTCTACAACTAGGCTTTAAATTGCCCCAGGAGAATCTTTTTTTATTCATCTTTTTACCTGAAGCACCTAGTATAGTGCTCAGTACAAAGGAAATGCTTGATAAATGTTTGATCTACTGAAATGAAATGCTTAAAAAGCTAAAGACAAGATTTTATTGTGTCTAGACTTAAGTAACCAAGTGAAGCACAATATTTCGTTAGAAATTCTGGATCATAATCTTACCAGGCTGGACCTATTGCTAGGTACACTTACATTTCTAATCACAAACAGCAGTTTTATTTTTCACTTGTTAAAATAATTAAATTAAAATCATTTCTGCCAGGAATTGGTGCCATAATATATGTGGTTAAGTTACATTAAGAAATCAATATTCCTAGCTTGCACGAGGTACATTAAGCATCCCTTAATTTAGAATCATGAAACAGTGTGAATGCTTAAGATTCATTTCATGAAAAGAAAAGATAAATTAGATCAGCTAACCCAAGGAGACAATGAGACCTTGATGCTGTATTTAGTTCTTTTTGCTCTATTTGGGGCATACGTTTTTCCCTTTCTGTAGAATTTGCTGTTTGGAATTAGGGCAAACTAACACAAAGCAAAAGCAAAGAGAAGAGACTCTGTTCAAAGAATCAGCAGTCTGCTACCAGTGTCTAGTGGTAGAATTCTCTTGCATTTCTTCTTTATTTATAATAATGTATCTCAAAAAAACAAATACCAAGTGTTTAATATAACATAGTAATTTGTACAATATTATTTTTTAAAATCTTTTTAATGTCATATATCAAAATAACCCTGAAAGTTAAGAATTTATGAAGGGAAAAAAAGACGATAGAAAATCAAGATCATCCTATTTAGATGCAACCCAAACACAATAAAAAAAAGATTCAAAGGAAAATATTCAAATATATAAAAATTTACAAAATCACAAATATATAAATCACAAAACAATTGAAATAAAAATATTATCATCAAATATGAAAAAGGGGTAACTTATCCATCAAGTGTTTAAGAAAAATAGCCCCAGTAGTTAAGTGGTCAAAGGATATGAACAATAACTTCACACAAAAAGAGATATAAATTGTAAGGGAAATAAACTTAAAATAACAATCAAAATATTAGTTTATTCTTATCAAATAAGCCAAACTAGATCAATAATAATCCAAATGCTAGTGAGGGTGTGGTGCAAAATATTTACACAATACTTGTAAAATTGTAATTTAGGATAACTATTTGAACAATTTGTATTGAAATGTCATTGCTTTAAAGTTTATACCTTTGTATTTAATGATTCTAAATCCCCTAATAAAATCAACAGCATGAATACAAAATTTTCTAAGATGATCACTGTATATTATTTACAACTATAAAATCATAATAGGAATAATCCGTACAAATTACAACAAAGGGGTAGTTATAAAAGGTATGTGGTAATCTTGGACTAATGTACAGAATTCACTTTCAGCTACCTATGGTCAACCACAGTCCAAAAGTATTAAATGAAAAATTCCAGAAATAAACAATTCATAAATTTTAAGTTGCACGACCTTCTGAGTAGCATGATACAATCTCACGCCATCTCACTCCATCCCATCCCGTTTGTGAATTATCCCTGTGTCCAGCTATCCTACCCCTTAGTCACTTAACAGCCATCTCAGTTATCAGATCAACTAATACACTATTGCAGTGCTTGTGTTCAGGAAACCCTTGTTTTACTTAACAATGTCCCCAAAGCACAAAAGCAACACTACTAGTGATTCAGATGTACCAAAAAGAAGCTGTAAAGACATTCCTTTAAGTGAAAAGGTGAAAGTTTTTTACTTAATAAGGAAGAAAAAAAATTGTATGCAGAGGTCCCTAAAATCTAGGTCAGAACTAATCTTCTGTAAAATTGTGAAGAGAGAAAAAGAAATTCATGATAGTTTTGCTGTTGCACTTCAGACTACAAAAGTTATGGCCACAGTATGCGACAAATGCTTAGTTAAGACGGAAAAGGCATGGAATGTGTACAATAAGATATTTTGAGAGAGTAAAAACCAGATTCATATAACTTTTATTATGATATACTATTACAACTGTTATTTTTTATTATTAATTATTATTGTTAATCTCTTACCATTCCTACTTTATAAATTAAACTTTATCATAGGTATGTATGTATGTATGTGTGTATAGAAGAAAATCATAGTATACATAGGGTTTGTATGGTTTCCAGCAATCAGTGACGGTGTTGGAATGTATCACTGCTGGAAAAGGACTACAGTAGTTCATGACAGTGATGCAACTTCATAGAATGATTAAAAGTAATACTTATGAAGTCTATGTAGCCACATAAAAAAATATTTATGCAGATCAACAAAAAAACGAGTAAATTTAAAATTGTATGTGCAGTAAGATTATATACAATAAAAATAAGCAAAATTTGGATTAAGATTAATCCATTTTAATATAATTACTTCAAAATTAATCATGGTAGCAGCTAGTATTTACTAAGCACTTACTAGTACCAGGCACTATTCTAAATACTTTTTGTATTTTTACCATAATCCTCAAACAACCCAATTAAGTAGGTATTATTAATATCCCCCTTTCATAGATGAGGAAAAAGTTTAATTACTTTTTTCAAGGTCACTCAGCTATAGTCAGAAGGCACAGTCAGAATTCAATGCCTGGCAAGCTGGCCTCATGATGATGTAACAATGAAATATTCTTCTTGTTCAAGCTGTTCTATACTCTGGTCAAGATATGGTTTAAATGATTAATAAGGTATTTTCTGCAAACATTTCTTCTCAGACATAGCTAAAGGTGTGGAAAATAGATCTCTTTAATTTTTTTCAAATCCCATGGGGACTTCTCTAACACTTAGGAATTATTTATTTAAAAGGAGCTGGGAAAACAAGGTGTAGCACTCCACTTCTACTCTTATTCCTAATAAACCAGTCTCCACTATAATGATTCAGAGAGAGTTAATACAGTTGGCTCTCAGGGACAGTCAGCTCTATCGCACATGCTGGAATAAAGGTAATGTTCATATGTTCTCATCTACCTGTTGCACATTGTGACAATTCAGCTGTAGAAAAAGCTACAATCAAATTATAGAAAATCATGTTTCCTGTGTGATAAATGCAAAGGCACAGGTTAAAAAAGATACATTGCAAAAATTGTTTTTTTTAATAGATAAAAGCCTGTAGGAAATTCCACCTTGAATATTTTTGTCCAATATCGTAGCATTCTATTTTTGTTTTCACTGAAAAATAGAGGTAAATCTGAGTGTTATCCAGCACACATACACAGTTTAGATTCCTTTTAGAGGAACAACCCACAGATTTCTCTTGCATAGCATGAGATCACAAGGTTGTGGTGACATTTTCAGCAGGCCCAGAATACCGATTCATTACTTCAAACTAGTCCTCTTCCTTAGCTCATTCATAAGAATCAATATTCTTTTTTAATTTTTAATATATTACGGTTTATATATTTCAAGTCTTTTTCTTACAAGTCTTCAGCAGTAGTGAAAGAAATCTGAGACAGAAGAAGGAAACAAATACAGAAAGATTTATTTTCAGCTAAAACTAGTTTCGCAGAACTACCTTTGGTTTAGAAATAGTTTTTATTCTCTGGGAGTACTTTTGACTGTTTGGAATGTGCTGACTTTTTTTCCCTTAGATTCTCATCTAGGTGACCTGAGTAGTGGTACAAGATGTTAGGCAAGTTATTTAGTAGGTAGTAGAAATCACTAATTTATCTTCCCTACTTTACTGACTACCAAGCAAATTCACTTAGAGGTGAGGCTACAGAAATGCCTTCTACATGACTGACCACATTAGACAATGTGGCTTCTGGGAAACGGTGATGTCAGCAGCCAGTTAAGGCTAAGCTTTTCTAGTACTTCTCACCTTTGCATAAGTCATTAAAACTGTAAGTCTTGCTTTCTTCTAGTGGCCAGAGGAATAAAAAGACAATGATTAAAATCTACTCCATGCATATCTGTAAAACATTTTGAGAGTTTCCTAATGGGATTTTTTTTTCCTACAAAGTGCAAAATACTAAATTACATTAGGTATCTTTAATGCTATGCTGAGAAAGTGATATATATACATATTTATGATAAAACACATTTAATAAAATTAAAAGAGGCATTGCTATGTTGAGGGAGAAAATTTATATGTAATACAAATGGCATGTATTATTTGATGCCACTTGAGACTTCCCTTAAAACAAACAAAAAAAAAGCTACATAGGCATTTCCGTTGTGGCTCAGTGTTTAACGAACCCAACTAGCATCCATGAGGACGTGGGTTCAATCCCTGGCTTCACTCAGTGGGTTAAGGATCCGGCGTTGCCATGAGCTGTGGTGTAGGTTACAGATGTGCCTTGGATCCCGTGTTGCTGTGACTGTGGTGTAGGCTGGAGGCTACAGCTCTGATTCAACCCCTAGCCTGGGAACCTCCATATGCCATGGGTGAGGCCCTAAAATGACAAAAGACACAAGACAAAAAAAAAAAAAAAAAAAACTATAGTCTTACATTTACTTCTAAGAAAATAAGTCTATTTAGAAAGGGCATTAAAAAAAGATTCATTGAGGTGGAGGATGTTTTGTAAATAAAGTATGATTCCATGTGAAACTTGTAACACTTAATTTGAATAAAAGTGGAAGAATTTCACAGACTTCAATTTTAACAGTTAAAGTGCATTTTTTTCAGGCGGTGTTTTGGTTTTGCTTAGAGTGATTATGAAGTGAAATGAAAGAAAATGTCTGCTGCCTGGCACGGGAATGGGAATTTACTTCTTTAAAGCCATGGGAGTTTTGCTAGAATTTAATTTCTTTGTAAAGTGGAAGGATAGAATATATTCATATCTAGTTGGTTCCATCCAGCTATAAGATTTTATTAGTGTTTCTTTTCCAGGAATTATATCTAGTGCATTCTCACAGAAAATTGGGGGCAGGAGGGGGATTGGCTCATTTCCTTCTTTCCAAAGACTGATTGTTTAAACCAACCCACAAATCAGAATTCATTGTGTAGTCTTCTAGGGCTTCAGATCCCTACTCTGCCCCTCAAGTACACATTCATATCACTCTGCTCTGCACTGCAATTATTTGCTTGCAGGTTGATGTCCTCCACTAGACTACAAGTTCTTTGAAGGCCAAAATCTATGACTCATTCAATCAAGTGTATTCCTCCTCCAAGTACTTATGGCAAAAGAACCCACTAAAAGCAGAGAAGAATTGGAAAGCACAGATCTTTGCACATAGCAAATTCTCTACATTTCTTCAATGAATATCAAATGTAACTCAGAAGTTGAAACTTGGTTTCTCAGAGAGAGGCGTTGCTCCATAGCAGACATCTCTTTCCTCTCTCAGCCCACGACATCCAGATCAGCCTTTGCCCTTGTGTGGTGGTTAAGTTTTATGTATTAACCTGGCTAGACTATGAAGCCCAGCTGTTTAGTGAAACACCAACCTAGATGTTCAGGAGAAGATATTTTTTTCACATGTGATTAACAATTAAATGAGTAGCCTGGAAAAAACAGATTACTCTCCACAGTTTGGATGGGCCTTATCCAATTATTTGAAGGCCTTAAGAGGAAAACTGAGGTCCTCTGAGAAGGAAGTAATTCTGCCTCTAGACTGCCTTCAGACCATGACTGCAACATCAGCTCTACTCTGGGTCTCCGCATTACTACCTGCTGGCACAGCTCTCATGCTACAAACCTTTTGGTGCCTCTACAGAAATCGAGAGCATAAGTAAAGGATTGGTTCATCCCTCTGTGATTAGTTTCCCTGCCCCACTCCCTGAACCAAAAGGGAAGCAGATATGAGATGCTTCATAAACATTTCCATCACTCTGGACTCTGATCCCAGCACAGCTGTTTCTGTTTTGCCTTTGCTAACCTCCCAAAGATAAGCCAGGAAAGCCCTGGGTTTATTTGTACCTACCACCCACCACAATTTAAGTCATGTGCCTTCTCCTTGGGAAGTCACAGATTATCTGCGGATGGGGAGTTGTCTTTACAGTAAAAGTAGGTTTTAGATAGCAAACCCAGTCTGCTTGAAAACTTGCTGCTTCTCAGTAACTGTTGTTTTGTAACATCCCCCTCCCCCATTGAAATGCATGCATTTCCTTTAGCCCTTTCCAGATGTGTTAAGATGTGATTTTATTTCATTATCAATTCTAAGGGGACCATCTATTGATCCTTAAGTGAGCTGTCAAACGACATTAAGTTCTCCTCTTAAAACCCTAGACCTCTTGCATACCCTTAAAAATAAAAACAACACAAAGGTGACTAGAAGATTGATCACTCCTCTATAACAAGATTAAAGGTCACAGTTTTCAAAGAATGGATTCTATTTACTAATAAAAACTTATATTGTGATGATTTTTGTACACCTATAATTGTAATAAAATTCATTAAGCAATGAAAAAATAAAACTAAATTAAAAAAAAAGAAACTTGGAGTTCCCTTCATGGCTCAGTGGTTAACAAATCCGACTGGGAACCATGGGGTTGCGGGTTCAATCCCTGGCCTTGCTCAGTGGGTTAAGGATCCGGCATTGCCGTGAGCTGTGGTGTAGGCTGCAGCTGTGGGGTAGGCTGCAGACGTGGCTCGGATCCCTTGATGCTGTGGCTGTGGCGAAGGCCGGCAGCTACAGCTCCTGTTAGACCCCTAGCCTGGGAACCTCCATATGCTGCGGGTGCAGCCCTAGATAAGGCAAAAAAAAAAAAGACAAAAAAAAACTTATAGTAAAAGCCAATGATATTTAATTGCCCAGTTGTTTCCAATCACTTCCCATGATAAAACTTTTGATCTAGCCTCCACATGAATACACAATTAGATCACAGGATAATATCCTTCTTAAGACACTTTAATGCTCTGCATGCCTTATAGAATAGAATCAGAACTCCTTAGCATGCAATATTAAGATCAGAGACATAAATGCTGTCTCTGATAAATGCTGATGGGTTGAAGGTTGATGACTATACTGAAGAAGGAGAGGCCTGGGGGTAAACTGGGCAGTACACATGTCATCCACAGTGCTGTGCTGCCATATCCTCTAAATTTTTTAGAAAGCTTGGAATCCAGATTTTTCCCCAGAAAAGATGCTAACTTTTAAATGTTGACACCTTATTTAACAAAAATACTGACTGAACCAAACTAAACCAATCTAATTTCCAAATTCAGGCCACAGTGCCTCATTTCAATGCTGGACTCTGATGTCTGCCATTTGTAGGGCTTCACCTCTCAACCCACCCCTTAAGCACATACCCTGTGTTCTGATCATAGTCTGAGAAGGGCAGCTCTGTAAATTCACTGCCATCAGTCACATGTTCACCAGCCCCTTCTTGCACCCTTTTCTTGCCTGAAAACACAAAAGTCGTTTTTCATGATTTAGCTCAAGGGCCTTTCCTCAAGACATACCTCACCCCTACCCAGGCCATACTCACCATACTGTCCCTTGTACCCCTCTCTCCAAACTCTGTATAACTTTTCAATTATGTCTGTAATTTATAGTTCTTTTTTATTTACCTGACTCTCCCTAAAAGACTCTAAACTACCCAAAGACAGGTACATTATTTTATTACTCTCTATATCCTCAGCACCTAATGCAGTGCCTGGTACATCCCCACATCACTAACACATATAGTACTTGCTTATGGCATTCCTAGTGCCTCACAGGTATTAACTTGAACTCTTATATCAGAAGAGTATTATCCTCCTCATTTTATAGGTGAGGAAACTGAAGCATAGAGTGTGACAGATTCAGCACCAAACAGTCTGGAGTCAAAGACCATGGTTCTAGATCATGCTTCTAGGCCATATTTCCTCCCACAGGGAGCAGCGTTATTCTTTGCAATAACTTTTGGAAATAAAATTTGAGTCATTTACTAATAGTTGATCAGTCTTTAATACCTGTAATCCCTTCCTTATGTGTCTTTCAGTTTCTAATCAAATAGAAAAGCTGAGAAATGATTTTTACAAAAAGGCAAAATGTCATTAATATAATAGTATTAAAGAATCTAAACCCACCCAGCCTTCTGAATTCATCTTTCCTTGATTCAGCCTTGGTGAAAAACAGAGTGCAGCTTGACCCAGTGATAACCCCATTAGGGAGTTTCTTTTGGTGCAAACAGCAATTTAAGCAAATATGCCCTTCTGTTTTTTTCTAGTACTCTTTGTTATTGCAGTAAAATCCAAGCTGGGTTTCATGTGGGAAATCAAAGAGCCAAAGACAGGGACTTTTCATTATGTGCAGAAATGCAATGAAATGCTTTTTTATTCCCATTCAAGCCGTTATTACTTATCTGAATGGCTAAAGAATGGAAAATCTAAAAAGAAACTAAGTGCTAGACCAGCCTCTGCTCCTTTACCCAGATGGAAGTTTCACAGTCCTGTTTGAAGTTTCAGGGTAAGTGCTGCCACTCACAAAAACCAGTAGGTCTGCATTTTCCTTTACAGTCCAAGTACGCAAACTACAAAAGTTGTTCCTGTTTTTAATCTGATTATAAATATCCAACTAAAGTAGTTAAATGTTTAGAAAAGGTGAAGACCTGATAATATGTAAGAGACTCTGAGATACTCTGTTGACACTTGAATAATGTAGCCAAGGACAACATAAGAAGCCATTTACAGCTATTAATCAGTAATCTAAAAGCATTGTTTCTGTAGGCAAGTGTCTTTCTCTTCGTTAACATCTGTGAAATGATCATTGAAAAAATCTGATAAAGCAACATTGTAAAAGTACACAGTAAAATCTAAGTGATTGCCATCAATTACAGCTAACCTTTTGTAAGGCTCAAACTTGACATTTTAAAACATTTGAGTTATCACCTTGCTTCAAAATGAACAATGTACTCATGGTTAAAGTTCTACTTCCTTTCATTAAGATATTTGAGACCTAGAAGGTTTAATCCTCTAGTTAGTATTTTACTTCCGTAGTTTTTAAAATGAAGATTTCATGCCCTGTATATGTTTTTCCCCCAAAAATGTTTATTCCTGACCCATAAAAACTGCTGCCATCTGCTGGCCACTGATACATAACTCTACAGGAGCAATGTGGGGTCCCTGAGAAAAGAACTCTGAAAAACCCAACGCATTGTTCCACAAACAACTGATGCCGAGCACACCTGTCACTTTTTAAATTATAACACCTCTCTCACTCTCTCACTCTCTTTCTCATATGAATTCAATATGATTCAAGCATTGGACAATGTTGACCCGGTAGGGTTAGGAAAAAAGAAAAAAGAAAAAAAAGAAAGAAAAGCTGTTTGCTGCCCCCTGCTGTTCAAATTCCTTAGCATATTTCGGAGCTTTCATTTTTCTTTAGCTGAACCTAAAAAACGCCATAATGAATTAATGTGTTTGTTCCTCCATTCATTCACTCATATAGTCGAACACTCAGTTCTTAATTCAATAAATGAATATAAGCCATCCTATGTGCCTACAAATCATGCTGTGTGCAGATGATTGGGGCACAAAACTGACCGATGTGACAAGGAAAGAGAATTTCAAGGCAAAATACACGAAAATCTGTTTTAAAGTATCCCCAGAGCCTATCAATTCAGTTAACGTACCAAATTTGTGATACCTGGGCTTAATAATAGTCTGAAGAAGAGAAAGAAAAAAATGAAAGGGGAGGACAGGTGAGGAACTGGAGGGGGAAAAGGAGAGTGCAGGTAGACACAGTAAACATGATGTGGTCCAGACATGGCAACTTGCTGCTTCCTCTTTAAGTCTTTTATACGCATAAAACTTTTTATTAAGGAGCTAGATGAGTTTAACAGGAGTACGTTCCTTTTTGGACCAAGATTTGTGTCTAAAGCTTTAACTTTGGAAAGACCAGGAAATGTGCCCTGTTCTGTCCTTTCATAGCACCTAGTAGCAGTCTCTACTGTCATCCTAACCTCACTGTTCTATAGTATCTGACTTCTTTTTCTGACTCTTCTCACCAGCCTGGAAGTTTCTTAAGTGCTGAGAGTGAATAGGTCATGCATCTTTCTCTCTTCAGTTCTTAGCTTAAAGTCTAACACAAAGTGGGAAGAACAATATGGCAATTAAGAATTCACACTTTGCAGTTAGGACATATTGAGGACTGAATCCCAATTACCCTAGTTATATAGATTTGAGAAGATTTCTTAACTGCACTAAAACTCATGTGATAACTGTGGTAATAACACCCACCCTTGTGCTTTCTCCAGCATTACCTTCGAACTAGAATTTTATTATCTTAGTTTGTTTTAATCACCGTAAAATTCCCAGACCCACAAAAAAGTAATTTTAATCTGCCATTGGACATTTAAATTGTAACAGAAATGAAAATAAACTCAAAATGGCTTAAAGACTTAAAAATAAAACATGATACCATAAAACGTTCAGAAGAGAACATAGGCAAAACATTCCCTGCCATAAACCACACAATATTTTCTTAGGTAGACTCCCAAGGCAATAGAAATAAAAATAAAAATAAACAAAGGGAACCTAATCAAACTTACAAGCTTTTGCACAGCTAAGGAAACTATAAACAAAACGAAAATACAACCTAATAGCTGCAAATGATGCAACTGATAAGGGCTTAATCTCCAAAATATACAAACAATTCATACCACTCAACAATTAAAAAAAAAATTGAAAAATGGGCAGAAGACAAATAGTTATTTCTCCAAAGAAGACACACAATTGGTCAGTAGGTACACAAAAAATGCTCAATATCACTAATTATTAGAGAAATGCAAATCAAAACCTCACACCAGTCAGAATGGCCATCATTAAAAAGTCTACAAATAACAAATGCTGGAGAGGGTGTGGAGAAAAGTGAACCCTCCTACACTGTTGGTGGGAATGTAAATTGGTGCAACCACTATGGAAAACTATATTGAGGTTCCTCAGAAAACTAAATATAGAACTACCATATGATCCAGCAATCCCACTATTTTTCTATCCAGAGCACAGAAATGTCCATGTTTCTTTGAAATAAGACTGAGCAACCTTTTCTTCACCAAGGGAAGTGTGTAGGGTTTAGGGTTTCATCTTGTTATTTCTTACCCTATAATAGAAATTGTATAGGAAGAGTAGAAAGAAAATATCTACCCCAGAGGATGTAAGGATTCTGGGATTCCAGGATAGATGGCCATTCTGTCAACCAGAATATGTTCGTGATGTGTGATATTATCCTAGGGAGAGTGCAAGACTGGACAAGATTTTCCTTCATCAAATCCAAATAATATGTGACCAAGTCATCTTCAGTAGTATCTCCAGAAATGAAAGCATAGATACATTTTGAAGTGCACATTGAAGAAGAGACAAGATGACTTGGAATGGAGTCTATTTCTAGATAAATTCCTAGGGGCTAACGGACTTGGAGGAAGGAAGGAAGGGAGAAAACTAAAGGAGTAGAACTTTATTGGTTTGAAACAAGACAAAGAGGGGAATCTCCAACTATCTGGACCACACTAAGTTCAGAACAGACAATCAAAATTGATCTTTCTTATCTCATTTCAAAGCATGTGGTTCCCCCCTCAACCAGAGACACAGGTACATGTCATTATTGGTCACTCCACTTTCAATAAAGGTCAGTATAAGGGATTGCCACCTAAAATTTGCTACAAATATTTTCTGAGGAAGTTAACTTCTGATTCCCTCTACAAAGTAATCTACAAAAAATGTATTATAAAAATCAAGTTTTAATAGCATTTCCTTTTCATGTGACACGTGTGAATTGGAGATCAGCACTTGATATCTACCTCTACTTGGATTGAATCATGAACCACTGCAACTGCTGACCCTCAACACCCCCTGAAAGGAGCTAAGGGTGGAAATCAGGAGTGAGGCACTCTGTACTCTGGGAAAACTGGCAGAACAGGTCTTCAGACAGATATTTTCAGGAGATTTTATGAGCCCAATTCTTACATCTCCTCGTGCCTAGAAAAGTACTAAAATCCTTCAAAGGGACATCTGCTCCTTCTGACTAGTAGTAAAGTTTACAAGGCCAGTAACAACCTTCCTCCTGCAAAATGTGTACTTGATTTCATGTACCTCCCACTTCACCAAAATCATATATATATTGACATCCCCCCCACCAACCCACCAACCCACCCACCCACTGCCCTTACCTCTTTGGAGCAATATTTCAAAGCTATCTGAAATGCTGCCTCCTGGGCTATAGTCCTCATTTTGCCCCCCAAAAAACTTAACTCTCACTGTTCAGATTGTGCATATTTTTTTAAGTTGACACACATTACTATGCCTCTTCACCCTGATAATAGGAGAACAGAGATTTTTTTTCCATTCTTGATTTCCTAAAATTTTAGTTTTAGTAATAATTATTTATTGGCCTATAAGACAAGCATAAGAAATTTTAAATGGTCAAATTAATTAGGTTTTCTGTGACAAAATAAATTTAAGTCTCTAGTTAGTAAAACATTAACGTTATAAAATTTCATAATATACTGTATGGTGTAAGAGAGAAAATATGTAGCTATATTTTTAAAAAACTAATAAAATAATTCACTCAGTTATTTACCACAACCAGGAGTGTTAGTCTTTCATTTACTTACCAAGGCTAGTCTAGTACATATTTGCATATTTTCACTTCTTAGCCTAATAAACAACAAACTGTACCCTTTTAAGAACTTTTTTCTCTCTTGGCAGGAGAATAAGAATTTAAGTATTTGGAGAACTGCCTGCAGAAAAATTTCTCTGAACACAATTTTGTTAAAGTTTCTTGTGTCTATTTGAGATTTTTTTCCCCCAATGATTACACCATGTGCACTGATAACATTGTGGTTTTTGAACCCGAATTTATACAAATTCAGACATCTCTGGGGTCTTTATACCTGCATAGGCTTGCCTGACTAGGATTTGTAGGGGCAAGAATTTAAAATTTTTATTATCATTACTCTTGATTTTCTTCTTGTCCCCTTAAGATATGTTGTTAACAATGTTCTGCTATAATCACAGTGGCTGCTTGCTAATAGAATTTTAGCTCTTTCCTTAAGCTTCCAGTGCCAAGTCTAATCCACTGACAAAAAGTGGTAGCCAACATGTCCCTACACATAGTATCAGTGACACAGGAACATTATAAAAAGATCAGAGGCACATAGAATTGGAGATCTGTAAGGACAACACTCAGATTGTTCAGAATTTTTCTTTGGGCCCCAAAGAGTTATATGAGTTGCTTCAGCCATGATAACTTGACAGCTCTAATATGCCCAGTATAGGAGGCATCTTACCACTAGCCTGGGTCTACTTTTCAGTACCCACCCAGCAATGACACACCGGTCAGGAGGAGAGATATGACCCTCCATGGGAAAGCTAATATGTTTGGCTGAGATCATGCATTTGTGTGACTATTTCATCTTGAATATCTGATGACCCTGGAATAACTTAGAGAAGTCTTTAAAATTAGAATGTAATTTAGTCATATTTAAAGACATGAACTATTGTAGGTTCCTACAAGGGGACTGTAGGACATGGGGGGACAATTGCTTAAGACCTGGTAGAGACAGCTATCGGCAACACCATCTGAGTACCTTGTTGGCTAGGAGCTAGAAGCTGGCCAGGAATGTATGAGGGATTTTCTAGAAAAAGGAAAAGAAAAAGAAAAAGCTATTGAAATATCCATACAGCCTACACTGTTGGTGCAAATGTAAATTGGTACAACTACTATGGAAAACAGTATGGAGGTACCTCAGGAAACTAAATATAGAACTACCATATGACTCAGCAATCCCACTCTTGGGCATATATTGGGACAAAACTTTCCTTGAAATAGACACACGCACCTGTATGTTCACTGCAGTACTAGTCACAATAGCCAAGACATGGAAACAACCTAAATATCTATCAACAGATGAACAGATTAAGATGATGTGGCAAATATACACAATGGAATACTACTCAGCCATAAATAAGAACAAAATAATGCCATTTGCAGCAATATGGATGGAACTAGAGACTCTCATACTAAGTGAAATAAGACAGAAAAAGATAAATATCATATGATATCACTTATATCTGGAATCTAATATATTGCACAAATGAACCTTTCAACAGAAAAGAAAATCATGGACTTGGAGAACAGAGTTGTAGTTGCCAAGCAGGAGGGAAAGGGAGTGGGATGGACTGGGAATCTGGGGTTAATAGATACAAACTATCGCTTTTGGAATGGATAAGCAATGAGATCATGCTGTATAGCACTAGGAACTATATCTAGTCACTTATGATGGAGGAAAATGTGAGAAGAATGTGTGACTGGGTCATCTTTCTGTACAGCAGAAAACTGACAGAACACTGCAAACCAGCTATAATGGAAAAAATAAAAATCATTTTTTTAAAAGAAAGAAATATCCACACAATGTCATAATCAGAATTGTTGTAAGGTGGCCTGGGTACTTTTTCAGAATTGTCTTCAGAAAGGCAAGGGTATAAGTGAATAGAGGGAATTTATAGGGCAAGAACAGTAAATAGGGCAAGACGCTACTGTCATAGACCCCGAAGACTCCTGTTGTCTTGCTGAGATTATTTAGATCAATCAAAAAGGGAAATCACTGACTATTAGAGATTCTGTCCTATTTGGATTCCGGGGCTTCTTAAGAAAAATTATCCAAAACTTGGAAATAGACCAAAAAGATTACTGTCTGCCTTTTCCAAGACTCGTGAAATATTGCCCAACAAGTCTGCCCACGTGTCATCTGCCTCTCAGAGGGGAGTAGCAAACAATGGCCCAAGCCCTCAGCTAAACAACTCTCCACCTGTTTTTGCATATCTAAGAATATTTTTTACCATCTTAAGTGATTGGGGAAAAATCTAAAGAATAATAATATTTTGTCTCATATGAAAAGTATATGAAATTCAAATTTTAAATGTCTATAAGGTTGTACTGAAATATAGACAGGCTCATTCAATTAGATATTATCTATGTTTTTGAACTTCACACATTCATCAATGTTTGCCTCTTCGCAGGCCAGGTTTTCAGACTCCTTACCTAAGGGCTGTAACTTTGTTTTATTGTTTCTTACTGGGTTTAGACTCTGGTGTAGGTATCTTGTTATGACTGATAAGTTATAATAAAGTTAAAAATGCAAATGGTATCTGTTCACAGACAAGATAATTCAAAAGTCCAAGAGTTTTAGGTCTTGTAAAATATATCAGTTTTGGATCTAATTTTTCCATCTTATTCTAACATTCTCTTTTCTGCTGTTGCAGCTTCTTATATCCTCCTTTGAATCAGATTTGCCATCCTACTGGTTCCTTTATTAATGAGTTAATACATCTCTGACACGTTCCAGCCGTATATTTCTTTGACGTTCCAGCCGTATATTTGTTTGAATATTATGTTTTTTACTTTCTGAAACATTATTTTGGCATGTTCTTCTAATGGATTCTTTCATAAAGAAAATCCTGTAGCAGCTGCTGTTAGTTCAAATCACCTATAGGAGGTCATTATATTAATGCTTGTAATATCTGTATGCTCTTCTCTCATAATGTATAATGATGAAAACTACTAGAGTTCTCTTGGGAGGAGGATCAATTTGTCCTGAACTACATGCCCATACACACAGAACAAAACAGTGCCTGACAATCAGCTGGTGGGTAGATACCTGGTTTCTTAGAAGAAATTAGGGAGTTTCTATTGTGGCTCAGCAGAACTCATGGATCTGACTAATATCCATGAGGCTGTAGGTTTGATTCCTGGCCTCGCTCAGTGGGTTAAAGATCTGTCATTGCAGTGAGCTGTGGTGTAGGTCAAAGCTGCGGCTCTGGTTCTGCATTGCTGTGGCTGTGATGTAGGTCAGCAGCTGTAACTCCCATTCGATCCCTAGCCTGGGAACCTCCATATGCTGTAGGTATGGCCCTAAAAGACAAAAAAAGAAAAAGAAAAGAACGTTAGAAAATTGCTTAAATTTTGTCCAAAAATGCTAAGTTCTTCCCAGAAATGGCTTACAAATTACATCACTCAAAAAACCAGACCATACTTGAGACAATGTTTCCTTCATGCACATCACATCTTCAAGAGCAGATGCTTGAGCCCTGACCTGCAACTTATAGCAGAAAAGTCCAGAAGTCCAGTTTTGTCCTCTTAAAAAGAAAACTACAGGCCCAAAATGGCATCACTTGTGCTAAAGCCCATGATACTAAATGCAGATTCAGTACCTAATACTGTCCCCTAAATAGTCAGCTTGAAATTTTCCGATTAACACCAAAGAGGTGATCTGTCACATAGGTCCTCCTCATCCACCCTCCCTTCCTCTCTCTCCACTACAGAGGAAGAAAATGAAATCTGTACAATCAAATCCTTGCTCCCTCCTTCCCTCCAAAAAGATAGTATCCTGGCCTAAACACAATCATTTATTTTCTTTTGCTAATAGCTCCCCTGCCCTATCCTATGAAAAACATTTCCTGTGTAAAACTTTCCAGAGCCCTTCTAGTTGCTGGTTGGTATGCTAACAACTAGATTCAGGAATTGTCTAATAAAGCCCAGCAGACATTCACATTTACTCAACTGAATTTTGTTTTTAACTCTTCCACATTTTCAACCCTTTCCCTGTCTTCTAATGCTTACAGATTTTTTTTGTCTTTTGCCTTTTTTATCTAGAGCCGCACCCACGGCATATGGAGGTTCCCAGGATAGGGGTCTAACAGGAGCTGTAGCTGCCAGCCTTCGCCACAGCCACAGCAACACGGGATCCGAGCCGCATCTGCAACCTACACCACAGCTCACGGTAAAGCTGGATCCTTAACCCACTGAGCAAGGCCAGGGATCGAACCCGCAACCTCATGGTTCTTAGTCAGATTCGTTAACCACTGAGCCACGACGGAAACTCCAAATGCTTACAGATTTAACTAATTTACAGAGTCTAACTTTTGGCAGGGAGGCAGTATTGAGTAGAAACTGGACTTGCTGGTCACATCAAAACACATAACTTGGTCAAGATCCTCTAATTGTGAAGCAGCCATAAAACTCAAGGTATCTGTGTCCCTGCCATTGTTCCCCCCTGAGTAGTGGGCTCTCAAAAATAAGGCAATCAGCAGACAGGCTTCTGGAAACTACATTCATGAAGAACCCCCAGCCTCCTGCTCTTTCAAAGGAGCACCCCAATCTTCTTTAATTCTTCTCCATTTTATTTTATAGCTTAAAAGAGATAGAAGAAAACTTTACATTGCAAGAAAATTTAAACCTAGAACAAACAATGAAAGTCTTTACTGTTTAAGGAAACAGTGCATCGTGCCACACCCAGACACTGATGTTTTAAATGAAATCATACTTGTGTCTTGTTTGAGTGTTTTGCTGCTATAGGGAAAGAGGAAAGTCCATCCTTCCACAGCCACTCTCCCATTCCCAGAGTAATCTGCAATATTTCTGTATCTCAGAACACCACTGTCACTCAGCATTTTGTTTAGTAGAATTCAATCCATCCAGGGAGTTTTGAGAATAAGGGATTATCCCAGTGGAGGGTTAGTGTAAGAGAGGGGTGTGTGTGTGTGTGTGTGTGTGTGTGTGTGTGTGTGTACGTACTGGGGGGTGGGGGTTGACCACCAGTGTTGAGTGATTAAGACGTGAGTCTGGATTCTGGATGTAGGTATACTGGACTTTGCTCAGGGCAGCTCTGGCACTGTGGACTCAAGTTGGGAGTTTGGAAGGTTTTGAGGCAGAATATTAACTCAGGTAGTCGGTGTAGGAGCATGGACTTCGATGCATTCTTTGATGTGGCCTTTGATTAACATTTATGTTTTAAGTGTTCCAGAATAATTCCCCACAGGCCTTGTTTACCACAGAAAATGTGCCTTCCCCCAAACAGACCATAACTTTTAACCCACTCCTCAACTGATAAAAAAGGAATGAGAGAAATGGTGACCTAGTCCAAGGGAAGAGAAGGACAAAGAAGTCATCAAACTTATGGGGACATTTCCACCCCTACAACCCCTATTGGACAAGAACTGATAGAGGTAATTGAACAAGGCCAATAGAGAAAACCACATCTTTCTGGACCCCAGGTTGGTGTCCCCCCATCTCTAAGTAATAAAAACCCCTATAAGACAATAGAGAAGGGGGCTCTTCTCCCCCCTCCCAGCAGCCCTGGGAGCTATTTGCTTTCCTTTAATAAAGACTTCGCTTGCTGCCTGTGCCTTCGCGGAGCTCATTCTTAACTGCTGTGAACAAGAACCTGGATTCTGGTATCATCTTTCCCCTATCAGTTTCATCCCCTTAAAAGCCTCCCCTCAATGAGTTTGTAGGTTGAGAATGTAATCCAGTAAGCAGCACTTTATTTCCTTTCGTCATCCCTAAGTCTTGGGTCAAACCCACCCCTGCTCTGTCCCCCACAAATTAAGGGAAAGCAGCAAAAACCCAGTTGCGTCCCGGTGATAAGAGCCAACTGCACCCGGCCCGGGGTTAGTGGCTGGAGGTAACATCCAGAAACAGCCTGTTCCCTCTCTTCACGGTTTTCCTTCCCTGCAGAACTGGTGGAACGTAAATGGGCCTGGTTTTATAGAGACTAGCATGCAACAGATACTAGAAGGAGCCAGGAGTGCTGCTTTTCCTTGCACGGTTCTTGTGAAAGTTAACGGAGCTGATTAAAGTGCAAAACGCAGTCTGGACAATATAAGCGCTCGATACGAGATCTCCATTATTATCACTATCATGAACCCATTAGTTAAAATTGGGGATGGGAAAACAACCAACGGAAAACCTTTAAGGTCTGCAAAAGGGGCGGGACGCGGGAACCTCGAAATGAGGAAGGGGGTGGCGGGGGAGAGTCCACACCAGCAGCCAATCCAGCTGTCCCGGGTAGGAAGAGGAGGAGCCAGAGCGGCCCCGGGACCTCACTGCTCAGTCCAGCGCCCAGCGCCGGAACCCGCTCAGCGCCTGCAAGCCCCGCGAGGCCGCTGCTTCTTCCTCGCGCAGACATGGCCTCAGGTGCCGCTCCTGCAGCCGTGAAGGTGAGATTAGCCTGCTCAGGGGCTGGAGTCCTCCCGCCCTGGGTAACCGCGCCGGTGAGACGTGCGCCCGCGCCCAGAAGGGGAGGGTCTGGGGCCCGTTAGCCTAGGGGCGGGGAGCCGGGGAGAGGAAATGATTGCAAAGGCGTCCCCCAACCTTTGGTCTCATCTGTACGCACAGCGTGCGGGGCGTGGGCAGCTCCTTCTGAGAGGGGCAGCAGGCGGGCACTGCGTTCAACCCCTCCCAACCACCACTCCTTTTAGGGCAGATGCGTCTGCCTAAAGCTTGCGGGTATGCCAGGTGGGTGAGTGCCTGCAACCGCCGAGACTTCCTGGTGCCCCGCACAGACTCAACACTTCCGCTCTGACCTGGCCCTTTGCCCGGAGCCCATGTGGGAGAGCTGCATGCTTGCTCCTTTGTAAGCTTCCGGCTTTTTTTTTTTTTTTTTTTTTTAATTCTAAACGTAGATCTCAGTTCTGAAGTCCCCAGGATCACCACCTCCCACCCCGCAGTGCGTTGCTGTGGGGACTCTTGATACTTTTTTACAACACCGAAAAGGGAGTACAGGAGTACTGGGCCACTCACTGTTTGGGGGTCCCTGGCTTTAAACTGCTTTGCTGGCAACCTTGAAAGTTGGAGATCAGTTTCCTGTGCCTTGGCTCTAAGAGATCTCCGTACAAAGGATGATTGTGTGTTGGGAGCTTTGCCGGAGGAGGGCGCGAGTTCCGAAGATTGCAGCGAGTTTTCCTGGAGCTTTTAAACTCTTCTTCCTGGTTGGTGCCTCGGGAAAAGAGAGAATTACAGTCCACAAACATAAATTGATGATAAAACTTAAGGTCTCTTCTTGGCTGTTTATGTTGGTTAAGTACTCAGTTAACTTGTTTGGCTTTAGAAATTCTTGGCCAATGGGCTAGGAAGGTCCATTGCCTTCACATATTTCTCTTGATTCCGCATGTGTTCAGGCCTCCCTGGAGAAGGAAGTCTGTGGTCAGTGTGTAGTCAGCCAGTGATGTGAGTAGTAGGCTCCTGGTGAGACACATGGGAGGGGGTGGGATGAGGAGAATTGCAATCACACTTAGATACTAAATTCCTTTTGCCATTTTGAAAAGAATCTTGCACTAGACAAATATTTGTAGAATGCTTC
The DNA here is from genome assembly GCA_004024745.2 of Catagonus wagneri. Lineage (NCBI taxonomy): Eukaryota > Metazoa > Chordata > Mammalia > Artiodactyla > Tayassuidae > Catagonus > Catagonus wagneri. Next base: position 2,745,335 of record PVHT021183526.1, read on the forward strand.
TTATCAGTCATGGAAAACAAAGAATTTTTATGAGGCTCTTTTGCAAAAGTGAGTATTTTAGATCCCCATCTATAAAATCGGAAATTTACTGCAGAGTTTGCTGGGACATTGGAATCCTATTGTCTGCCTAGGGCATGGATGAAACTTATTAAGTAGTAGTGCTTATTGGTGGGGGAGCTGCGATTAATCTTGAATATCTTCTCTCCAGCAATTAAATTATTATGATAGGCCACAGCTTTCAGTGGGCAAGCAGGAAACTATTACCTTTCTATTCCAGGAATACACTTAAAGTTACCTTAAAAATAGAGGTGGTATTTAAAAGTGTCACTTTAATTTGGTTTGGCATTCTCCCTGCCAGTTTCCCTTGTAAAATTAGTGCAGTGCATTTTAAGTGTAGAATGAATGGGCACTGTGATAGAGCCCTGATGTAAATATTGAATGGTGTGTATTTTTATTCTTGGCAAGCTGCTGAATATAAATTTTTTTTTTTTTTTTTTTTTTTTTTTTGTCTTTTTAGGGCTGCACCCACGGCGTATAGAGGTTCCCAGGCTAGGGGTTGAATCAGAGCTGTAGCCTCTGGCTTATGCCACAGCCACAGCAATGCCAGATCCGAGCCGCATCTGCGACCTACACCACAGCTCACAGCAACGCCAGATCCTTAACCCACTGAGTGAGGCCAGGGATCCAGCCTGCATCCTCATGGATACTAGTCAGATTCATTTCCGCTAAGCCATGATGGGAACTCCATGAATATAAAATTAATAGGTACAAATAGTGCTAGGCCTGCCTGCTGATTTCTCTGAGGTTAGAAAGGTGACAGCTTTGTTGCTGCAAATCCATGATTCCAACACCATCTCTCCCAGACTATTGAGGCAACATCCTAGAAAGAAAACATGAGATGCTAGTGTTCAGAGCAAAAAAGCTAATGAAAATCATAGCCTATCCTCAGATCACAGAATGTAGAGCTGGAACATTCCTTAAGACCATATATCCACACAAACCTCTCCTTGTGGAGATAAACCTGAGTCTCAGATAAGTCACCTAAGAAGTCCAAGATTACATAGTTGAACCTAGACAGAGATTTGGTCTAGAGCCTGGCATTCCACCAGCTAGATGTTATGAGTCATTTCTGACATCCAACATGTGGTCCCTGTGCCATTTTATTCTGTTGCAAAAGAGGTGATGCAGCCTTAAGGGAGAGGGAGAATGGAGTGTGTGCATAAAGCAAGCTGCCTCCCAGTGCTCACTGGACACTCTCCCACAGTATTAGTAATAGCCGTTGTCTGAGAGGACCTTGGGAAGACATCATCCTCCATCAGCAGCCATGGGCAGGTGGTATTCTTAACCATGCAGGAGGCTGAACCAGTCTTTGGCATTCTGGAGGGTTTCTTTAATGGGCCATGGCTTCTCTAAGCAGGTGCTCACCTTTTCCTCTGAGGAATAAAAAATAAATCTTGTTTACATGATTGCTGATGACAGGGAGGGATATGGTCACATCGTAGGTGGGTAACGGGCTATAAACAAAGTGGAGGGGGACAGGCAAGTCATGGAGTCTAGATCCTGAAACCATGTCTTGGAAGCTCTTCTTCTCACCTGCTGAGTGTGGCTGGCAAAGGCCTTCACACTGAAAATCCCTGAGTGACCTTCAGAAACTGGAGGACAACCCACAGGCCCCAGTTGGAAACCAAACGACCTTCATTTTATGTTTTTGTTTTTTTCCCTAGAGACAATGCCATTTGGGGCAGGACAATTCCTCCCTTTGTAGGATTGTTCTGAGTACTGTGGGATATAGAACACACCTGGGTCCCCTGTCTCCACAAAACGCTACTAGCACTCCCTTCAGTCATTGTGCCAATCAGAAATGTCCCCGTGAGTTTCCAGGCACCCCTCAGAAGAGCCTCCACTCTTGGTTGAGCACTGCTGGGTTAAATCTCTGAGACAGAGACTCCCTGGTAAAAAGATAAAGAAGTAGCCAGTTTTGTGTCCTGAGCAGCAGAGAAAAACAAAAAGTATTTTTGTTGCTGCTGCTTTGAGGAACTTTACCTTGATTTTGTTTATTTTTGCTGGAGCTGGGAAGATGTGCAGAAAGAGTGAGAGATTTTACTGCATTATTTAATTTGAGTCTCACAGTTGTACAGATTAAGCAAAGACCTTACCCTCACAGGTCAGATGAGGAAACAGGTGATAGGAATCTTTGTGGGGTGTGGACCTTGGCTCCTTCACTGGGATTATAATCACAGTATTTTAGTCTCTGCCTCAGAAGCATCTAAAACAGTGGTTCTCAAAGCCTGTGATGCATCTGTCCTCACTGGTAATTTGTCAGAGATGCACATTCTTGGGCCCCACCCCAATCCTGCAGAATCTGAAATGGGAGGGGGCAGCAAACTGGGTTTTAAAAGCCTTAGTATATCCAGGTGCCCACCAAAGTGTGATAACCGTTGACCAGGAAGCTTTGAAAAGCCTGGGCATCTGCATTTTTAACAAGCTCATCAGGTGTTTCTTAGTGAACTTGTTTCCCTGGGTATTTTAATTACCACAAACGGGATGGCTTAGAACAACACAGATGTTGTCACTTAGCAATTCTATCAGTCAGAAATCCAGAATAAGTCCTAGGGAGCTAAAATCAAAGTGTCACTAGGGCAGGTCCTCTTGGAAGATCTAAGGGAGAATCTGTTTCCTTGCCTTTCCCAGCTTCTAGAGATCACCAGCCTTCCTTGGCTCACTGCCCTGCATCATCACATCCCCTCTCTCCCCCAGCCTCCATCATCATTGCCTACTTCCTCATATGACTTTCTTTTAAGGACCCTTGTGATTCCATGTAGGACCCATCCAGATAATCCAGAATAATCTCCCCATCTCAGAATTGTTAACTTAATCACAGAAAGTAACATGCATAGGTTTTGGTAATTAGAATGCAGACAGGCTGTCTTGAAGGAGACATTCTTGACTAGCCCAGATTTTAGAGACTGATGATCTAGGCCTTAGAGCAATGGTGCTCAAGTCTGGCTACACATTAAAACCACCTGAAGAGGTTTAAGAAAACAGTAAACAAAAAAACTCGGCCTTGCTCAATTAGAATCTCAGGAGTCTGGGACCTGGGCTTTAGCACTGAAGGCTCCCCTAGGGATTCTGGTATCCAGCAGCTGACCCAGGAGGAGCACCAGGAAGAATCCCCATGTCGCTCCACAAGTGAAGGAAGGAGAGTGCTACATAATACAACAAGCTTTGAGGAAAATCCTCTTCAAAAAGTGACTAGGAGTTCCCATTGTGGCTCAGCGGTTTAAGAACCTGACATGGTTTCCGAAAGGATACAGGTTCCATCCCTGGCCTTGCTCATTGGGTTAAGGATCCAGCATTGCCACAGTTGCAGCATGGGTCGCAAGTGCAACTCAGATCTGGTGCTGCCGTGACTGGTGTAAGCCACAACTGCAGCACCAATTCAACCCCAGCCCAGATACTTCCCTATGCCACAGGTATGGCTGTGAAATGAAAAGTAATAATTATTATTATTATTATTGACCATTTCAGGAGGTGAACTATAACTTTAAGAGGGTGTCTACCCATTCGAATATCTTGATTTGCAAGAAGAGATTCATTAAATAAAAACCACAGATGTTCTGAATATGTAATTATTTCTGACCAAAATATAGTATTAATTTGTTTGCTAGGACTGTGATAACAAAGTATCACAGGCTAGGAGGCTCAAGCAACGGAAATGTGTTGCCTCACAATCCTGGAGACTTGAAATCCAAAATCAAGGTGTTGACAGCATTGGTTTCTTCTGAGACCTCTCTCCTGGGCTGGCAGATGACTGTCTTCTTCCTGGGTCTTCTCATGGTTTTCCTTCTGCATGTCTGTATCCCAGTCTCTTCTTATAAGATCACCAATCTTAATGGATTAGCACATTCCCCAAGACCTCATTTAACTTTAATTACCTCTTCAAAGACCTTGTTTCCAAAAATAATCAAATTCTGCTCAATATTGATAATCAAATGCAAATCAAAGCCACAGTGAGATCACCTCACACCTGTCAAAATGGCTGTCATCAAAGTATAAATAACAAAATACTGGTGAAGGCATGAAAAAAGGGAAATCCTCAAACTGTTGGTGGGATTGTAAATTGGTGCAGCTACTATGAAAAACAGTGGGAGGGTTCCTCAAAGAACTAAAAATATAAATACCATATGATCCAACAATTCCACTGCTAGGTATATATGTGAAGAAAACAAAAGCACTAATCCCGAAAGATACATGCACCCCAACGTTCATAGCAGCATTATTTACAACAGCCAAGACATGGAAACAACTTAAGTGCCCTTCAACAGGTGAACAAATAAAGAAGATGTAGTATATATATAACAGTGGAATATTAGCCACTAAAAAAGACTGAAATTCTGCTGTTTGCAGCAGTGTGGATGGACCCAGAAAGTATTAGGCAAACAAACAAATGTCTATACAAAACGGAAACAGACTATGAGTTCTCTCCAGTGGGGAGAGGTAAGGGGGTAGGGCAAGATAGGGGTGTGGGATTAAGAGGTGCAAACTACTGTGTATAAAATTAAAAGCAATAAGGATGTGTTGCATAGGGAAATACACCCATTATTTTGTAGTAACTTTGAGTATTATCTATAGAAATATTGAATCACTATGCGTGTTCACTATGAAACTAATATAATATTGTACAACAGGTGTACTTTAATAGAAAAAAACAACAAAAAGTCAAATTCTGAGGTATTGAGAGTTAGAACTTCAACATATGGATGTGTAGGACTCAGTTGAGCCCATAACCATCACCTATAAGGGTGATACAGAATAGCCTTCTGCCTGAGATGGAGCCACTATCTCTGTGGAACATTCTGCAGGTTCTGGACAGGGCGCCCAGAACATTCTGCAGGTTCTCAGTCCTGGACTGAGACATTTGGCCATTCTATCCATACAGCTGGCCTTCTGAGATTTTGCAATGTTCTGGCTGGGAGGCCTCAAAATTAGGTCAGCCCAATAAAGGAGGACTTTTGTCTGCTGAGCTTTCAAACTTGTCAGTGGCAACCAGAGCTGAAGGAAGGACTATAATGCTTAAGAGCAGAGATTACTGCTAGCTAGTGTGCTGGCTCTCTTATCTCCTCATGAGCTTGGAGAACTCAGAGGCACCCAGTCTCGCTGGCATGAGCTAATCTCACATACTCGGGGTTACAGTGTTTTGAGAGTGCTATCATGGAGTGCTAGGTTCTTCCATGTAGTGTTTCCAGGTTTCAGTGTGATGGTAAGTGCTTCTTAAAACTGCAGGGGGGGCGGGAGCGATATATGAAATCTCCTGGGACCAGGTGCCAGAGGCAACTGGACCAGGGTAGAGGCTGAACCCTTTAAGCGTTGCTGGAAGTAACCATCCTGGCCAGGTAAGCCAACATTTAGATAAAATGCTTTCACAGTCTCAGAGAGGAGGTCAAACCATCTCTTCTTTTTGAGGAATTTGACTTGGTAGTCTACAAATGGAAAAGCATGGATGAATCAGCTTGCTGTTAAAATCTGGCAATGACCTTGATTGACCAGGGAAGGGGTCCTTTTTTCAGAGCTTTATCTTATATAGTGAAGAAGTCCCAGCTGGGCAGAATTGGCCCAGAAATTCCATCTCAGACCTTGAATAGGACTGAGGGCCATGCCTTTGGCCCAGAAGGCCTGGTAAGTATACAGGAGGTCATGGATGGAGAGCCTCCTCCCCTCCAAGGTGGTTCACTCAGGTGCCCAGACTTGCTGTTTCTTTTCTTGCTGTGTAACCTTGGTCCGACTTGAACTCTGAGCATCAGTTTCTTCTTAACATGGAGACAATAAATTTCTTTTTTTTTTTTAATTTTATTTGTTTTTCTTAATGGATTTTATTTCAGTTATAGATAATCACAAGTCAATTTTATGGATTTTGTATCCCAAACCCACAGTGCATCCCCCCACCCTCCAGATTGTCTTATTTGAAAAACTAAGGTTTTCTAAAGTCGGTGAGTCATTCTCTGTTCGGCAAAGAAGTTCATTGTGTCTTTTTAGTTTCCACATGTAAGCGGTAGCATTGGGTGTTGCTGTCTAATTGTCTGACTGGTTTCACTTCGCATGATAATTTCTAGGTCCATCCATGTTGCTATAAATGTTGGTATTTCGTTCCTTTTAATGGCTGAGTAATATTCTATTGTGTGTATGTACCATATCTTCCCTATCCACTCCTCTGTCGATGGGCATTTAGGTTGTTTCCATGACCTGGCTATTGCATAGAGTGCTGCAATGAACACTGGAGTGCATGTGTCTTTTCGAGTCATGGTTTCCTCTGGATAGATGCCCAGGAGTGGGATTGCTGGATCAAATGGTAATTCTATTTTGAGTTTTCTGAGGAATCTCCATACTGTTTTCCACAGTGGCTGCACCA
>PVHT021183526.1:2752740-2794856 GCA_004024745.2 Catagonus wagneri
CTGGCTATTGCATAGAGTGCTGCAATGAACACTGGAGTGCATGTGTCTTTTCGAGTCATGGTTTCCTCTGGATAGATGCCCAGGAGTGGGATTGCTGGATCAAATGGTAATTCTATTTTGAGTTTTCTGAGGAATCTCCATACTGTTTTCCACAGTGGCTGCACCAATTTGCATTCCCACCAACAGTGTAATAGGGATCTTTTTCTCCACACCCTCTCCAGCACTTATTGTTTGTAGACTTTTTGATGATGGCCATTCTGGTTGGTGTAAGGTGGTACCTCATAGTGGATTTGATTTGCATTTCTCTAATGAGCGATGTTGAACATCTTTTCAAGTGTTTATTTGCCATCTGTATGTCGTCTTTGGAGAATTGTCTGCCTAGATCCTCTGCCCATTTTTTGATGGGATTGTTTGTTTCTTTGGTGTTGAGCTGCAGGAGCTGTTTGTAAATTTTGGAGATTAATCCCTTGTCAGTTGAATCATTTGCAAGTATTTTCTCCCATTCTGTGGGTTGCCTTTTCGTTTTGTTTAGAGTTTCCTTTGCTGTGCAGAAACTTTGAAGTTTAATTAAGTCCCATTTGTGTATTTCTCTTTGTATTGTCCTTACTCTGACACATGGATCTGAGAAGATGTTGCTATCCTTTATGTCAGAGACTGTTTGGCCTATGTTTTCCACTCAGAGCTTTATAGTATCTGGTCTTATATCTAGATCTTTAATCCATTTTGAGTTTATTTTTGTGCATGGTGTTAGGAAGTGTTCTAGTTTCATTTTTTTACATGTGGCTGTCCAGTTTTCCCAGCAACACTTATTGAAGAGGCTGTCTTTCGTCCAATGTATATTCTTGCCTCCTTGGTCATAGATTAGTTGACTATAGATGCGTGGATTTAATTCTGGGCTTTCTATCCTGTTCCATTGATCTCTATTTCTGTCTTTGTGCCAGTACCATATGGTTATGATGACTGTAGCTTTGTAGTAGAGTCTGAAATCAGGGAGCCTGATTCCTCCAGCTCCATTTTTCTTTTTCAGGATGTCTTTGGCTATTCTGGGTTTTTTGTGCTTCCAGACAAACTTTAAACTATTTTGTTCTAGTTCTGTGAAAAATGTCCTTGGCAATTTGATAGGGATTGCATTGAATGTGTAGATTGCCTTGGGTAGTATAGTCATTTTGATAATATTGACTCTTCCTATCCAAGAGCATGGAATGTCTTTCCACCTGTTTAAGTCATCCTTGATTTCTTTCATCAGCGCCTTATAATTTTCAGAGTACAGGTCTTTTGTCTCTTTAGGTAGCTTTATTCCTAAGTATTTGATTCTTTTTGATGTGATGGTAAATGGGATTGCTTCCCTAATTTCTCTTTCTGATCTTTCATTGTTAGTATATAGAAATGCAGTTGATTTCTGTGTATTAATTTTGTATCCTACAACTTTGCCAAATTCATTGATGAGCTCTAACAGTTTTCTGGTCGAGTCTTTAGGATTCTCTAGGTATAGTATCATGTCATCTGCAAATGATGATAGTTTGACTTCTTTCTTTCCAATTTGGATTCCTTTTGTTTCTTTTTCTTCTCTGATTGCTGTAGTTAGGACTTCCAGAACTGTGTTGAATAGTTGTGACGAGAGTGGACATCCCTGTCTTGTTCCTGATCTCAGTGGGAATTCTTTCAGCTTTTCACCACTGAGAATGATGTGAGCTCTGGGTTTGTCATAGATGGCCTTGATTATGTCGAGGTAGGTTCCCCCTATGCCCACTTTCTGAAGGGTTTTTATCAGAAATGGGTGTTGGATTTTGTCAAAGGCTTTTTCTGCATCTATGGAGAGGATCATATGGTTTTTATTCTTCAGTTTGTTAACGTGGTGTATCACACTGATTGATTTGCGGATATTGAACAATCCTTGCATCCCTGGGATGAATCCCACTTGATCGTGGTGTACAATCCTTTTAATGTATTGTTGGATTCGGTTGGCTAGTATTTTGTTGAGAATTTTTGCATCTATGTTCATCAGTGAGATTGGCCTGTAATTTTCTTTTTTTGTGGTATCTTTGTCTGGTTTTGTTATCAGGGTGATGGTTGCTTCATAGAATGAGTTTGGGAGTGTCCCTTCCTCTGCAATTTTTTGGAAGAGTTTCAGAAGAATAGGTGTTTGCTCTTCTCTAAATGTTTGACAGAATTCACCTGTGAAACCATCTGGTTCTGGACTTTTGTTTGTTGGAAGTTTTTTAATCACAGCTTCAATTTCAGAACTTGTGATTGGTCTATTCATATTTTCTATTTTATCTTGGTTTAGTCTTGGGAGATTGTACTTTTCTAAGAATTTGTCCATTTCTTCTAGGTTTTCCATTTTATTGGTGTATAGTTGCGTATAGTAGTCTCTTATGATCCTTTGTATTTCTGTGATGTCTGTTGTGACTTCTCCTTTTTCATTTCTAATTTTATTGATTTGTGTCCTCTCTCTTTTTTTCCTGATAAGTCTGGCTAAGGGTTTATCAATTTTGTTGATCTTTTCAAAGAACCAGCTTTTAGTTTCATTGATCTTTTCTGTGGTTTTCTTCATTTCTATCTCATTGATTTCTGCTCTGATCTTTATGATTTCTTTTCTTCTACTAGCTTTAGGTCTTGTCTGTTCTTCCCTCTCTAGCTGCTTTAGATGTAAAGTTAGGTTGTTTATTTGAGCTTTTTCTTGTTTCCTGAGGTAGGCTTGTATTGCTATAAACTTTCGTCTTAGAACTGTTTTTCCTGCATCCCAGAGGTTTTGGGGTGTCATGTCTTTGTTGTCATTTGTTTCTAGGTATTTTTTAATTTCCTCTTTGATTTCTTCAGTGACCCATTGGTTATTTAGTAGCATGTTGTTTAGTCTCCACGTATTTGTATTTTTGGCCATTTTTTTCTTGTTGTTGATTTCCAGTCGTATAGCATTGTGGTCAGAGAAGATGCTTGAAATTATTTCAGTTTTCTTAAAGTTACCAAGGCTTGATTTGTAGCCCAGGATGTGATCAGTCTTAGAGAGTGTTCCATGCGTACTTGAGAAGAATGTGTATTCTGTTGCTTTTGGATGGAATGTCCTATAAATATCTATTAAGTCCATCTGACCTAATGCTTCATTCAGGGCCTGTGTTTCCTTATTGATTTTCTGCCTGGATGACCTGTCCATTGCTGTAAGTGGGGTGTTAAAGTCCCCCACTAAGACGGTGTTATTGTTGATTTCTCCTTTTAAGGTTGTTAGCAGTTGCCTTATATATTGTGCTGATCCTATGTTGGGTGCATAGATATTTAAAATTGTTGTCTTTTCCTTGGATTGATCCTTTGATCATTATGTAGTGCCCTTTCTTGTGGAGACAATAAATTTCTAATAGTGTATGATGTTAGCAAGGATTCCAGGGGATACTGGGAGGTAGTACATCATAGTGGCTGAGTATGAAAGACCAGCTTTACACTTTACAGTTTGCTCTCTGGACAAGTTTCTTAATTTTTGTGTTTCTCTTTCCTCTTTTGTAAAAATGGGTGTTATGCTATAGGGCCTATCTTATAGGGTGGTTGTGAAGATTAATGCAATGTTAATACGAAGACACAGGTACTTAATCACCAAGGCAGATTCAGAGTTGACTGTTTAATTTAGGGGCTGGTAAGGAATTAAGAGAACTAGGCCACTGGTGTAGGGGGTTCATCCCTTAGTTGTACTTCACCATAGATCCAGAAGGTGGCAACATCGCCACATCTTGGTGCAGGCCTCTGAGTGTCCCAAGAAAAAGGTGAGAGTTTGAATTCCCTGGTGTGGCAGTTGCTACACTTGTCCTATATCCCTTCCCACATTTGGGTTTCCATAAAAAACTTGAGACAGTTTGACTGGACAGGCTTTCTTGAAAATAATTCCAGTGCCAGAGACCACATTCTGGCCTTTCCGATGAGCTGTAAGTCCTGGCTTTCATACCTAGTACTAGGTACTCCTCACTGAGGGCTGAGCATTACACTGTCAGGGCGGTAAGGGCTGAGGCTTGGGGCTGCTGAGGGTGGGCTCAAGGGCACTGAAGTTCAGCAAGACCCCAGTTAGCATTTCTTTTTTCTTTTTAGGGCCACACCTGCAGCATATGGAAATTCCTGGGTGAGGGGTTGAACTAGAGCTGCCGCTGCCAGCCTACATGACAGCCACAGCAATGCCAGATCTGAGCTGCATCTGTGACTTACCCGCAGCTTGAAGTAATGCTGGATTGTTAACCCAATGAGCAAGATCAGGGATTGAACCCCTCTCCTCAAGGACACTATGTCAAGTTCTTAACCCACTAAGTCACAATGGGAGCTCCCTCAGTTAGTATTTCTTATTCATTGCTCTAATGCTGGGCTAGCTTGCCTAAGCAGAGAGTGGTTTCTAAACCAAGTTATATAGGTCTGAAACTAGTGTTGAATCCAGAATGAGAGATACGATGGCCCAGGGGAACAGCCAGAAACAGCCAAGTCAAAGTGGTAAAGTATTTAAAAAAAAAAAAAAAAAGCCAAACCAAAAACCAGAAGTTCCCATACATTGCAGAATCCCTGCAGATCAGGCTGAGAATAATTTCTGAGTTAGCAACTCAGTTCAGCAGTCTGAGGTGACAGCATGAGCTGGACAGTTCATTACACCCCCTACCCCAACCCCATCCCCACTATGATCTATGGTGCTTCAGAGGTACGTTAAGTGATAAAATAGAAAAAAAAGCCTGCTGGGGAGTTCCCGTCATAGTGCGGCAGTTAACAAATCCGACTAGGAACCATGAGGTTGCGGGTTCGATCCCTGGCCTTGCTCAGTGGGTTAACGATCTGGCGTTGCCGTGAGCTGTGGTGTAGGTTGCAGACGCGGCTTGGATCTGGTGTTGCTGTGGCTGTGGCTGACAGCCATAACTCTGATTCGACCCGTAGCCTGGGAACTTCCATATGCCACAGGTGCAGCCCTAAACAGCAAAAAAAAAAAAAAAAAAAAAAAGCCTCCTGGAAGAAGGATTCGGATTTCACATGACAGTGTTATTATTATTATTATTATCATTATTATTTTTGCTCTTTAGGGCTGCACCTATGGCATATGGAGGTTCCCAGGCTAGGGATCCAGTCGGAGCTACAGCTGCTGACCTACGCCACAGCCACAGCAACACAGGATCTGAGCCCTGTCTGCAACCTACACCACAGCTCATGGCAATGCCGGATCCTTAACCCACTGAGCCAGTCCAGGGATCGAACCCACAACCTCATGGTTCCTAGTCGGATTTGTTTCCACCGTGGCACGACAGGAACTCCAAGACAACGTGATTTTTAAAATTTCTACTAAATTAGAGTGATATGAACCCACCGATTTAAATAAACATTCTGTTGATTTGAAAACTGCTATATTGGTTAGTCTTTTGCTACCTATGATGTTAAGTTGTAACAAAGTAGGAAAATGCTGGGTTGGCTAGAATAAGTAACCTGTAGTTTCAACAGTGTACCACGAGGTGGCAGCACAAACTGTTTAATCAAACAAAAGCTTTTGTACAGCAAAAAAAAAAAAAAAAGGCACCATAAAAAAAAGAAAAGACAACCTGCGGAATAGGAGAAAATGGTTGCAAATAATGCAGCCAACAAGGGCTTAATCTCCAAAATATACAAACAACTCCTACAATTCAACATCACAAAACAACCCAATCAAAAAATGGGCAGAAGACCTAAATAGACATAGTTAATAGAATTAATTATCTTTGTAATTATTTTTGTTTGTGTGTTTTAATCATTAAATTAGATTAACTCTGGAGGATAATACCAGTTTTTTTTTTAACTCAAGTCCATTGCTTACAACGGGACAATTAAGTTAATCTCTGGAAAGTACAGTACAATTTCAAAAAGATGTGGAACTACAGACCTTTGAATCACTTACATTTGCATATATTTGCATGTCATTTGATTTCATAAATATACATGAGGGTAACTTTTCATACTATTTCAGACTCCTCTGTCATCCCTTACAGCTTTGTGACTTTAGTGGCATAGGAAAGAAAATGTCTCATTTCTTTATCGAGTGGGGTAATGAGAAATCCTCACCAAATGGAAATAGTGAATATTTCTATTCTAGTAGTTGTTTGAACACTTATTCTATCGCTCATTTAGTAGAGATAATAAAACTGGTTAAAAAGTACTTTCCCAACAAACAGGTCTTACTCTATAGCTCAGGGAATTATATCTGATCTTCTGGGATAGACCATGATGGAAAAGAATATAAAAAATAATGTATATGTGTGTGTATAACTGAGTCACTTTGCTGTGCAGAAGAAACTGGCACAACATTGTAAATCAATTATACTTTCATTAAAAAATAAAAATAGAGTACTTTTTCAACCACATTTACCTATTTTTAGGTTTGGTTTTATAATTTAAGCTAGTTAAAGTTCCTTTCTGTGCTAATATGTTATTCACATAATCAACAAAAATATGATTTAATACAAACAAGGTGACTCTTGCTTTTGTTTTTCCTGGGATATAGAAGGCTTTTGACTGGTGAATAAATGACTGCTTTTTACTGATACTCAGATTTTTTAACAAGAACTAGGACTTAGTAGGAATGGAGAAGAGTATGAGTATGAATGAATGAATTTGCTTAAGATAATGATTTTGTTTCTGATGAAACAATGATCAAATGTGGTATCTTCTTATTGTCTCTCTTAGATTGGAATAATTGGTGGCACAGGCCTGGATGATCCAGAAATCTTAGAAGGAAGAACTGAAAAATATGTGGATACTCCATTTGGCAAGGTTAATATCAAGTTAGTGGAGACATACTAGCTTTTCTCCTTCTCCTTGATTTTTAAATTAAAAAAAAAAATTTTTTTTAATTGCTTTTGTCTTGGCAACACAGGGCTGCCTGGCCCAGGCTGAGAGGGGTTCCACCAACTGAAACCGTATCCTTAAGGATGCCCTGGACTTGGCTACTGAGCACATGGCTTTTAAATACGTACCAAAAACTTTCTCAGTTTATATCCCTAGAAGCCAAATGCTTATTTCAGACACGGTAACTGTCTTCCCCAGATCTCTGCATTTAAATCAGCTTCTAATTTGGGGCTGGTCGGTCATACCACAGCCTTTAACAAATAGGAAGAAATGTTCAAGTGGCCTTTTTTTAGGAAGCCCTGGTCCGAAGGGGAATTTCTTGGAAATTGAGAACACAACTGCATAACTGAAATGGAAATAAAACACCCCTCCTCCTCTATTAAAAGGAGGCTGTTTGTTCTCCCAGCCCTTGTGTCATCCAGCCAGAGTGAGTGTATCTGCCTGCACCTAATTCCACAGGGCTGCTTCCAGGGGTTGTGGTTCCTCTGATCCTCCTATCAAGATCCCTGCATCTGGTAGTCCCAGACAAATCCTCCTTTTCAGCCAAGTCCTGCTGTCAGCCTGCTCACTTCTTAGCCTCATGTTTTCTTAACTTCCTCACTTCTCGGGACGTTTCCCTTCATTACCTGAAGTCATCCCGTGGCCATCCTAGACCTGGTTAACACAGCAAATGGTTCCAGTGCTAGTTCTTAAACTCCCTGACAGTGGCCTCCTGTTCCTTCTGCATTTTGCTCTCTTGCCTGTCCTTGAACCTCCTTGAACCTCTCAAATACCTTCGCCGTATCTGCCTTTGATCAGTCTGGCATAAGAGTCCCCAGGGTGCTTGCTACAAATAGATCTTACTAAATAGTACCTACCCATGCACCCTTCTAAGTCTTATGAATCATTGTGCTGGTACAGGGCTTGGTAAATATTGAGTAATTGATTGATCACATCTAGACTCTTACTTTTTTAAAAATATATCTTCAAATCTCAAGTTTCTTTGAATTCTGCAGTTGAATTAAAGTCGCAGATTTTTAATTGTTTCTGTATATGTTTTCAAATCACTGAGTTGTAACCATTTTTTATTATGTGCAGCCTTCTGATGCCTTAATTTTGGGGAAGATAAAGAATGTTGACTGCGTCCTCCTTGCAAGGTAAGGTATTTTAAGCTTTTGAATGTTACTGAAGAAGGAGAATATAACTCATACCTGCATAATTACTCTTTCCAGAATTGAGTTTTTAATGTGTTTATGGAGCCAGAGCATCTGAGTTATCTTTATCACTTACAGTTTTGGGGTAGTTTTATTGACTTTGGAAATTAAAGATCTCACCCATCCTCCCTTATGATGGGACCTAATCTTATAAGTGATCTGGCAATTTGACTAAAATTGAAGCTCTGTGTTAGTTCTAGCTGTAAGAGGAAGATGCTTTCTTCTTTTTCATCTTTTTATCTTCTAATTAATAAGACTGTGGAAAGCACCTCTCTGGGGAAGTGACGTGGCATCCAAGCCTGAGCAGAAACGAGTGTACTTGAGCAGTGAGGCTAGTGACATTGAGCAGAGGTAGGAAGAGATAGAGCTGAAGTTGTCACTTATAGGCTGGGCCTAGATGACAGAAGGGCCATCATGAGGTGTTTGGATTTTATTTGAAGTGTGACAGAAGATCATTAGTGGTTGTATTAATCTGCTGGAATTGCCATAGCAAAGTACTACAGAGTGGGTGGAAACAGAAGTTTAATTCCTTGAAGTTCTGGAGGCCAGAGGTCTGACTGAGGTCAAGGGGTCAGAGGGTCAGTTCCTTCTGAGGGTAGGAGGGAAGGCTGTATTCCAGGCGTCTCTCTTTGGCTTGTAGGTGACTGTCTTTTCTCTGTGTCATCACGTGTTCTTCTCTGTGTATGTCTGTGTCCAGATTTCCTTTCATAAGGACATCATTCTTGTTGAATTAGGACTTTCCCTGATTACCTCATTAAAGACACTATCCAAATATGGTTTCATTTTGATGGACTGGTTTGGAGGGGACATAATTCAGCCAATAACAGCGGTGATGCATGAGGCGATCCATTCTTCAATCATACCTGCTGGTGTTGACATAAACAACTGGGAAATAGAGTATTTTAAATGTTTCATTGCCTTATTCAAGTGATCAAGCAGAAAAGAATAGAGAGATTAAACTGGAAGTTGGAGCTTCTATTTCTATTTTGCGTGTTTCTTCATGGGTACCCCTTGTTTTGTGGGTCACAGCTTATGTGAGACAGATGCCTCGGATTTTGTGGTGTTGGTGCCCCACAGGACAGACATGGCCCATCTTCCTGGAGAGTGAATTCTAAGTAAGCTGTGACCTGCTGTTGATCAGAGCATAAATATAAAATGTAAAGCAAGCCAGCACTTTAAAACAAATAGTTTATACTTAGAGTAGGCTGGTTATTGCCCGACCTGTTCTCATTCTTCCTCTGCCAAGGGAAGCACTTTTGTGGAAAGGCCTGGAAGGCAGTACAATAGATGAGTATTCTTTTCCAACGGTATTAAAATGCCCTGCTTACTCTTCTACTATATTCACTCTCTTTCCTTAGGCATGGGAGGCAGCATACCATTATGCCTTCAAAAGTCAACTATCAGGCAAACATCTGGGCTCTGAAGGAAGAAGGCTGTACACATATCATAGTGACCACAGCTTGTGGTTCCTTGAAGGAAGAGATTCAACCCGGTGATATTATCATTATCGATCAGTTCATTGACAGGTGAGCAGTCATCTAAAATGCTTTAGGCTTTTGTAAGATAATTCCCAGCTCAAATGGACAATGTGTAGGGCAGGGGCGCAGGCCCACAAACTGTTTTAACATTTTTCTTGTAGGAGTTATTAAACATGCACAAAACAGAATATTCACCATGAACCCCCCAACTTTTCATTCCCAGCTTCAACATTTATCAGTTTTTAACTTTAAAAGGTAAGAACTTGGGAGCTCCCATTCTGTCTCAGCTTATTAAGAACCTGACTGGTATCCATGAGGATGCGGATTCGATCCCTGGCCTTGCTTAGTGAGTTAAAGGGTCTGGCGTTGCCGAGAGCTGTGATGTAGGTCACAAACTCAGGTCAGGTCTGCGTTGCTGTGGCTGGGGCATAGGCTGGCAACTGCAGCTCTGATTTGAACCCTAGCCCAGGAACTTCCATATATCTCAGGTGCAACTCTAAAAAGCAAAAAGTAAAATAAGTAAATAAATTTTAAAAAGATAAGAATTCTTTAAAAAAGAAATTACGTAGTATTTCCTTAGTATTAGGTGTCTAGGCAGCGTTCTCTTTTTCTCTATGGTCTGACAAACTTTTTTTTTTCTTTTTAGGGCCACACCTGTGGCATATGGAAGTTCCCAGGCTAGGGGTCAAATCAGAGCTGCAGCTACCAGTCTACACCATAGCAATGCAGGATCTGAGCTGCATTGCAACCTACACCACAGCTCATGGCAACGCTGGATCCTTAACCCACTGATTGGGTTGCCAAGGATTGAACCTGCATTCTTATGTATATTACCACTGGGTTCATTACCACTGAGCCACAACAGGAACTCTTTTTTTTTTTTAAGACTTGGTTTTTTCAAATGAGGGTCCAGAGACGTCCACTCTTTAGTCCTTTTTGTCTGGAGATTTCACCCCCTTTTTCTCTTCTTTGTCCCATAGTCTTCCGATGTGCTGGATTTTGCTGATTATATCCTTCAGTGTCTTCCTCTGTCCCCTGTGTTTACCATAAACCGGAGCTTAAGTCTAGAGGCCTGATGAGAACTAGATTCAAATCCTTGGCAAGAACTTCTGCATCATATCTGGAGACACTTAATGTCTTTTCATGATGTTAAGATCAATAGTTGTTTCAGAAACTAGGGATTTTTGGTTACTTAATTGCACAAAGCATATATAATATGCCTTACCAAAATACTGAACAGTAATGGACTGCCCAGATCCTGGGCTTTCTCTGCATTTAGCAGTTGAGGAAATCAGACAAGGGAGTAAGTGGTTTCTGTGCTGCTCCCACGCCCAATCCTGGTGGAAGTAACCACTCCCCGAGGTGCTCTGGATGGAGACTGGTGACTGTGCTCTGACTTGACTTGAGCTGGAGCAGGGGGGAGAAGTGCTACAGGGAGTAAACCACTTGGTAGCTCCCATCAACATCCCTCATCCAGTCACCCAGACCACCTCCGTCTATCCCGCTCTTCTGGTCTGTCAGCTCTGAGCTCACTCTACCCAACACCTCTCCTACCTCATCTGTTACAGAAGGAAGGTTTATTTAGTTTAGTTTGATGTGTCTTCTGCTTTTTTAGGTGTTGATTATAATCTCTAGTCCATCAGAAGCATTCTTGATCGTTTCCTATTAAAATGAAGCTATCAGCTTGAACCAAATGAAACTCCCTATTCTGTAAGCTAGAAATGGCTGAGTGTAAGTAATTTCATGTGGTTCAACCTAATAAATAATGAGAGTAGACTAAAATCATTGCATGCTACTCTCCTTCCATTTTTCCTGTTATTTTCTGGGCCTGACACTATCTCTTAGATACATTTTTTCATCTTCCCCTCTAGGGTGTAAAC
Organism: Catagonus wagneri; assembly: GCA_004024745.2. Taxonomy (NCBI): domain Eukaryota; kingdom Metazoa; phylum Chordata; class Mammalia; order Artiodactyla; family Tayassuidae; genus Catagonus; species Catagonus wagneri. Next base: position 2,764,114 of record PVHT021183526.1, read on the forward strand.
CGTGTGAGGGCTCAGACCTCACCTGTCTTCCCTGTCACTTTAACCCCAACACCCACAGCACTACCTGGCCTGTGGTTGCTCCATCAGTGCTTTCTGAGTGACTGAATGATCATGATCATTCAAAGGGAGGGGGAGGCTGGAGTTTGTGTTTAGGGGACCTCTTTTTTTTTTTTTTTTTTTTAAAGATTGTGTGCTTGTGACAGGTGCAGCAGGCAGGCATGGAAACTCTGCCCCAAGGGTCCGGTGGGCTACAGTTTCATCATCCAAGGGGAGCAGGGGGGTTGGAAAAGACCGCCTCTTCCTTTACTACCTCCTCCTTAGTATCCGGTAAGGTATGTATTCATATCAGCAGAAGGGCAGTTCTCAAACTCCTGCCCTTGGTCTGAATCTGAATTCAGGCCTCATCCTATCCCACACCCAACGACCGGAGGCAATTCTCGCATCTCCACTAGTCAAGCAAGTCTGCTTTGTTCTGATGGCTTTTTTGAGCAATTTATTAACTTACAGTGATCTCCCAAAGTCTCCTAGATTTTCCTATCTATGATCCTTTATTGGGACTTCTACAACTACCTGCGCCTACTCCATCCCTATTATTCCCTCTTCCAGGTGTTTTACCCCTTTATGCTTATAGGGGATATTGGGCGACCACCATTCAGTAACTACTTCTTGCTGAGACAGGGTGTAGGCCTGCCTAGGGAAGGGGTAAAACACTTGGATAACTGTCCCTTTTATGTTGGGAGGGCTGTAAGCCAATGTAACTCTGGTTAACATTATTTTCCCAGCCACCTTAGAGATTAAACACTGTATGGTAAAACCAGTAGCATCAGGAGGACCAGTGATTCTCTGAGAACCTTTGGGTTCAGAAGTACCAATGTTACCTATGGGGCCAAGGGGCCAACATCGTCTTTGGCTCAGCATCACCAGGTTCGCCTTTATCACCAGGTTGGTCATCAGCACAGGGGGGCCAGTGAAGCCATCAGGGCCAGGGAGGTCAGGCTCACCGTGTTTGCTGGGGAAACCTCTCTAACCTCTTACTCCAGAGGGGCCAGGAGTACCAAGGTCTCCAGGAACACCCTGTTCACTGGCTTTGCCTGCAGTGGGGCTAGTAAGTCCAGGGGGTCCCTGAGCTCCAGCTTCTCCATCTTTGCCAGCAGGACTAACCATGCCAGGGGGTCCAGAAATGCCTTGCTCTCCAGCTTTGCCAGGCTCTCTGGCAGCACCCAGTCCACAACATCAGCCAGGAGGTCAAAGCAGGCCTGCAGGTCCGAGTTCACCTTGGGCTCCTCGCTTGCCTTCTTCTCCAGCAGGGCAGGGGGGCCTAGAATACCAGCGGAGTCAGGTTCTCCTTTGCTGCCAGGAGCACCAGGTTTACTGCTGTTGCTCCTAGGAACAGGGGGACCACTGGTGCCCAAGGTCCAGAGTGGCTCCTCAAGGACCAACCTCACCCTTAGCACCGACAGTACCAGAGAAGCCAAAAGGACCACCAGGACCCGTGGGAGTAAGGGGTCTAGCAGCACCAGCAGCATTTTCATTTCCATAAGCACCAGCAGGGTGAGTGTGATCTCTCTCACCATGGGAGCCCATCTGACCAGGAGCTCCATTTTCACCAGGACTACCAGGCTTTCCAGTTCTACTGCTCTTGCTAAGGGGGTCAGGGGGACCATGGGGACCCATGGGAGCTGAGGCTCCAGGCTCACTGGGGGGCCTTGGAAACCTTGGGGACCGGGTGCACCATTGTCTCCTTTGAGTCCCTCGACTCCCATGGTTTCCTGGTCTGTGGGTGGGACCTCGCTTTTGGGGAACCCTCTCTCCATAAATGAGTTAGGGTCTTAACGGTACTCATCTACCTCTCCCAAGAAAGCAGTTGGGGCAGAAAGACGGAGCAGAGAAAGAGAACTGCTTTTTGCACGGATATTCCTGCCCAGGTCTCAACTGGATATCTTTGGCCAAGCCTGGAACCTCGATATTCCACACTCGAGTGTCCAGTAAGGCTTCAACCCAGCTTCAGATTCAATCGGTTCCTGTTTTCTGTTAGAACCATTTGGTGATGAGGGTGGTTCCCTTGTTCTGCGAGAAACAGAGTGACCCCCAACTTAGTTAATAAATCTCTTCCTACTGAAGGGATGGCGCAAACAGAAAGGAATGTAGAATCAGCTGGCCATTGATGTTGCACAAGAGGGGCTCTAGGAAAGTATGCCCTTGACTCTTCCCTGACAGCCCCATTATGTAGTCCTTATGATTACCAAGGTTTCCAAGCCTTTGAGTTAAGACTCAGAAGGTTGTACCAGTATCTATAAGAAATTCTATTAAGTGGCCTGCCATATCAGTGACCACCTGAGGCTCAGCATTTGTTATGTAGATGGTATCTCTAGGCAGTGTTTAGGAGACCTCTTTATTAAAAATCTCTACTATTGTCAAAGTCCATGTGTTTGGAGGTAATGACTTAAGAAAATGGGTGTAGTGTGGTTGTTTTAACAATGCAGTACTAAAACTCTTGAATGACCCAGATTTATAAAGTACTAGAGATGAAATAGAAAGAAAAGTCTGGCTTAGATACTAAAGCATGGGATTAATTGTGTTACTTAAGTGGTGTAACTGTACACTGTTGCATTTCCCAAATCTTTTTTCTCATGCGTAGTGAATGTAGATGTCTCACATACCACCTCTCCCAAGAAAGCAGTTGGGGCAGAAAGACGGAGCAGAGAAAGAGAACAGGTGTTGCCATCAGATCTGGTTTCATTCTGTTTTGGCACTCTTAGCCATGTGACCTAAAAATCTTCTAGTATCTGTTTTCTCTTATGTGTGCTACGTCGATAACCTGCCTCCTTAGTCTTGCCTTGGTAGTCCTGAGTCTCTAGTAAGCACCTTTTATGGAATCTAGATGTGTTACCTGCCCAATAAAAGGTGCCTTTACTGTGAGTGTGGACATTGTCGGCTGGAGTGTGTCTACTAGTTAACATCACTGGGTAACAGCAGAAGAAAAGATCTGTTAAAAGGAGGATTCCCTAAGGAAATACCATTTAGAGTGAAATCTCAAATTTTATATTGATTACCTATTGCAACAGTAATATTTTTCATATACTAGTTTACATAAAATATTAAAGCTAATACCTTTTGATATTTTTTTGATGTGGCTGCTAGAAAATATTGAATTACTTATATGACTTGCATTATATTGATATTGAAGAGCATCTTCTAAGTGTTACTCTTGCTGGTTGAACTATGTGGTTTCTGTTAACCAGACTTGAACTTGTACATGATTCACTGTATGTTAGAATGTCTTATAGGAGAGAAGAATCAGAGCATTTTGCCTTGTGGGCAAAAATGCCCTATGTGTAGTAAATCGATAGCACTTTTTTTTTTTTTGTCTTTTTGCCTTTTATGCAGAGCCGCAACCGCGGCATATGGAGGTTCCCAGGCTAGGGGTCTAACAGGAGTTGTAGCCGCCGGCCTTCGCCACAGCCACAGCAACACGGGATCCAAGCCGCATCTGCAACCTACACCACAGCTCACGGCAACGCCGGATCCTTAACCCACTGAGCAAGGCCAGGGATCGAACCTGCAACCTCATGGTTCTTAGTCAGATTTGTTAACCACTGAGCCACGAAGGGAACTCCTGATAGCACTTTTTTATTTTAACAGTAAATTTTAGTGTGTTGAGTCAGGCACCTGAACCTCTACTTAGTCCTGTCATCAAGTACAAATGGTGAACTGGAGGCTGTGCTGTTGGTAGTCTGAGTTTCCATGGCTGTTCCCACAGCTTCAGCTTGTCTGACAGAATTACAACATACTGCCAAGCTCCTCAGTGGATTAAAACTGGGCGCAGGTGCACTGGACTAGAAGGTTTTGTCTTGGCTCTGTTTGGCCTCTGGCAGGTCACTTTACCTATGTGGCCTTTGATTTTCTCTTCAGAATTACTGGTTGAACTCCATCACTTAAGCTCCTTTTCCTTGCACTAACATCCGTGGATTCTTCTCCAGGGACTGATCTGGAAACACACATTTGCCTACCGCTATAACATTGACAGCATATTATCTTTAAAAACATATCCTCGTCCTAAAGTGTTCTCCAAGGTTAGAAGGATTGGATTGTTTTAATCTCCCCGACATACATTTATGATATAGAAATAATCAAAATGGAAGAGTATGGCTATTATTTTTTTTAACAGTTGGCAGAAATAAAACATCTTGCTTTCTCTGCCCTCAGTGCCCAGCACTGGGGAAAGAAAACACCAGCCCAGATCAACCATACCTCAGAGGTTATTAAGACTCAAAAGTGACAGCCCTGATCTTACGGTTGTTTTTTAAATTATTAGATTTCCATATTCTAAAAACAAAGATACTCTTAAAGGAGTCTGACAGGCTGGAAGCCCTTTTAGGAAAATAAGATTGTTATCTTCTGAAAATTATTGGGTTTGCTCAGGCTATATACCAGCCTGTGAAAACTTGAAAGCCTGGGCACAAGAAAAGAGAATTCCTGGGTATAGCTGATGTGGAGAAATAGGACAGCAGACAGGTGGGGAGGGGAGTGGTTCCAGAATTTTTGGGTGTGTGTACTCAGTCCTTGCATCTGTTTCTCAAACATGTAAGGAAATAACCTGGGCTAATATTTTAAGTGAAAATAATCTTTCCTTTGGGATTAGGGCAACTGTAGTGAGCAAAATGTACGTGTACCTGGAACGTAAGTTTAAAGAACGTGTTGTCTTGTCATTTTCCCATGTGTGTTACACATAGGAAAGTTTCCTGACTCTTCCCTTCCTGGACCCCATGTGTAATGTTCTTCACAAACCAAAAGTTAAAAATAGTAACTTATACCAAGAACTTGTAGGAGGCCTGCCACAAGTTAAGTGTAGGTGTCCACAGTGCTTTGTACCCTCTGCCGTACTGGGTTTGATTAATCTGGTTTTTTGTTTTTTTTTGTTTTTTGTCTATTTAGGGCCACACCTGCAGCATATGGAAGTTTCTAGGCTAGGAGTCGATTCGGAACTACAGCTGCCAACCTACACCACAGCCATAGCAACACCAGATCCAGTGACCTACACCACAGCTCATGGCAATGCCAGATCCTTAATCCACTGACTGAGGCCAGGGGTGAAACTCACATCCACATAGTTACTAGTCGGGTTCGTTTCCACTAAGCCACAACAGGAACTCCCTGATGAATCCTTTTTCTCTACATTGGTGTTGGGTCCCAAGTATGAGAGCCATGAATCATTTGGTAATTCAGAATTAAACATGGTTAACAATGGACCTGTTTGGCTTCTTGACCGTCAATCAACAGTCCATGTGAACTGGGGAGAGAACTTATCTGAACTTTCATTTAACTTAAGAGAAAGTTGTGAGACTGTTTTGACTTTAAAAGGATCGTATAGAAGTTCCTGCTGTGGCACAACAGGATCGGTGGCATCTCTGCAGCCCTGGGGCACAGGTTCGATCCTGGGCCTGGCACAGTGAGTTAAGGATCCTGAGTTGCTGCAGCTGCAGTGCAGGTCACAACTGCAGCTCGGATCTGATCCCTGTCCTGGGAACTCCATATGTTGCACGGCAGCCAAAAAAGAAAAAAAAATTTTTTAAATAAATAAAAGATCATACAAGGAAGACACTCCTAAGATAGGTGGTTTTCCTATGGTTACAATTCTTTGTCTGTACAGGGTACGCCTGGCTCTCACAGTGTCATTGGTGGTGAAGCAAAATTCTCTTGAGTGAGGGATAGAAAAGACATCATAGTGAGTCAAAATCTATTCCCCTCTCAGAATCTGGCTTTGCACATGAAACAGACAGCAGCCTGAAAGCCCAGCTACTCTCAGGGTTCCAATAAGGCTTTTCAAATTGTTTCCCTACTATGCTTTATAGCTGCCTCCATCCCTGTGTCTTCATCTTCCATGTTTATTTGCCATTGTCCAGGGAGCAGCTGGGAGAGCCAGCACCTTACTTGCTCTTTGGTTCTGCTGTTTCCTTGCCTTCTGGTGATAGAAGAACCTCCCTGCCTGTGGCATGATGAGGACCTCATATAAGACTAACCAAATTCTGAGAAAAGACATAACAGTTTAGAGGCATGACTATGCATTTACTTGGCTTTTATTTTGTTTTTGCTTTTAAGCCTTGCTGCCGAAGACATAACCATGTTTTGAATCCCACACCCAACCCACTTTTAAGGGCTGGCTATAATGACTCATTGTAGAGTGGACTGTAGAAGTGATTTCTAATGAGATTTTTGCCATTAGAACAAGCAAGGACTATTTCCTCAGTAGCTGCTTTTTTCAAAACATGAGGCATTTTCTTGTCTCTCTCTATTTTCCCTCTGTTACACATAACCTCCACTGGTTATTGTTACTTACTCCACAAATTCATTTGTCTGTAGTAACTACAGACTAGTAACTGTGCCATAGAAAGCACATTTGGGCAGGGGATTCCAGCAGTTTCCATCCATGACTTTTCTCCTCTTCACCAGCAATTCTGTTTATTACCATTGAAAGGAATTGAGCTCACCATATTTATTATGTATGTATTAAAAGAACAATTAGTGTTTGGGAAGATGCCCACATTATATTAGGTTTAAAAAAAAAGATGCAGACTAGTAGGACCTCTTAAACTGCTTCTGTTGCTACCAGAAATACCTCAAGGTGAAGCTGGCTAATATCCATAAGGACAAGAATAAGATTCTTTTTTTTTATATAGTGGCCTCTATCAGGAATGTTTACTTTTTTGAACAATGAGAAAAGTATGACCAAAAAATTAAGATAAAAAGCAGGATGTAATTCCTGATGCCAGGTGTTTTCTGCAAAATACTGTTAAGTCCCCAGTTAAGTCCCCCAGTTAAGCTCTACTTGAAGAATGAATGGAAGAAGCCCTGGTTGGGAAGTGAGGACATCCAAAATTGTTTCCTGGCTCTGCCCCCAAATTCCTGTGTCATGTAGTATCCTCAGCTAAATGAGGCTGTTGGATTGATTCCTAATAGTTCTGAGGTCCACCCTCTTAAGAGAATTATTTTCTCGCTAGAATTGGGAGAGGTAGGGGGTTGGGGTGAGCTTTGGCTGGTGATGGCATGCTTACTCATCAGGAAAGTCCCGCTGTAGCTACAGTGGTAAGGGATTATGTCAGTTTATTTCCCTCTCTCAAAGAGAGCCCTGGCTTGGGCTTCCCCCATGGTGTCACAGTACAAAGTGCTTCTAACCCACCCTTTGAAGGACAGCCAGAGGTTGAGGTGTGTGTCGATGATGTCAGTTACATCCTCAGCCTCTCGGACAAGAGGTGGGTTCTTATTAGCAGAAGCAGAGGTTATGATAAAGATTTATACAGAAAGCCTTTGCTCAGTTCTTTCTCCCGTCTTGTCAGCAGCTAATTTAAACCTTTCTGTTCTCTTACACCCTCCTGCCCATATCCTTCACTCTTGGTTGGGAATGCTGCCTCTTTACAAGAAAACAGATGCTATTGGGCATAAACTTGACATCTTCCTTCACCCTCCGTTTCACCAGTCACTTGTATCCCTGTTCTTCTTTGTCATCTTGATGACTGTATCTGTCCTTGAAGTGGAGGCCACTATTCCCTGTCTGAGGTTACTGTATTTGCTCTGCAACCTGGTTCTGTTGTTAACTTCCTCACCTTCTAGCCTTACTGTTATTAAAAAATGCTCTTAAGCTCCAAATGTTTGAGTTCCTTCCAGGTGCCACAAATCAATTAACCCTATGTTAAGCACATAAGGATAGTTTCATCACTTTACAGTTGATAGAACTTAAGCTCAGAAATATTGGTCCTTTGCTAATAAGTGGGATCTGCAGGGTTTGAATTTGGATTCATTTCCAAAGCCTATGACCTCAACCACCCCTGATACATGGACTTCCAGCTCAGCCTTCCCACTTGGAATCCATGCTGGCTCCTAGGTATAGGACAAGATCCCAAAGACATCTCGCACTTTGTGATTCAAGATTAAACTGTCCCCCTTGGTTGTCTTCTAACCCACATCTTCCCCCATCCTGAGCTCCCTCTTCTCCACTCAGTAAGTTGCGAAGTTGGTAATGCCATGGCACTGCTGTCTACCCAGTGGTCGTTGGTGTGGACCTGTCACCCCTACATCCAGTCAGTATCCAGGATGTACTCATGTGTGCCTTGAATCCATCTGCCCTCTGTCACTGTTGCCCTCATCTGGGTTAGTTCTCAACATGCTTATTACTTCTCCCAGCTTGACTCCCCTCAAAGCTAGTTTCCATACTACTCCCTAAAAATAGAACAGAAGGGAAGACAGTCCCAAACATTCACTACCCTGTGGGAGGGCCTGTCCCGTCATCTTACTGAGCAGTGATGAGCACCAGGTCATATGCAGACTTCTAGGAAGTGTAATGAACAGGGCTGTGTCTGTGTAGAAGACTTCAGCTACTCAGCTCTTCCTGTAATTTGATGTAATTTTTCCCCCTAGTTCCTTTTTTCATTGATGGTGGTGGCCTTTGATGGGTACTTAAAACTATCTTGTCCCCTTCGAGGTGGTTTCTTCCTTGCTTTTGTACCTCACATCCTTGCTCATTTCTCTCTCCCCAGTGAAACAGTAATGTTTATACCTGGTCATCTCTGATCTTCTGAACGTGAAGTCATTTCTGGGTCATTATGAAGGAAAACAGAATACTGAGTTCTTCCCACCTGAGATGCTCTCAGGCCCTGGATAAGTAACATAATACCTGTTGTTGGTAGAGCTGGTTAGAACCCTAATCAAAGACAATCTCTGACACATTACAAAGTTTAAAACATGCATGCCTTCCCCTTTTGTAGTGTGCAATCCCAAGAATAAATGTACCAAACAGCGTATTTTTCTAGACAGATGTGCCAGGAAGTGTGCCATTTCCTAAGTTATTAACCTAAGGCAGTGGTTGAACAGGCCTCCTGTGGGATGTCATGAGCTATAAGTAAGGATTTGCTGACACTCCATATGTGACCTAGAGCTGTGTCCCTGAGACTCTATGGTGGAAACAAAGCTGCTCAGTAATAATACCAATAACTGCTTCTATAGTTCTTCCTATGTTCCTGGTACTGCTCATTATCACTGCACTAGGAGGCGTCCCTTACATACCCATTATCCCCTTTTACAGATGATGGAACTGGGGCCTACAGATTGTTACTATCTTTGTAAAAGCCAGGATTTTATCCTTGTAATGGTAAAATTAGCATGGGTCTGTTTAGCAAGACCCCATGAAAAATAGAAAATAAGAAAGGAAAACTATGTTACCTGTTTACTGAGCACTATTGCCTTGTTGGCATGTAAACATGAATCGTTTTTTTCTCCTCTCCTGTGGCACCAATTAGGGGCACTCATTAGATAGACAGTTTTTATAGCTTTTAGGTGATGTGGGTATAACTATTTCCCCGAAACCACACTCCTTACAAGAAGCCGTTGGCCCCTTTTGCCAGTAAATTAATTGCCTCATGTTCCTGCATGCTAAGGCTTGCTGTAGACATGTGCTGTGCTCCAAAACGACCTTAGAGGTGTGCGGATGTGTTTGCTTCCACTGTGGGACCAGTGTTTTCCCTCAACTTGTTTGCATATCAGCAAATCAGCACTTTCTCAAAGGAAAACTATTGACAGATGGCTGTCTTTGTGCCAATTCAAGTCTTGATCCAGAAAGAACCTGCTAGTCAGTCTTTCTCTCTGGACTTTCTTCCCCAGTTGTTTCTCTCCTTGACTGGCTTGAACCCATTTCTCTTGCCAGTATACACCATAACTTTGTCTCCTTCACTCTTCCGTGGACAGTTTGTTACTTGTTTGTACCCTAACTTTTCTTAGCACATCCTTGTTTGGGGGCTACCCTTGACTTGAGGTTGGCAGACAAGAAGTATAGAAGCAGATTTTCACTGATAGAAGTTACTTGGGCTGAGCACTTGTTTCACATGCCCTCCTTCAGTCTTCACCTCAGCTGTATAATATCGGCAGTATTATTTCCCATTTTAAATAGGAGAAGACTGATAGAGACTGAAGTGGAGAGAGGTCAGAGTGAATTTCTTAGAAGCACGCAGTAGTGAGGAAGGGGTAGAACCAGCCAGTCAGGCAGACCCTGAAGTCTTTTTCCAGTGGGTACCCCAGGCTGACGGGATAAGGATTGGGGGATGAAATTAGTAGTCTCCTTGCCTTGCTAGGAGGGTATGCCGATTGAAGCACAGGTTGGGGGCAGACCTTTGGCACCAGGTCTTTATTGCCATAGAAATTACACTGCATTAACTATATGTTAAACCATGTGAGCATGTGTATTAGCTTCCTATTGCTGCTCTAACAAATGACCACAAAGTTAATGGCTTAACACAAATATATTATCTAACTATATAAGTTAGGAGTCTAACATGGGTCTTACTGGGCTAAAATCAAAGTGTCAGTAGGGCTGCATTCCTTTCTGGAGGCTCAGGAGAATCTCTTTTCTTGCTCTTTGACACCTGCACTCCATCAAAGCCAGCAATGGCAGGTCAAGTCCTTCTCATCACTCTGACACTGTCTCTTCCACATGTCAGGACTGCTGTGATGAAACTGGGCCACCTGGTTAATGCAAGATAATCTTTCTATTTTAAGGCCAGCTGGTTAGTGACCTTACTTCCATTTGTAGCCCCAGTTCCCTTTTGCCATGTAAGGTAACATTCATAGGTTCTGGGCATATTTGGGGGAGGTGGGAACATTATTGTGCTTGCTACCACCTTCCACTTTTGCAACTTGGTAGGACAGAGACACCAGCTCTAAACTTTGTCCTTGGTCTCAGTTGCTTCCAGGGGGTGTGTGATCTTTTCTGTTCTTCTCACCCATGATCTTGACAACAGTTTCTCAACAGATCCAGCCAGTCAGACACTGTAAGGCTAATTTTATCCTATAGCCCAGGAATAGATTCCAGTTCCATCTCTTGATGGGAAAGAAGAACAGATCCCATTAAGGTCCCCCCTTTATCAGTGGAAGGTGCTCATCTGGGCACTGCTGCAGATCTGTTTTCTCCCCTCAAGAAAAATGCAAGTGTTTTCCATTGATCTGCTCTATATGCTTGCTTCTGCTGTACCTGCATCCATCAGTTATGGGACCTGTGTGAGTACTGTGTGCCAGGAGCTGCGTTTTTCCCCGTTGATCATCAGGGCAATAGTAGTAGTACTTTGCAGCAATTATTATTTATCCCCAAACTCACACACTTGATATATAAAACAGAGAAGTTATCACATCAGTCAATTAGGATGTAGCTGCTGGAGGTTTTTGTGGCCCTCTTCATATTTAAACAAGGGTGTAAGTACGCTTGTTGCCAATACTTGGCTTGTTAAGAACTCAGGGAGGATATTTTCTCAAGGCCAAATGAAAAATCAGTAACAAGATTCAAATCCAGGTACGAAACTACATTTCCTACATTTTTTCCATATCCCTCAGAAAACTCCACATGAGGCTAAGCTACTGTTCTGTTTATAGAAGAGCTCTTTTGGCTGGAGCAAATACACAAGAATCCCTGTCAACATAAAACTCAATCGGGCAACAGTCCCTGCTGTGTACAACATCACTGTCAGGTTAATTCCTGGCTTCTTACTGAGTTGCAGAAGTTGTCACTTCTCTTTCAAAACCCTCAAGAGGAAGGATATGAGGTCTTAACGCATTTTTATTTTAGAATTCCCCTTGCATGGTATCTGTCAGTCACTTGTGATTGTAAACCTCACTAGTCTGATTTCAGTCAGCATAGTCTTTTTTTTTTTTTTTTTTGTCTTTTTGCCTTTTATGCAGAGCCGCACCCACGGCATATGGAGGTTCCCAGGCTAGGGGTCTAACAGGAGCTGTAGCCACCGGCCTTCGCCACAGCCACAGCAACGCGGGATCCGAGCCGCATCTGCAACCTACACCACAGCTCATGGCAACGCCGGATCCTTAACCCACTGAGCAAGGCCAGGGATCGAACCTGCAAACTCATGGTTCTTAGTCAGATTCGTTAACCACTGAGCCATGAAGGGAACTCCCAGTCAGCATAGTCTTGCCTCATCATTTTATGCTGCATAGGATTATTTATAGGGATTTTAAATTTAGGTGATTTTTTTACCTCAAGTGTGTGTTAATGTGGAACACCACAAACAGGTGGGCTGCCTGTGTGAAGAGGCGTTTCTCGTCAGCACCTTCCCTCCCAGAATCATAACAGTATAACCCTGAAATTCTTAGAAACACAGTTATTAAAGTCCCATTTCTTCCTCAGGGCTATCCCTCCTACAATATTTGGTGCTCTGAGGCCCCATTAACTTAATCTTTATTAAACTCTTATAAATGGGAGGATAACCACTATATTTTTTAGTTGAGAAATGAAAAATCAAAAAGATATGGCAGTTTGTTATAAGCCTTAGAGGTAAGAGTTAGGGAGCTTTGTTTAAAGAGAAAAATGTAAAATGTTCCACTTGAGAGGGAATTTAAACTGTAGGCAGTAAGTATTACAAGTAAGTAGCATAACCTAAGAAGTAACTAATACATATTATGACTTAAGGTAAAGGTTCAGAACAGAGAGAGGAGTGATTAGGCAAAGAAGGGCTGGAAATAGGAGAGGGACCAAGACAGATTAAGATGGGGATTTTATTGCATAGATTTTATTGGGGTATAGCCGCTGAAGGGTTTTGTGGCCCTGTTTCCATACTTAATCATGGTGGTAAATAGGATTGTTGTTAATACTTGACTCACTGAAGCCTGAAACCAAGCCAGAGCTGGAATACGTGGCACCATTTGATTGGTCACTTTTACCAAAAATAAAAGCCTCTGTTTATACAAGCTGAAACAGTCATTTGACCTGTTCTTCAACTCCATCTGGAATTGCTTTAGGGTTAACCAAGCCTTTCCCTTAAGATATGTATGATAAGGGCTTGGGAGGAGTATGGACTGGGTTTTCATTCCTCCTGAGCTCTGAGGCCTCATCTTTGAAGGAGGTGCCTTGGATGCCAGGTAGTGTCACTGTTTAGTATGTAACACAGAGGAAGTAACAGGTTCACTTTTGTTGGTGGACCTGCCAGCTATGTAAACTGAACCAAACTCTTTCTCCATGCTGTCTCCTGGAGTAGACATGAAATGATGTACCTTCCATTGTTAGCTTTCCCTTGTCCTGTCCCTCTTCTGCTCTCCCTTCTCTAGGAAGAGGAGGACTCTCATGAGTTCACGTTTAGAACATTACAATGGATATAAAAAGTGCTTTATTTGGAAAACTTAGAGTGAGAAGTTGCTGGGTGACTTGGCACTGGGTTAATTTTAGCTTCTTTCATATGGATTCAAAAATGTTTTACCAGAAAGTTGAACTTTAGAACTTTTATGAGACTTTATAATTAATTATGGTGGGTAGAAGAATAAGCTAAGCAAGGCAGCAAAGTGGCAGATGATCCTAAAATGTGGAGCAGGGTGAATGGCTGCTTTCTTCAGTAAGTCAAAGGCATGAAAAAATAAGGTTAGTGGTAGAGAGCACGAATTACTCTCAATTTAGAGACAGGGCAATCAAATGCAAAGTTTGGACCTTGTTTAGAACCTGAAACTAACCAAGCAACTGTTTTAAAAAAGGATTTTTTTTTCTCCTTGAGGACATCAGGGAAATTTGCATATGGTCTGTGTATTAGGTGATACTAAGGAATTAATGTCACTTTTATCAAATATGATAATGACATTACCATGGAAAATTATATATTTTGGGTGAAGTGACAAAAGTGTGGGATTTGCAGCCATGGAAAAGCTAACAGATGAAGCAAGTTTGATAAAATTTAAGAAACTACTGAACCTAGTTAATAGATACGTACGGGATTCACTATACAATCATCTACATTTAAGATACGGAAATTTTTCATATTGACTTCTTAAGTGTTTACCCTGGCCTCTTGAGCCCACAGTTGAGTTGTACCTACAGTTCAGTGCTGTTATCCTGTCACAGCCACCAGACCACAGGCACTTAAATTCCTACTGGGAAGCAAGTTGCCACCAACCCAGAGCCAGGAGAGATACCACTGAGAAGCTCCTTTGTTTTTTGTTTGTTTTGTTTTTTAAACATTTGCCTTCAGCTTATCCAGAGCTGTTGATCCTGGAGTGAGGACCAAGACGTTGACCTAGATACAGCTAATTGCCAGCACCAGTAAGGAGGAGAGATGGCTTTTTAAAAATAACCCTTTTTTTTTGTTTTTTTTTTAGGGCCACACCCACGGTATATGGAGGTTCCCAGGCTAGTGGTCAAATCGGAGCTACAGCTGCCAGCCTCCGCCAGAGCCATAGCAATGTAGGATCTGAGTCAAGTCTGTGACCTATACCACAGCTCATGGCAACACCAGATCCTTAACCCACTGAGCGAGGCCAGGGATCGAACCTGCAACCTCATGGTTTCTAGTTGATTCTTTTCTGCTGCGCCATGACGAGAACTCCTAAAAATAACCTTTTAAACTTTATTTTGTAGGACTACCAGAAGGCCTCAGACCTTCTATGATGGAAACCATTCCTGTGCCAGAGGAGTGTGCCATATTCCAATGGCTGAGCCATTCTGCCCTAAAACGAGAGAGGTTCGTAATCTTTCTGAAGGTGCACCAAAATAAATCATGAGGGCTTGGGGTGGCATCTAGGGTTAGATTAACTGGCCAAGCATGTGGTCTCTCTTCCCCACTCTAGTCTCCCCCTCTCTAGCTTGCTGCTGAGGTAAGGTTTTATGAAGAGTTGTTTCCCTTTGCTAATAATGCCTCCTCTACTCTCAGTCATTTGTAACCCTTGCAATCTACTTTTTTAAAAAAAATAATTTGGATTTTGCTGTCAGGATACCTTTTAAATAATTTAAGATAGCATATTAGCCAACAACATACAATCTGAAACCACTTTACTTAGGATCAGATCTCTATTCTTCAGCTTAACTGTTGTGTGCCTTTGAACCAGAACCTCCGGCTTCAGTTTCCTCATTTGTAAAAATAAGGTAATACTAACATGTACCTCATAGGACTGAGAGGGATAAAAGAGCTACTTATAAACTACTTTTAATGATGCCTGTCAGTTATGAGACACCTTGTGACTGGTAACTGCTTTTATAAACTAAAGTCAGGTGCAACCCTATAGACCAGAAATATTGTCAGAGGCACCTGCCTAGTAAAATCTACTTTATAACTTAGACAGTACAAATACCTGAACATGTTAATCATTCAGATAATTTTAACACCTGCATGTGTTAAGTAGGTTTATTTTAGCTTTTGTGTTTGGCCTTGTGAAATCATGTAAAACTAATTTCCTTACAGTTAAGAGCTAGGGTACCTTAATCTCACTCTGATCTCAAAAATCTAGAACCCAAAACCAGGGGTTGGAGGGAGCGATTTCAGGTATATCACTGCATGTGATTCTCTGTGACTTCTATGAAAACACCTTTTTTACGTGTTTAAAAAAATAAGGCAGGTTAAGTTTTTATGTATGAGTTTAGATATTCAATCGACCCATGAACACGATTAGGGTTAGGGGATACTGACCAACCATGAAGTCAAAAATCTGAGTATAACTTTACAGCTGGCTCTCTCTATCTCCAGTTCTGCATCCCAGGATACAGCCAACCACAGACTGTCTAGTATTGTAGTACATATTTATTAGAAAAAAAATCTGTGTATGTGTAGATTGTACAGTTCATACCTGTGTTGTTCAAAGATGAACTGTATATGTTTCTAGGTAGTTATCAGAATATATAAGAATGCTGTTAGCCTTACTTCTGGACAGATCTGTCCATATAATAAATTTTCTCTCCACGGGAGAATAAATGTATATAAAATTTTTGTCCACTTCAAACAGGGGCATTTTGGGACTAGGGAGAGAATATGCATGTTAGGAGGAAATCTGAGGTAGTGCTCTAGTGAAATGAGTAGAAGTAGAAGTGGGTGAGGAAAGTGCTAATGATGTAAGCAGAGCACATGTAAATGTGGTGGCTTGGTGACAGTTCCCAGTAATACAGTTTAGCCTCGCTTGAGACCAAATTAATTCAGCTATCATAGTAGGCTAGCAAAGCCAATAGCCCCTATGGAAAGACTTAAAAGAATATTGGGGGGAATTGCCTTGTGGCTCAGCGGGTGAAGGATCCAGGGTTTGATGCCTGGCCCAGGAACTTCTGCATACCGCAAGGGCAGCCTAGATAGACAGACAGACAGACAGACAGACAGACAGACAGACAGGTAGATGGTAATCTGAAGAAAAGTCCTGGCACACTAAAGAAACCTCTCAGACAGACAGACAGACAGACAGGTAGATGGTAATCTGAAGAAAAGTCCTGGCACACTAAAGAAACCTCTCAGCCTATTGCTTCCATTTCTGTTACCTGAAAATGGCATTATTTTTCTGTGTGGGGGTGCAAAGTGCTGGTTCAGGTGTCAAGGCCCCAGGGTCCATCCCAGTGTTAGTAGCCGGTCCACACCCATAAGCCTCCTCTTCCTCTTCCCTATCATCATGGTACCTGCCTCCCAGGGTGATAGTAAAAATACACAATGCATGCCACTGGCCTGCAATTGTTGTGATTTTCCTTCAGACATCTCTAGAAGCACTCTGAAATTTGGCCAAGACATATAGCTCAGTTTTTTGGATTTTTTAAAGACATTTAACAAAGACAAGACTGGGCTAGTTATATCTTAATTTTGAAAAAGGTAGGGGAGAGCAGCAAGGGAGGGAGAAGTGATTTAAGCCTTTGTATTTATAACCTGTACTCCTTAGGGAAAAGTTATTTTCATCATATACAGGATAAATAAACATGATGTAGCATAAACTAGTCACTGTCTAGGGCTTATCATGGTTCTAAATTTGGAGTTGCTGAGGCTCTTGTTAATTCTTTCCCCTACTGCCATGGCATACCATGTTCTTTTTAAGGAAATACGTTAATTTGTTTATGTGGTTCGACATGTGCAGGCAAGACTTTGGCCTAGATTGGAGCCCTCTATTGACTTTGAATCACTCCATTTTATGTACAGTATCCTAGGAACCTTGACCAATTAATTATCTGGGAAATACGTAGAAACTGTCAGCATTGATAACTATTGTAAAATCACTTCAGCATATATACATGGTGTTCACAATGTGCCCAACAACACAATTCCTTGCTATATATTCCTTAGCTCATTTAATCTTCACACAATCTCTGAGTTATACAGTATTATCATGCTCATTTTATAGATGAGAAAACTAAGACATACAAAAGAGTAAGTGAATTTTCAGCTGTGCTTTAACAGTTAAATTTAAAAGACTAATTTTTCTCTTTTAATTAAAAAAGTAATATTGAAACAACAGGTGAAGAAAAAAAATGAAGTTAATAACCTGACACAGAAAAAGTGATCAAACTTTTAAATAATGTTTCTAAAACTCATGTTTAGCCTTGTCACTAAAGGGATGCCAAGATAGGTTTATCGATGGACAGAAGAAATCAGCATAGCTCCATTCTGTTATTACTGTATGTCTTTAGAGAGGCAACAGGCAAAAGAGATTATCAAATCATGTTCTGCCCCCAAAAAGCTTTCACAAAAATTCTTCTCAGGTTTTGTATAAAAGAGCAATGAAAATGAGTTTCACAGGAGCTTAAAAACTGTTGTTTCTGCATATCTCTGAGATATGAAAGAGGAAGAAACCTAAGTATAGTCTTGGAGGATATGAGCTCAGACTCAAGTTCACATTCACAATCCATACTAGTCCCTTAAAGCTGTTAAGAAGTGAGATTAAAACATGTAAACAAATGCCTGGTATATAGAGAAAGCTCAGTTTGCTCTTGCAGCTATGAGCTATATTCAAGAAGCTGGGCCAGAGATAGGATTATGTCAATAGGTAAGGTTCTAGGAAACACCCTTCTCTGATCTCCCAGGTTCTCTTTGAGGGCTTGTAGGTACTAAGGATATATAGTAAAAATTTTTAAGTAATTGTTAAAATATCAGTGGGGGGTTATAAATTAAGCTCTACTTGGATTTGTATGTTTTGAATTTGGTTCTTTCTGTTCTAGGTCCTCATAGAAACTGCTAAGAAGCTAGGACTCCGGTGCCACTCAAAAGGGACAATGATCACAATTGAGGGACCTCGTTTTAGCTCCCGGGCAGAAAGCCTCATGTTCCAAACCTGGGGGGCGGATGTTATCAACATGACCACAGTTCCAGAGGTGGTTCTTGCTAAGGAGGCTGGAATCTGCTATGCAAGTATCGCCATGGCAACAGATTATGATTGCTGGAAGGAGCATGAGGAAGCGGTAGGTGGAATTCCCTTTGGAACACCTATGGCCTGGGTTTCCTCATGCCATGAGAGCCAGTAAGATAGCACCTTAACTCTGCTTGTTATATTCATTCCAAAAAGTGCCTTCCTACTGGGTTTTGGGTTTCTTTCTCTTTTTTTCTCCCCCCCCCCCTTTTTTTTAAAGGCTGCACTTGCAGCATATGGACGTTCCCAGGCTAGGGGATGAGTTGGAGCTGCAGCTGCAGTCTACAACACAGCCACAGCAACACTAGATCCAAACCACATCTGCAACCTATGCCACAGCTTGCAGCAATGCCGGATCCTTAACCGACTGAGTGAGGCCAGCGATCCTCATGGACACTATGTCAGGTTCTCAATCAGATCCCCAACCCACTGAGCAAGGCCAGGGATCAAACCTGCATCCTCATGGATACCAGTCAGATTCCTTTCCAGTGTGCCACAATAGGAACTCCCTATTTGTAGACTTTAATGATAGCCATTCTGACTGCTGTGAGGTTATTGTTTTGATTTGCATTTCTTTCACGATTAGTGATGTTGTACCTACTGGCCAACTGTATATCTTCTTTGGAGAAATGTCTATTTAGGTCTTCTGCCCATTTTTCAATTGGCTTTGTTGTTGTTGTTGAGTTGTAGGAGTTGTTCGCTTATTTTGGAGATTAAGCCCTTACTGGTCACATTGTTTGCAAATACTTTCTCCCATTCCATAGACTGTCTTTTCATCTTATAGTTTCCTTTGCTGTGCAAAAGCTTGTAGTTTCATTAGGTCCCGTTGGTTTATTTTTGTTTTTATTTCTGTCACCTTGGGAGACTGACCTAAGAAATCACTGATACAATTTATGTCTGAGAATGTTTTGTCTATGATCTCCTCTAGGATTTTTATGGTGTCCTGGCTTATGTTGAAGTCTTTAAGTCATTTTATTTTTGTGCCTGGTGTGAGTGTGTGTTCTAGTTTCATTGATTTACATGCAGCTGTCCAACTATCCCAGTATCACTTACTGAAGAGACTTTTTTCCCATTTTATAGTCGTCTCCTTTGTTGAAGATTAATTGACCATAGGTGTGTGAGTTTATTTCTGAGCTCTCTATTCTGTTCCCTTGATCCTTATGTCTGTTTTTGTGCCAATACCACACTGTTTTGATTACAATAGTTTTGTATTATTGTATGAGGTCTGGGAGGGTAATGCCTCCTGCTTTGTGTTTTTTTTTTTGTTTGCTTGTTTGCCTCGTGATTGCTTTGGCAAATTCTTCTGATCCAAGAGTGTGGGATATCTTTCCATATCTTTGAATCTTCTTTAATTTCCATTATTAATGTTTTATAGTTCTTAGTATGTTTTTCACCTCCTTGGTCAGGTTTATTCCTAGGTATTTTATTTTTTGGTGCAATTTTAAAAGGTATTTTTTTATATTCCTTTTATGATTTTTCATTGTTAGTGTAAAGAAATGCAACCAAAATTGGAACATTAATCTTGTTTCTTGATGCTTTGCTGAATTCATTTATCATACCTAGTAGGTTTTGTGTGGAGTCCTTAGGGTTTTCTATGTATAGTATCATGTCATCTGCATATAGTGACAGTTTTACCTCTTCCCTTCCAATTTAGATAACTTTTATGTCTTTATCTTCTCTGATTGCTGTGGCTAATACTATGTTGAATAAAAGTGGTAAGAGTGGACATCCTTGTCTTGTTCAAGATTTTAGAAGGAAGGTTTTCAGCTTTTCTCCATTGAGTATTATATTGGCTGTGGGCTTGTCATAAATGGCTTTATTATGTTGAGATATGTTCCTTGTATACTCCCTTTGGGTAAGAGTTTTCTTTGTTTGTTTTGTTTTTGTTTTTAGGGCACCACCCACAGCGTATGGAAGTTTCTAGCCTAGGGGTCAAATTGGAGCTACAGCTGCCGGCCTATACCACACCACAGCACGTTGCGTCTGCAACCTACATCACAGCTCATTAGGAAAACACCAGATCCTTAACCCACTGAGCAAGGCCAAGAATTGAACCCTCATCTTCATGGATCAATTCAGGTTTGTTAACCACAGAGCCACGAAGGGAATTCCCTGGTAAGAGTTTTTATCATGAATGGATGTTGGATTTTGTCAAAGGCTTTTTCTGCATCTATTGAGATGATCATGTGGCTTTTGAGTTTTCTTTGTTAATGTGGTGATTTGTGTATGTTGAACCATCCTTGTGAACTTGGGATGAATCCCACTTGATAATGGTATCTGATCTTTTTTATGTTTTGTTGGCTTCAGCTTTCTAAGATTTTGTTGAGAATTGTTACATCTATATCCATCAAGATATTGGGTTTTTTTTTTTTTTTTTGGTCATTTCTTTATCTGGTTTTGATGTTAGGGTGATGGTGGCTTCATAGAATGTCTTTGGGAGTGTTCCCTCCTCTTCAGTCTTTTGGGAGAATTTGAGAAGGATTGGTAAAATTCTTTTTTGTATGTGTGGTAGAATTCACCTGAAGCCATCTGGCCCTGGCCTTCTGTTGGTAGGGAGTTTTTCTTACTACAGATTCTATTGCATGTCTAGTGTTTGGTCTGTTCAAATTATCTATATCTTCTTGATTCAGTTTTGGAGGTCTGTTTCTACAAAGTTGTCCAATTTGTTGTTCTAGGTTGTTCAATTTGTTGGCATATAAGTATTCATAGTATTCTCAAAGTTTTTTTGTATTTCTGTGATATCAGTGGATATTTTTGCTTTTTCATTTTATTTGGATTCTCTTTTTGGTTAGCCTAGCCAGAGATCTGTCAGTTTTGTTTACACTTTCAAAGAACTAGCTCTTGGTTTTATTGATTTTTTTTTCCTATTGTTTTTAAATCTGTTTCCTCTTTGATCTTTATTTCCTTCCTTGTTTGTTTTGTTCTTTTTCTAATCCTTTTAGGTGGTGGGTTAGGTTGTTGATTTGAGATTTTTGTTGTTTTTTGAGGAAGGTCTATATCACTGCGCACTTCCCTCTAAGAACTTCTTTTGTGGCATCATATAGATTTTATGTGGTTGTGTTTTCATTGTCATTTGTTTCAAGGTATTTTTTTAATTTCCTTTTTGTTTTCCTTGCTCACCAATTGGTTTTTTAGTAGCATGTTGTTTAGTCTCCAAGTAAATGTTGTTTTGTCATTTAGTTTTCTGTGGTTGATTTCTAGTTTCATGCCATTATGGTCAGAAAATATGCTTGAAACAAATTCTGTACTCTTAATTTTGTTGAGGCTTGTTTAGAGCCACAGTATGTGGTCAGTCCTAGAGAATGTTCCATGTGCACTTGAAAAGAATGTATATGCTTTTTTTTTTTTTGATGTAATATCTTGAAGCTATCAATTAAGTCTAAATGTTCTAATGTATCATTTAGGATCTCTATTGCCTATTGATTTTGTATTCCCATTAATTTCTCCCTTTATGTCTGTTAGTATTTGTTTTATGTATTTGGGTGCTCCTATAGTAGGTGTGTATGTGTTGACAAATGTAAAATCCTCTTCCTGTGTTGATCCTTCTATCATTATATAGTGTCCTCCTTTATCTCTCTTTATAGCCTTTGTTTTAAAGTATATTTTGCCTGATATGAATATTGGAAACCCCCACTTTCTCATCATTTCCATTCACATGAAATACTTTTCCATCCCATCATTTCCAATCTTTGTGTATCCTTTGCATTAAAGTGGGTCTCTTACAGGAAGCATCTTGTAGGCCTTTTTTCTTTTTAATGCAATCTGCCATTCTGTGACTCTGGCTCAGAGCATTTAGTCCACTGACATTTAAGGTGATTATCAATAGATATGTATTTCCTGCCATTTTAAACATTGTTTTCCCATTGATTTTATATTTCTTCTTTGTCCCCTTTTCATTTTTCTTTTTGTGACTTGATGATTTTCTTTTGTATTATGCTTATGTTCTCTTTGGGTTTTGTGAATCTGCTGTATGTTTTTGATTTGTAGTTGCTCAGTTTTTCAAGTATGTTAAACCCCTTCCTATATCTACTTTAGACTTGTAGTCATATAGGCTGAAACACATTCTAGATAAAAAAAAAAAAAACCCTAAATTTTCTTACTATCCTCCCCCTCATTTTATGATTTTGATGTCCTCTTTTACATCTTCATACTTTATCCTGTTCATTGTGGTTATCATTGCTTTCACAGACCTTTTCAATTTTTTTTTTAAATCTTTGTACTGGTTTAAGGAATTTACTTTCTGGTTGTGATATTTCTCATTCCTATAGATTCTTCATTTCTATCTTGAGAAGACCTTTCAATGGAATAGGTTTAGCATTGCTATATTCTTTTAGTTTTTTGTCTGAGAAATTATTTCTCTCTCCTCCTATTCTAAATTATAATCTTGCTGGGTAGAGTATGCTATGTTGCAGGTTTTTCTTTCAGAACTTTAAATATATCTTGCACTCCCTTCTGGCCTATGTTTCTGTAATCAGCTGATATAGCTTTATAGGGGTTCCATTGTAGTTAAATTTTTGTTTTTCTCTTGCTGCCTTTAGAATCTTTAACTTTTGCCATTTTTATTATAATGTCTTGGTGTAGGTCTGTTTGGGTTTATCTTGTTTGGGAACCTCTGTGCTTCCTATAGTTGGATATCTGTTGCCTTCTGTTCCTATCTGTTTCCTTCCTGTCCTATTTGGGGAGTTTTAAGCCATAATTTCTTCAGATAAATTTTCAGTCCCTTTTTGTCTTTCTTCTCCTTCTGATATCCCTATAATGCATAGATTGACACACTGTATTATCCCATAGGGTCTCTTATATTGCTTTCATTTTCTTTTCATGTGGGTTTGTGTCTGCTGTTTTAATTGGGTGATTTCCATTCTATCTCCTAATTCATCCTGTGTTTTTCCTTAGTACTACCATATTTATTACTATCTTCTACTTTTTGTCCTTTTTCTTTGTTCCTATTTTCATCTCCTACTTTTATCTTGTCATTTTTTTAAAATATTTTTATTAACATTAGTTGATTCACAATGTTGTGCCATTTTCTGCTGTACAGCAAAGTGACTCAGTCATATACATACACACACACACACACACACACACACACACACACATTATCTTCCATCATGGCTTGTTCCAAGAGATTGAATATAGTTTCTTGTGCTATACAGTAGGACCTCATTGCTTATCTATTCTAAATATAGTAGTTTGCATCTCCTAATCCCAAACTCTCAGTCCATCCCACTCCCTCTGCCTTCCCCCTTGGCAACCACAAGTCTCATCCTGCATTATTCATTCTGCTATTCATTGCCTTTAGTTCAGCTTTCATCTCTGCAAATGAATGTTCTAATGTTTTGTGGCTCTTCCTTAGTTTCTAATTCCTATTTACAGTAATCTGCATTTCTGTTGATGGCCTTTCTTAATTCCTTCATTATTTTCATTATCTCCTTTTTGAACTCAGTATCGGTTTGACCAAAGAGGTCAGTTTCAGTGTTTGTTCCTTCAAGGATATTCTCTTTGGTCTTTACCAACTGGGACTGGTTCCTTCTTCATATTACTTATATTTCTCTTAATCTGTGAGCTTAAAAAAAGTAATTATCCACTGTAGTCTTGGTTCTTTTTATGCAGGAGCAGCCCTGCACAGTTTTCATGAACTTACTATTTTTGGCACGAGGGCTAGTTTCGGTATTGTTGCCTTCCACCTCATTCCTCAGAGTGGGCCTTCCACGTTATTCCTCAGTGTGTACCCTTATCCTCTTGATAGGCATGTGCAGATGCCGTGGTCTGGACATGCTCCCGGGGACTGTGGCATTGGGGGCTGCAGTTGGCTCCTGCTTCTCTTTCCCTAAGTATAGGTGGTGGCCTGCACTCTCCTCTAAAGCCCATGATGGCTCATCCTCACCCCCAGAGTTTGTGTAGGCAGTGTCCTGTTATCTGTGAGCACATGTACATGGTCCCTCCCCTCATAAGCCCCCCAACAAGCTTGCCTCTCTGGAGGCCCAGGCTTCTTCCATGTACCCCTTTGGTTGTAGCTGCTCAACACTTCAGCCCCTTCAGGCTGTCCTCATACAGCAAACCCCAATGTTTTCCCCAGGTCTGACCTCCAGAGCCCAAGCTTCAGCACCCAGCCCCTGCCTGCTCTGGTATATGTGTGTCTGGCTGTGGAGAACAGGGCAGCAGCACTGACCATCTGTGCAGGCCTTTCTCCGTTTTGCCTACAGCAAGCTAGTTGCTGCACTCCCCTCCAAGGCACCAAAGCTCCCCCTCTGTCCCAGCTGATCTCCCTGTTGGTGAAGGAACTTCCCAGGGTGTGGGAACCTTTACTGTTCCACAGCTCCTTCTCAGGGGCACAAGTTCTGTCCCAATTCCTTTTTCTCTCTCTTTTTTCTCTTTTCTTTCATCTCACCCAGTTACATGGAAACTGTTCAGAAGTCAGATCTTCTTCTTATATTCAGTAGCTGTTTTATGTAAACCGTTCCACACATAGATGCTTTTTTTTTTTTTTGTCTTTTTAGGGCTGCACCCACACCATATGGAAGTTCCCAGGCTAAGGGTCGAATTGGAGCTGTAGCCACCAGCCTATACTACAGCCACAGCAATGCAGGATCCCAGGTGTGTCTGCAACCTACAACATAGGTCACAGCAACACCAGATCCTTTAGCCCACTGAGCGAGGCTAGGGATCAAACCCTCATCCCCATGGATACTAGTTGGGCTTGTTACTGCTGAGCCACAATAAGAATTCCCTATAGGTGCATTTCTGATATCTGTGGTAGGAGGGGAGCTCCATGTCCTACTCCTCTGCCATCTTGATCATTTCTCCCGCTACTATTTATTACATAGGAAAACCTTACTATTACTTACCTCTTTTTGGTAAGAGGAAACTATTAATATCTGTAACCTATCATGGATGGGTACCATGCTTGGTATAAGAATACAACAGTAGGGAGTTCCCATTGTGGCTCAGCGGAAACAAATCCAACTAGGAACCATGAGGTTCCTGTCCTCGCTCAGTGGGTTAAGGATCTGGCATTGCTGTGACTGTGGTGTAGGCCGGCAGCTACAGCTCCGATTAGACCCCTAGCCTGGGAACCTCCATATGCACCAAGTGCGGCCCTCAAAAAAAAAAAGGAATTCAACAGCAGGCAGACAATTCCATGAGGAGCCAACATTCTGGGGCTTTGAGGGCCTCTGGGTAGAGATCAAGCAAACCAACCCGAGAAAGCTCAGGGTTATAAGAAGTAGTGTGGTGAGATACAGAGGTACATATCCAGTTGGCACATCCAAATACTTGAAGTCCAGGGAGCCTTCCTGGTTTAAGTGTGATAAGAAAGATGGCCTTGATTGAGTGGAAAGGGGGCAGGGGGAAGGAGGGCAGCAGGGCCATGTAGCCCATGTAGGATTTCAGATGGGAGGTCAATGAGGGTTTTTAGGCAGGAAAGACAGCAAGATCCAGCTGGTATTTGACGACACTGGACCACCGAGGTCAGGCCTTCAAAACAAATATTTTCTCTGTGAAAAACTTCAAACATCTACAAAAGTAGAGAGTCTAGTATAATGAATCCCCAGTTACCCATGACCCAGCTTTCCACAATTATTAGCCATGGCAAATCTTGTGTTATATACATATGCCCTTACCCTCATTAATTTGAAGTAAATTTTTCTAACAGGCTTCTCTTTTAAATTTTAAAAAACCCAACACCATTGTTGTATGAAAAAGTATTGACATTAATTCCTTAGTACAATCAAATGTCCAAACTTTTCACAGTTTCTCTCGTCTCATAATTTTTAACAGTTCAAATCAGGGTCCCCTATAATCCACACATTGCATTTGAGTGATATGCCTCAAATCTCTTTTAATATTCACCTCCTTTTCTTTTCATTCCTTGCATTTTACTTGAAGAAACCAGATCATTTCTCTTGTCATTTATCTCATTTTAAAGAGAGAAAGGGACACAAACTACAGTCAAGAAATTTTGAAGGAAGAACAGGGGTAGCTGTTCTGAACAAATTCAGGGGACCTCACCACCATCTCAGAGCTCCTTAATTTACCACCCAGTTTCATGTAAAACGGGGTAAGATACTCAAGCTGCCTGTCTATCCATGTGTATGGAGTTTGGGTCATGGGTGAACACAGATTCATGGCTTGTATGAATGTCTTATCCTGGCTCCTCAGTATAATAATAAACTATTGCCAACTACTAGATTGTTATATAAGGGATTCGTAAATCCTGACCCAAAATAACATCTGACTTGGC
The DNA here is from genome assembly GCA_004024745.2 of Catagonus wagneri. Lineage (NCBI taxonomy): Eukaryota > Metazoa > Chordata > Mammalia > Artiodactyla > Tayassuidae > Catagonus > Catagonus wagneri. The sequence continues at coordinate 2,790,464 of PVHT021183526.1, forward strand.
CGCTTTGGTTACCTAAGGGTCAGCTCAGCCTGATGGTATTGAGGAGCTACTTCCAGTTATGAGAAGATGCCAGCCTCTGTCATTCCCCAAGAGCAGACTGTTTCCTGCCTGTGGTTTCTGTTCAGTCTAATAACATTTGTCGCCTCTGCAGAGCTAACGGTGCTTTCGTTTAGTGGGCCACATAAGGTTTGGAAAGCAGTCAACTGGAGCTACATCAGTTAAAAGCATAAAAACTAAGCTCTGTGTAAGTGGCAAGGCACGAAGGCAAATAATGTTAAATGCCACAAGGAAAGCACAAAGATGGCATCACTTCAGTCAGCTATATGTGTCATTGTGCTTTAAACCAGATGTGCAGCCCGGCTGGCAAGAAGGTTTTAGAGATGCCTAAACTCTTCTTCAAATTCCTGTTGTTCTTTTTACTATAATACTGGGCAAGCTATTTAACCCATTTACATGGGTGGGGATTGAAGAAAACTTTTGAGATTTAAGCTGGATGATGAACAGAGGGTTAGAATTTATTGTGAGGTTAGTATAAAGGGCATTTTGGATGGAGTACAACAGCAGAAACAAAAGAGAAAAAGGACATCAGAATCTATATAGAAACATCAACCACAAGGAAAAGTGTGAGGAAAAGAGTAAAATGAAGTAAATCTCTTAGATGCTTCATGAACCTGCATTTGAAGATTCCACTCAAAACATGTCTGTACAATACCTAGCAGGCACCCAACTGGTCATTGCTTTGTGCTGTGATCCCCTTCCACAGTGATGAGACTCCCCTCTGCTACAGTGCTCATCATCTCAAAGTTGTTGGAGGGGTGGACTTTATACTCCAGGAAATATGAAGAAAGGTGTAATCATTGTACCCTTAAATTTTAGGTGTCTTCTCAGCATAGTGAAGCATGACAGGTACTCTCTTTCTGATCATCTGTTTTATACTTACAACTTTTTTCAGCTTCCTTATGAAGCAAAAATTTTAGTCATTTATAGAAACCAACAATGTTATGAGCTTCTATGAATCCAGCATCCAGCTTCAACCATAAACATACCAACTTAAGGCCAATCATATTTCATCTATATTCTGATCCATAATTTTATCTGTAAACATTTTAGGAGACATCAAAAATAACCACACTGCCATTATCACATTCCAACAATAATTCCTTTATATTCAAGCAATGTTCGATTTTCTAGTTCTCTCAACTAGCATAAATGATTTTTTTTCTTCGAGGTGTTCTCAAATCAGTCCATTTGTTCTGTGGAGTCTCTCACAGTGCAGATTGTTGAAATGATCTCTCCTTAATGTAGTTTATCAAATTTCCTACTCCTGTGTATTTTCTGTAAATGAGCAGATGGATCTAGGGATTTGATCAGATTCAAACACTGTAATCCATAAGGAAGCTCATTCAAGTGGATCGTTTCTGTGTTTGGTTTGGGTTTTTTGGTTTTGTGATGTTAACGACCCATCCATTAATTCACAGGCAGCTATAAAAATGTTGAAACTTTCATTCCATTATTTCTTTACTAGCTGGATGACTTCTCTAAAGAGAAATGTGTTTATTTTCTGATTTATTCAATATAGCAACAGCTTTAAAAGTAGAACCCATTCTATGGACATGAAGAGAAGAGCCAGAATCTTTCTAGCCTGTGCTAACACATTACACACCTGAGAAAGTTTCTCAGACACCACACTGAATAGCAGTGGTGCTCTTCAGAGATGTCGCTAGGTTTCTCCAAGACCTCTCCACTGTTAAATGCAGAGCTTGGACTCAGGGGATTGAAACTGGTATAAACTGACTTCACTAGATCGGGTAGGAACTCAGGAAAATGTTCTGTAAAAAGTAGTGGGATTTTAAATTGCTAGTAACATCCTGTTCTATTGTTTCTCTAGGTTTCAGTGGACCGGGTCTTAAAGACCCTGAAAGAAAATGCCAATAAAGCCAAAAGTTTACTTCTTACTACCATACCTCAGATAGGATCCATGGAATGGTCAGAAACCCTCCATAACCTGAAGGTAAGCATCCTCAGCTACATGCAAGCAGACACTTCTAGTCCCTTAACTGTCTTTTTCTCTTACTTGCATTTCACCCTGGATCCCTTGATATACTTTATGCTAGCCTAGATGTTTTCCGTAAATTGTTGTGCCGTTTACTACCATACTAACATTTGTGAAACTGATTAGTCATATATTCTGGCTGGTAATGCAAGAGCATTGGAAGTGGAGGTGGGGGGTTTTATGTCTAGTCTACCAGGTTCTCGACATTGTCCTGATCTGCAGTGTATCCCTAAGTCTTATAACAGAAGACTGGTAGTAATTGCTCTGCACATGGATTACACTGCAAGCAAAACTGTTCTCTCTTTGGCAGATCCATGCAAAGTGCTGGCAGCCTTTAAAGCCGAAACACTGACATAACAATACTAAAATGGTGCCAGGGAATGTCTACTTAACAGATAATGTTGCATCAAACTAAGATAGTAATTAATGATGAACATGTGATGTGTTGCATATTGGTAGCTTTTCAGGTCTAGTATTAAATCCCTGATTATAATTTGAATTGACTACTGAGCTGAGAGATGTATGTTTTTTATCTGGACATCTAGTAACTCATAACTCTCTTGATTAACCACCTTAGATAAGGAGCTGCTTGAAACTGATCAGATGTTACATTCACGTAATATTCAAAGTAGCCAGCATATCCTAAAATCTCCTAACCATACCTCTACTGTTAGGTCTTATGACAAGTGGTTGAGAGAGGATTTGAAAAGTTAATAAAAGCCCTCTCAACCTGAATAATCACTGAGGAGCCCCGGAATGAGAGCTACGATTTTAGTATGATGAGGACACCATGTGATAGTAAATGACTGCCAACTGCTGGGCATGGAGGGGCCATGATTTGTAGCATCTGCTGATTGATGTGGTATAAATGCTCTTGCACAGCCAATTTCACACTACCAACATGAAGCCACTGGTAAGCTGGGAAGTGATATACAGAGTCAGTTTTTATAAGCTGGTACAAGTAGGCTCCAGCACATCACTGTAATAAGATGCCTCTCAGCCTGAGGACTGGCAAAATCAGGAATATTGGAGTTTATAATCTGTCTTCCATAACAGACTTTAAATCCATAAGGCACAGGAAACACATCTGTTGGTTTCTACCTATATATCCAGGAGATAAATGTTCTTTGTGGAGTATTTTTCCCCACAGAGTATTTCATCATAACTGAAATACAGGCAGCCCTTATAATGATGATGAAAAGGGAAACCAGAAACTTAAGTGCTAAGAATGTTAGGAGTTGAGGATGTCAGTTTAAACTAGAAACAGTTACCTTTTGCAGAAAATGAATGTAGTGTGATAGGGCAGCATGACTGGCTTGTCTAAATAAGCATAATTAATTGTCAGGAAATGTGATTCACTTTTGGTGCTACTGAGGCTAATTTTACCGAAAGATTGGATGATGTCTTAGGGATTTTGTTTTTTTTTTAAGGTTTCTGATCCCATTTTGACTATAGTCTTTAGTCTTAAGTATCTTGGACTTAAGATTATTTCAACTTCATTTTTAAGTAAAAATGTTTGGATAATAGAAACTGGTGTTCTGTGCAGCTCCTGAAAGTGTGTAAAATTGTGTTTCTGTATATATGCCTTTTTTTATTAACAATTTTATTTCAGTTATAGGTGTACAAAGATCATAAGTCAACTCGATAGATTTTGTGTCCCAAACCCACAGTGCATCCCCCCACCCCCCAGATTGTCTTATTTGAAAAACCAAGGTTTTCCAAAATCTGGGAGTCATTGTCTGTTCTTCAAAGAAGTTCATTGTGTCTCTTTAGTTTCCACATGTAAGCGGTAGCATTGGGTGTTGCTGTCTAATTGTCTGACAGGTTTCACTTCGTATGATAATTTCTAGGTTCATCCATGTTGCTATAAATGTTGTTATTCCGTTCCTTTTAATGGCCGAGTAATATTCCATTGTGTGTATGTACCATATCTTTCCTATCCACTCCTCTGTCGATGGGCATTTAGGTTGTTTCCATGACCTGGCTTCTTCCCTCTCTAGCTGCTTTAGATGTAAAGTTAAGTTATTTGAGCTTTTTCTTGTTTCCTGAGGTAGGTTTGTATTGCTATATACTTTCCTCTTAGAACTGCTTTTGCTGCATCCCAGAGGTTTTGGAGTGTCGTGTCTTTGTTGTCATTTGCTTCTAGGTATTTTTTAATATCCTCTTTGATTTCTTCAGTGATCCATGGGTTGTTTTCTTGTTTTTGTATCCATTCAGCTAGTCTATGTCTTTTGGTTGGGGCATTCAGTCCATTAACATTTAAGGTAACTACTGATATTTATGTTCTTACTGCCATTGTATTAACTGTTTGGGGTTTTTGTTGCTCTTTTTTTTTTTTTT
>PVHT021183526.1:2795856-2920613 GCA_004024745.2 Catagonus wagneri
ACCCTGAAGTTTTGATATAGGAGTCTATATACAAATGAGATTGTTTTAAGTTGTTGTTTCTTAATTGCACGTGAGTCTCCAGTGACCTGCATTTGTGCTCTCTTCTCATGATTTCTGATTTTGGTAGCATAGTTGTGCATGGATGATTAAGTATCTTTATTGTATATATGCCTTTACTGGTGAGCCTTGTCATTTGCGGTGTTTTTGTTTCTGGTTGTGTCCTTTTCTTTTGTGACTAGAGAAGTTCCTTTAAGATTTGTTGTAAAGCTGGTTTAGTGTTGCAGAAATCCCTTAGCTTTTGCTTATCTGTAAAGGTTTTGATCTCTCCTTCAAATCTGAATGTGAGCCTTGCAGGGTAAAGCAATCTTGGTTGGAAATTTTTCCCTTTCATCACATTAAGTATATCATGCCACTCCCTTCTGGCCTGCAGAGTTTCAGCTGAAAAATCTGCTGATAACCTTATTGGGGTTCCCTTGTATGTCATTTGTTTCTTTTCCCTAGCTGCTTTCAAAATTTTCTCTTTGTCTTTTATTTTGGTCATTTTGATTAATATGTGTCTGGGGGCATTCCTCCTTGGGTTTATTTTCTATGGTACTCATTGTGCTTCCTGAATTTGACTGAGAGGTTCCTTTCCCATATTAGGGAAGTTTTCGGCTATTATCTCTTCAAATATTTTTTCTGTCCCCTTCTCTCTCTCTTCTCCCTCTGGCACCCCTATAATACGGATATTAGTGCGTTTAACATTATCCCCAGAGTTCTCTGAGACTCTGCTCATTTCCTTTCAATCTTTTATCTCTTTTCTCTTCTGCATTAGTGATTTCCACTAATCTGTCCTCCACCTCGCTTATTCGTTCTTCTGCCTCCTGTATTCTACTGTTGGCTGCTTCTAAGGAATTTTTCATTTCAGTTATTGTATTTTGCATCTCTTCTTGTTTAATTTTTACAGCTTGTATTTCTTTTCTCAGTGTTTCCTGTAAATTATCAATCTTTGCCTCCAGTTTATTTCCAATGCCTTGCATCATCTTCAGCATCAACAATCTAAAGTCTCTTTCTGAGAGGCTGATAATCTCCTCATCACTGAGCTGTTTTTCTGGGCTTTTCTCTTTCTCCCTTATCTGTGTTATAGTTTTCTGTCTTTTCATTTTTATAGGTTTTTGGTGTGGTGACCTTTTTGCTGACAATAGAGTTGTAGCCTCTCTTAGTTCTGGTGTTTGCCTCCCCTGTGACTAAAGTTCATATGGGCGGGGCTTGCTGTAGGCTTCCCGATGGGAGGGAGTAATGCCTGCCCACTGGTAGGTGGGGTTGATTCCTATCCTTCTGATGGGTGGGGCTTTGTCTCTGGATGAGATCAGAGGCTGGCTGTGTGCCTGAGGGGTCTTTAGGCAGCCTGTATACTGATGGGTGGGGCTGTGATCCCACTTGGATTATTTTTTGGCCTGGGGCTTCTTAGCGCTGATGGGATGGACCAGATTTTCCCAGAAATGGCCACCTCCAGAGAAATGCAGGCTGATGAATGTTCCTGAGAGCTTCGCCTCCAATGTTCTTCCCCCACAAAAAGCCACAGTCACCCCTATTTTCCCAGGAGATCCTCCAAGAATTGCAGTAAGATTCCACCTGGATTCCTCTGGAGACTGCTTTGCCCTGGGACCCAGTGCACATGAAAGTCTGTGTGTGCCTTTCAAGAATGGGGTCTCTGTTTCCCCCAGTCCTGTGGAGCTCCTGCACACAAGCCCCGCTGGCCTTCAATGCCAGATGCTCTTTCTCCCTGTGCCTGATCCCCAGGCGTGTGGTTTTGACGTGGGGCTCAGAACTCTCAGTCCTGTAGCTGAGTCTCTGTGATGCAGTTACTTTCCAGTCTGTGGGGCTTCCCACCTGGGAGGTATGGGGTTGCTTCTATCATGTAATCGCCCCTCCTACCTCTTGATGTGGTCTCCTCTTTGTCTTCTGGAGTAGAATATCTTTTTTGGAAGTTTACAGTCCATTTGGTTGAAGGCTGCTTGGCATTTGGTTGTAGTTTTGCTGTTTTTCAGGAGAGAAGTTGAGCTCCAGTCCTTCTATTCCGCCATCTTAATCCAATCTCTGTATATATGCCTTTTTTAAGAGGGAAAATGAATTGCTGCTCTAGACAAAAATTGAGAATCATGGCCTCCATTCTATAGCATTAAGGAGCACCATACCAATACTCTCTTATTCCACGCGGTATTTCCAACTCTCAGCACTACAGTGGGTATCATTAATTCATTCATTAATTCATTTCAGAAAAACTTGGCACCTGATATATGTCAAGCTGTGGTTTACAAAGATATCTAAGACTTGCTGTAATGAATAAATTCCTATTCTATTTGTAGATACAAGCATATTGAAATTTCAGTGACTTTTTTCAGTGGGATAAGGTGAATGATGGACGTTGCAGAAACAACAATCCAGGCTAGGGGTTGGTGTACAAAATGTGTCCTAGTGGATGTAAAAGGGGCAGGGGCACAGAGATAAGTGAGATTCAGAATAGTTCTGTGAGATAAACATTCTGAACCTCACTTTACATGGATGAAGAATGAGGAACTAACAGGAGTTAGGCTCAAAGTTACACATCTGATAAGTGATTTTTTTTTCTTTTTTTGTCTGTTTTTAGGGCCGCACCCATGGCATATGGAGGTTCCAGGCTAGGAGTCAAATCCGAGCTGTAGCTGCCAGCCTACACCACAGCCACAGCAACTCGGGATCTGAGCCCCATCTGCAGCTACACCACAGCTCACAGCAACACCAGATCCTTAACCCAGTGAGGGAGACCAGGAATTGAACCCCTGTCCTCATGGATACTAGTTGGGTTCGTTAACCACTAAGCCACGACAGGAACTACTGATTAGTGATTTTTAAACTTTGGTGAACATGAGAACTTTCTGAAGTGTTGATTCAGTGTATATTCCATGAGTCTCACTCTGTAAAATCTGTTAACAAGGACTTCAAGTGTTACCGTGCCCCTATAAGCCTGAAAAACTACTGTCTATAGTATGTGTTTGGTTAACTATAACCTGTACCTGCTTTCTTCCTTTCAGAAAATGGCCCAGTTTTCTGTTTTGTTACCAAGACATTAAAGACGAGACTTTCTAACTCCAGTCATTGGGAAATTCTTGCTTAACTCGTGAGAACATGGAGAAGACATACAGCTTTTGTGCCCTTGCCCCCTAAGGAAGAACAAATGATAACACAAAACTTTGCTCACATCAGAGATGCCTTCTAAAACAACTGGATGGCTTCAAATAATAAAAGGAAAGCAAGTGAGCAGTAAACATGTGGGAAAACCTTACACTTTGGAAAAAAAGACAAGATACCTTTCATTATTTCCCCATTAAATTTGTAGCAATAAAGGGTAGGCAGTAACATCCAGTTTCCCATGTTGCCAAGGAATGTGAAGAAGAAATAGTTCTTGAGCTATTTTTTGACATGAATAAATTGGTAGAATCTTTTTGGAGGGCAATTTCATAAAATGTATCAACACGCTTGAAAATATTTAATACCCTTTGTGCTGGTTACTCCTAGGAATTTATCTTTAAGAAATTATCAGCAATACATACAAATAATTATGTATAAAGAAAGATGTATAACATACTATAGTGGCAAATATTCAAAACAATCTGAATATCCAACTGGAGGTAAATTATCATTAAGCTCTAATCAGACTGTGAAGCAGCCAACTGAAGATCATGTTTTCACATAATATTTAATGTACTAAAGAAGTGGTTGCTGTATAATATGAAAGGAAAAGGGGATATGTAACCATTTTACAGTACTAATTTTGTTTTAAAAATTCTACATAAGTATGTACTAAGACTAGAAAGAAATATATATAATCTTTTGTTATTGTATTTGGGGGCATACTGGATAATTCTGCATTTTCTTTATATTTTTCCATGTCTTCACATTTTTCTACAATGAATATAATCAAATAGTAAAGTTAATTTAAAAATAAAAATAGACTTAGATCCACTTCTTGGAAACACAGTTGTGTTAATGTAGCAAAACTTAGGATGGTAATACTAAGAGGTGTTCTGTTTGAGTTTCATCTTTATTGTGTTAAAAAAATTATCAATGACTATATAGTCAGAACAATACTTGGGTTTGCAACAACTTGGGAAAAGCTGGGTGTTTAATACAGACCTAATCTTAAATTGTTTAAGAGACTATATACACACATTATAGTGTGTCATATTTTTAAAACTGATATTTGACTTTTTGTTTCTACTCATTTTATGATTTGATGAATTACTTTAAATGAGTTGATTTTTTTTTCTTTTTTAATAAAGAAAACGGGAGCTTCTTACTGTTTTTTACTGTCAACTTTATAGGAATGTGTTTTTTCTTATCACAGGGAGATCATTGTTTCCCTCAGGAGTATTGCCCCTCACTGTGATCTACTACTGGGCCCTTTAGGGATGTTTCTCATGTCTGTTTTAAGAGTCTATAGAATGAACATATTTCTGTCTCAGAAGCTGTCTTCAAGATAATGAGCTGCTAATTGTAAACAATAAACCAGGCACCTTTCAGCATGAATGCTGAGCTGTTTGGGTTATATGGGAGTATGGCTCTTGGATTCTCTGATGTAGGGGATTCAGCTCTTCTTTGCACATGAGAGCCACTGAGGACCTACCTAATGGGTCTGAAACCAGGGTTGTCTGGCTCTATACCCTATGACTGTTTTGCACTACCATGTAATATATATTATGCCTTACTTTCCTTCGTCCTTGGTAGATGTTTGAGGATGTCGGGGCCAAAATGTGGGCATTTGCTGCCTTCTGAAAATAACAGTGCTTCTCAAATTATAGAAGTACTTTTTTTGATCTGGTAGCCGTTTCTTGCAACCTCATTTTCAGATTTATCAAATGGAGTATACAGTACTCTTGTTATCCATTATTCCTTAAAGCCAATAATATAATTTTCCTCATACCTCATTCTTAAGGACTTGCTGACCATTTCTTCCTGGGGTGCTTCTCACTTCTATGGTACTTCACTCCTTTTTTTAGCTACAAAAATAAGTGAACACTGTGATCAGTTTTGAGCATTTTCAAGTTTCCTCAATGGTTTGTGGGCGTAATGGAAAAGTTCTAGCTTAATGAAATAAGTTGGAAGTGTGCTGAGTTACCAGTTAGTACATCTGCATCTACTTAGAAATGTTTACTGGCATTATGAGCTGCTTATTTTTGTTTTATGTTTTTAATGATTTTGATGGTGAGATAACCAGAACAGTTCATATGCAGAGTCTTAATGAAAAAGGAGTGAAGATAGCTGGAACAGCAGGGTTACATTTGAGGCCTGAAAATACTTTGCAGATTAGCCTCAGTGCATCCCAGATTTGTTTATAATAGACCAAAGCTTAAGAATGACTAAAATTCTCAGTGGTGTAAGGGAGTCTAAATAAAGTGTACCAATTCAAATAAATAATGTTTATATGTGCCAGTATAGAACAATGTCTGATAAAAGTGGAAATCAGAGAAATATGTAAAGTAAAATAAGAATGCAGTTTGTGTAGCCATGTGGATAACATGCTTTCTGTCCATAGTTTCTGGGAAAAAAGCTGAGTGATAACCTCTGAAGTATGAATCAAGAGACCTACACTGTCCTACCTCAAATCTTTCTGTACCGTTTGAAGTTTTTACCATAAGCATCTACTCTTACAGTTTCTGTATTTTGAGGAATGAAAAACAGAGGAGACCTTGCTTTGTAGCGGTTTATATAAAATGAAATAATTTTCTTAACCTGACATTGAATTCTTTTAGGTCATGTCTCCGACACACTTGTGTCCACTTCTGAGCATAACTTTCAGGAGAACAATGACCATCTAAAAAGCACCAATAAAAGTAAATGGAAATAGGGAAGACCATGCCACATATGTCATGGTTCAAGGAATTGACTATTTCTAACCATTTTAAGAGAAAATCTAAAGCAAGCATTTGTTTTACTTTTTACAGCTGCAACTGCGGCATATGGAAGTTGTCGGGCTAGGGGTCGAATCAAAGCTGTAGCTGAGTCTTAGGCCACAGCAACACAGGATCCAAGCCACCTATGCTGCAGCTTGCGGCAACACCATGTCCTTAACCCACTGAGCAAGGCCAGGGATCAAGCCTGCATCTTCAGAGAGACAGTGTCAAGTTCTTAACCCACTGAGCCACAATGAGAATTCCCTAAGTGAGCACTTTAAATCTTTAAAGGGCTGTCATTAAATCTATCTTACTACCGGGAAAACTTCCATAAAAGCAGGAAACATGTATACTCACTTACTGTGGGATCATCTGTTCCCTTTACTTAGCATAACATGAATGAATATTTGTGTAAATGAAGATCTGATCCTATCTTTAATACATAAAACCCTTCATCAGTTCTTCAAACACCTCTCCTTCCATCTTCACTGAGATTCAACAAGTGACTTCAGTTCCTTCTTCACTGACAAAATTGAGGCATCATCAAAGAACCTCCAGGCATACCCCCCATTACCCTTCCCCAAACTCTTTCCCGCTCTTGTCATTTATGACAGTACACATCAGCATCACCTGGAAGGCTTCTTAAAACATTGCATGGCCCCACCCAAAGTTTACTACTTTTTTAAAGTCATCATTTTGGGACATCATAATCTGGGGTTCCTGGCCATCCAGAAATTGTGCACATATTTTGGTACTGGTGTCTCAGTACCTTTTTCTATGTCTGTGCATCTTCCAGCCTCTGTTGAGCTTGTTGACTGCTGCTCCCAGCATAACCCATTCCATTGGTGTAAAGGGAATTCTTAGAAAAAAGATGTTTGTTTGTTTTTTTAATACTTCGAATTGAGGCCAATCTACCTGTAACTTTAACTCTTTTTGTCCTCTGGAACTATTAGAGTGCCATCTAATCTCTTCCACACAACACAACCTGTCTGTCCTCCCAAAAGGCCCTTTGCCTGAACATCTTTAGTTCTTTATCTTTTCCAGTGTTATTGAGATATAATTAACATACATTATTGTAAGTTTAAACTGTACAGCTTAATGACTTGACATATGCATATACTGCAAAATGATTACCACAGTAAGTTTAGTTAACATGCATCACCATACAGTTACCAAAAAAAATTTTTTTTCCTTGTGAGGGGAACTTTTAGCTGCTCCGTTAGCATCTTTCAAATATACCATAAAGCACTGTTAATTGTAGTCATCTTGTTGTTTATTACATCCCCAGTACTTATTTATCTTATAACTGGAAGTTTGTACATTTGACCACAATTCCTCTAAACTCCAACCCCTGCCTCTGGCAACCGCAAACCTGATCTCTATTTCTATGAGTTTAGTGTTTTGTTTTGTTTTAGATTCCACATTTAAGTAAGATCATACAGTATTTGTCTTTTTCTATCTAACTCATTTCTCTTAGAGTAGTGCCCACAAGGTTCACCAGGGTTGTTACAAATGGCAGGATTTCCTTTTTTACAGGTAAATAGTATTCCTTTATTCATCTTTCAGTGCTACATAGTTTATTTCCATGCCTTGGCTATTATGAATAATCTTGCAGTGAACATGGGGGTGCACTTCAACATAGTGATTTTATTTCCTTTGAATATACACTCAGGAGTAGAATTGGCTGGGTCTTGTGGTAGTTATATTTTTAAATTTTTTGAGAATCTCTATACTATTTTCCCTAGTGGCTGTACCAATTTACATTCCCACCCACTTTGCACAAAGGTTCTCTCCTCTCAATACCCTTGCCAGCATTTGTTATCTCTTATTTTTTTGATAATAGCCATTCTGACTGGCCTGAGATTTTATCTCACTGTGATTTAGATTTGCACTGCCCTAATGTTGAGCACCTTTTCATGTACCTTTTGGTCATTTGAATACCTTCTTGGAAAAATGTCTATTCAGGTCCGCTGCCAATTTTTCAGGTTTTGTGTTTTTTTTGGCTATTGAGTTGTATGGGGTTTTGACGTATTTTGAATGTTAACCCCTTATCACATCCATGATGTGGAAATATTTTCTGCCATTCTGTAAGCTGCTATTTCATTTTGTCGTTTCTTTTGATATTCAGGAGCTTTTATCTAGGATGTATTCCCACTTATTTATTTTTTATTTTGTTACTTGTGCTTTAGGTGTCATTCAAAAAATCACTGCCAAGACCCATGTCAAAAAGTGTCTTTCACTTTTTGACATGGTTTTCCTCTAGGAATTTAATGTTTTCAGGTCTTACACAAAAGTCTTTAATTCATTTCAATTTAATTTTTGTGAGTGGTGAAGCTATAAGATAGGGTTTCAGAGTTTCTGATTTGGGAGGTCTGAGATAGGGTCTGATAATTCACATTTCGAATAAGTTCCAGGTGATACTGAAACCACACTTTGAAAACTGCTTCAGAATGTTTTTCCCTGCTCATCCACTTACTGAATCCTCTAACCTCACCTAGTCAAAGACATCAGTTTAGCACTTGCCCCTATCTCCACAGCTAAACTGTCCCTCTTTACATGATCACTGCATCTCAGTGCACACATAATGCTGTTATTTTTCCCATTGAAAAATACCTGACCACAATTCTGTGTGCTATTTACGTTAATGCTTTGCCTTTCACTAAAATATAACCTCTTGAAGTTACCTATTTTCAGTGACTCTAATTCCTCTTCATTCTTTTCTAGGTCCATTCAAAATCAAATTTTGCCAGCTTCCCACTTTCAATACCACCAAAATTATTTTCAAGCTCACTACTATTAAGTCTATTGGTCAATTCTCAGACTACATCTTTCTTTTGGTACATTTTATCCTCTCCTGTGCTTTAATAAACCTTCATGTGGCTTCCAAGGACACTAAATTGGACTTTTACTTCAGTGTCTGCTACTCAGTCTCCCTTGCTGGTTCCACCTCTTCTCCCTGGTCTTTTGACATTATCTGCCTCAAGGCTCAATCTTTGGAACTTTCTATCTTTATTCATTCCTTGGACCATTTCTCATCTTCCCACAAATTCTGCTCTTTCAGCACAGTTGTTGGCATTTCCATCCTTCTAGTTCCTCAGACTAAAAACATGGAGTCATCCTTGCCTCTTCAAAACTCACATTCACACCAGGAGAACTTTATTCGCTCTACCATCAAAATATATCCAGAAACTTACTATTCCTCACAACACCTACTGCCTCTACCCTGGTCTGAACCACTCTCATTTCTCACCTGGATACTGAAATAATCTTCTAACTGGTCTTCCAGGTTCTATTCTTTCCCATGGAATCTGCACCTATTCCTTATCTACTCTGACTTCCTCTCTCACTAACATCCCTCGAACTGACTCTGCTCCATATCACCAACCTTGCTTTTCCTAAACACACCAGGCCTTCTCCTGCTTACAGTATCTGCTTTGTATTCCTTCTACCTGGAAAACCTTTCCCCCGGACAAATCATATGGCTCATGCTAGCACCTCCTTTAAATTTCTGCTCAAAATAAACTCTGTGGGTCAACTCTGTCCTATTTTAATGGAAAGCAATGATCCTCTCTCCACAACCCCAGCACTGCTATGGACAACTACCAGGCTCAACCTTTTTTTTTCCCACAGTTCTTAACATTCCAAACATGCTCTAGTATTTATTTGTATTTGCTTGTTTGTTTGTTTTTTCTTGACACTCCCTGCAATCTCTAAAATATAAACTCTGTGAGGGCAGGGATCTTATCATTCACTGATACATATCCCAACTGGCACTTTATAGACTTTCAGCCAATACTATTTTGAATGTACAGCTTCCCCTTCCTTATCACAAGCCCTGCATGTTCTAACATGTTCTGGCTTCCTCCAGCCTCTTCTCTCATCTCCCACTCCGCATGGCACTCTAGATCAGAGCTGTCTGATAGAAATATAATGTGTACTGATTTATAATTTTAAATCTTCTAGGGGCCACATTTAAAAGTAAAGAGAAAAAGGTGAAATTAATTTAATTAACCTAATATATCCAAAATATTATGTCAACATATCAAGATTAAAAAATTATGAGATTTTACAAATACTAAACCTTGTATGTATTTTTAAGCTTAAGCTAATTAAAAATATTTAACTGAAATTCAGTTTTTCAGTCACATTTGCTATGTTTCAAATGTTCAACAGGTGCATGTGACTAAGGGCTACCACAGTGAACAGAGCAGTTCTTGAGCTGCAGCTTCAAGCAAGTTGAGCCCCTTTTACCTCTGGTCCTTTGTAACTGTAGTCTCTCCACCTGGAAGAATGTCCTTTTTCCTCTATCACCACCCACCTTGATCTGACTCATTGGCTGTCTGTCCTTCCTCTGTGTTCCACAAACACCCAGTTCTATTACAGTACATGTTACACTGTTGCTATAATTGCCTGATTCATTGTCTATACAGCAGGGTGACCGACACATAAGAGTTACTACATGTAATTGCTGGAAAGATGTCTAAACTCAACATTTCTGCCTTTTGAAATTTCAGTAACCCTTCCATTTCCAGTTCAAATTACTTCTCCCTAGAAAACTAGTCAGACTGGGTCACAGTAGATATTCTCTCCTTGTACTCCCAAACCACTTGAAGTCCACGTTACTCACAGGTCATTTATTAGAATGATTTTACTTATGGATAAATTCTATTCCCCCAACTAGATAATGAGTACTGTAAGAGCTAAAGCCTTTTTCTCATTCTCTCCTATTTTCCCAACTCATGTCCCATCGCTATCTTAGCAGAGATGGGGGTCTATCAGATTATAATACAGCTGAAAAATACCTAACAGAGGGAATTAAGAATTCTGGGTATTCTCTCCCAGGAATTCTTCACGTGGCCAGGCTCCATTTTTGCCTCTCCTGGGGCTACTGGGGCTTCTCTCACTCACAGGGCTCTTGTGGGAATGGAATCCCTCTACCTCCTGAAGGCACATGGCCTTCAGGGAGTCCCACGGACAGGACCCATCCCTAGTGGGCAACCTCAAAAGTCACCTGAAAAGCCAGGGATCCACCCCAGGCACCTCAAACTCTGAACTCAGGGCTCACCTAGCCCAGCCTTACTTCTGATTAGGCACTTAGCCATTCTTGGCTACAGAAATTTCTTTTGGCTGACTTTGGTTCCTACTAAATGCAGGCAATTATTGGTGACGCCAAAAGCTATTTTAGCTTGAACTTCTTTGAGAAACTGAAACTTAAGCAGTGGACACTATAGAGAGGTGCTCATGAAATGTTTACTGGTGGAGCGCAAATTGGCCAGAACTGGCCAGGGCCTTCTAATAGGCGTGGGCAGAATCGAGATGGCAGATAAGTAAGACATGACTCTCACTTTCTCCCACAAACACATTAAAAAAAAAATGTCTTCTTGTAGAATGATTCACACAGAATATCTACTGAACACTGGCAGAAGACCTCAGACCTCCAAAAAAGGCAAGAAACCCTCCACATAACTGGGTAGAACAAAAGGGGAACTAAGTGAGAGAAGAAAAAAAGAGGAATAAGGATGGGACCAGAACTCCTGAGAGGGAGCTGTGAAAAGAGAAAAGGAATCCACACTCTGGGGGCCAAATAACTGACAGGGAGATCAGCCTGGAAGGAAGGGTAACCTAAAGGCCTCAGAGAATATACAGCAACTGGTCAGAGAAGGGCAAAGCATATAAAGCTGCATGGACCCCTGGTACAAATGCCCAAGAAACCACAGCTTCATACACTCAGGCAGGGGCTGGGCAATGACACTTGGGCTATGAGGTCAGTTCTGAGGAGAGGACTATGGTTGGTTGTGTGAAGACAGCCTGAGGGGGCTAGGGACCAGTGTGGCAAGGGCTGGGGAGTGGGACACCACAGCCAAGGGAATGCATGAGGAGGCCTGGGCCCACAGGAGAAACAAAGTACCATTGCTGGGGAGGGGGAGAGGGGGAGGGGTGGGACCACCACAGGAACATCCTTCTCTGTGCATATGCAGGCTCTGGGCAGTAGGATGCCTCTTGTGCAGACTACAGGGGCAGGGGCAAAAATCTGCAGCCATCTCAGAATCCTGAGGTGGGCATGGCCTACTGCCAAATGAGTGTCCCATGAACAGGTACCACCTGTGGCCCCAGTCACCTCAGGGGTCTGACTGCTGCAAGGGCACCCTACAACTGAGCAGCAACTGCTGCCCACTCTTACCTGGGAATGCATTTGCATCACCATTGCTCCTGCCAAAGGCTCTCAGCACTGCCTCTACCTCCCTGAGGGTAACTTCCACTGCCCAGGGCCCTGCAACCGGGAGTAGCCTGATGCTCCCATCTCACTGTGGGTCTTCACCATTGTTAGGGGCCCGACAACCAAGTGCCACATATATATGCTAACCATTGCCCCCATCTCTCTGGAAGCATGTGTAGGCTGTAAACCTTCATACCCCTATCATGAGGATAGTGGCCTGCACACACTGAGACGGCAAGCATCCAAATCAAAAGCAGCTCATGCTAAAAAGAGATAAGCCCTCACAAGCTACCCAGGGATGCTCTCACATATAAGTAGCCCTTGTAGACTACAAGAGATAATTGTTCCCCCTAAAACCACAGGACAAGAAAAATATCAGCAAAATTAAGAAGCAAAGGAACCATTCCTAGTTAAAAGGAGAATTATACTGAAGGAGCAAACAGTGAAATGGACCACTGCTGTCTAACAAACACTGAGTTCAGAAAGGAGGTAATGAAAATACTGAAAGAATTAAGAACGGATATCAATAGTAATGCATATTACTTCAGAAAGGAACTAGAAACTATACGGAGACAAGAAAAATGAAAAAATGCATTTGTAGAGACAAAGGTTGAGTTAAAGGCATTGAACAGCAGAATGAATAATGCAGAGGAACAAATAAGAGAGCTAGAAGATAGAATAACGGAGATCACCCAATTAGGACAGCAGAGAGAAAACCAAATAAAAAAAGGATATGAAAGTGATGTGAGATTTCTGAGATAATATAAAGTGTGCCAATCTATGCATAATAGAGATCCCAGAAGGAGAAGAAAAAGAAAAGGGGATTAAAAATATATTTGAAAGGAGTTCCTGTCCTAGCTCAGTGGTTAACAAATCCGACTAGGAACCAAGAGGTTGTGGGTTTGATCCCTGGCCTCGCTCAGTGGGTTAAGGATCCGGCATTGCCATGAGCTGTGGTGTAGGTCGCAGATGCAGCCTGGATCCTGAGTTGCTGTGGCTGTGACAGAGGCCAGCAACTGCAGCTCCAATTTGACCCCTAACCTGGGAACCTCAATATGTGTGGCCCTAAAAGTGATGATAAACTTTGTGAAAGTGATGATAAACACAAGGAACAGCAAAAGGATAAACATGAAAATGTGAAAAAGGACATCAAAATCATAAAATGTGGGGAAAAAGTGTAAGAAAATCTAGACTCCTTTTTTTAAGAATGTGTTTGAGCGTACATGACTAATAATCTAAAGCAAGCAGATACAGGAAGGGGTGAAAAACAGCACAAATCAAAATCAAACAATACATTCACAAAAACCAAAAAGAGGACACAAGCATAAAGTAAAAGGAAATCATTCAACCAAAAAAAGAAAAAGAAAGGAACAAAAGAGAAACACAGAATAGGAACTGGAAAACAAGGTTTAAAATGGCAATAAATACCTATCTAACAATAATTACCTCAAATGTCAATGGACTGAATGCCACAATAAAAAAAAAAAAAAAAATAGAGTGGCAGACTGAGTAAAAACAAACAAGAGCCTAAAATGTGCTTCCTACAGGATATCCACCTTAGGGCAAAGGACACATATAACTTGAAAGTGAGGGATTATATGGTAGTTCTATTTTTAGTTTTTTGAAGAACCTCCATACTATTTTTTATAGTGGTTGCACCAATGTACATTTCCACCAACTGTGTTAATAGTTTTCTCCACACCCTCTCCAGCATTTATTATTTGTAGATTTTTTGATGATGGCCATTCTGGCTGGTGTAAGGTAGTACTTCAGAGTAGTTTTGATTTGCATTTCTCTAATAATTAGTGATGTTGAGCATCTTTTCATGTGTTTTTTTTGGCCATCCATATGCTCCAGCAATACCACTGCTGGGCATGTATCCAGAGAAAACCATAATTCAAAAAAGATGCATGCACCCCAATGTTCACTGAAGCACTATTTACAATAGCCAAGACATGGAAGCAACCTAAATATCCATGAACAGAGGAATGAATAAAGAAGATGTGGTACATATATACAATGGACTATTACTCAGCCATTAAAAAAGAATGAAATTATGCCATTTGCAGCAACATGGATGGACCTAGAAACTATTACACTAAGTGAAGTTAGACAGTGAAAGACAAACATCACATGATATCACCTATATATGGACTCTAAAGAGAAAAAAAGGATAAAATGAACTTTTTTCAGAACAGAAACAGACTCACAGAATTTGACAAATTTATAGTTACCAAAGTGGACAAGTGGGGGTGGGGTGGGAGAGATGGACTGGGGGTGTGGAACTGGTATATGCACCTTGAGGTATATGGAATGATTGGCCAACAGGAACCTGCTATATAGGACAGAGAGCTCTACCCAGTATTCTGTGATGGTCTATGTGGTAAAAGAATCTGAAAGAGAATGGATATTTGTATATTATGACTGGGTCACTCTGTTGTATAGCAGAAATTATCACAGCCTTGTAAATTAACTATATTTCAAGAAACTTAAAAAAAAGATAAAAAAGGGGAAAAAATGAAAGAAAGTGAGGGGATGGAAAAAGATTATTTCATGCAAAAGGAAATGGCAGGAAAGCAGGATTTACAAAACTCATATCAGACAAAATATACTTTTAAAACAAAGGCCATAAAGAAAGATAAAGAAGGACATGATTTAATGATAAAAGAATCAATTCAAGAAGAGGATATTACACACATCAATATATACACCCCTAATATAGGAGCACCCATATACATACTCCAAATACTAACAGACATAAAAGGAAAAATTCATGGGAATACAATAATAATAGATTTTATTCACCCCAACAGACACATCTTCTAGATAGAAAATCAATAAGGCAACAAAGATCCTAAATAACACAATAGAACAGTTAGACTTAATTGATATTTTCAGGACATTACATGCCATAAAATCAGCATATACAGTCTTTCAAGTGCACATGGAAAATTAACTAGAACTGAGCACATATTGGGGCAAAAAACTAACCTCAACAAATTTAAGAGTATAAAAATTATTTCAAGCATATTCTCTGACCACAGTAGCATGAAAATAGAAATCAACCATAGGAAAAGAAATGAGAAAAAAAACTGACTACATGAAGACTAAACAACATGCTACTAAAAAACCAATGGGTCAACAAGGAAACAAAAAAGGAAATTAAAAAATACCTTGAGCTAAACAGCAATGAAAACACAACTACTCAAAATCTGCAATACCCCAAAGTAGTTCATAGAGGGAAGTTTATAGTGATAGAGGCCTTCCTCAAAACACAAGAAAAATCTCACATCAACAATCTAACCTACCACCTAAGAATTAGAAAAAGAACCAACAAAACCTAAAGTTAGCAGAAGGAAGAAAATCATAAAGATCAGAGAGGAAATCAATAAAATATAGATTTAAAAAACAATTAAAAAAATCAAAGAAATGAAGAGCTGTTTCTTTGAAAAGGTAAACAAATCAACAAACTTGGGCCAGACTCACAAAGAAGAAGAGAGAGAACTCAAATAAACAAAATAAGAAATGAAAAAGGAAAAATTTTCAACTGATACTGCAAAAATACAAAAAAAAGAGAGAATATTGTGAACAATTATATTTCAACAAATCTGACAACCTAGAAGAAACTGACAACTTTCTAGAAACATACAGCTCACATAAAAGTTATGAGTCAAGAAGAAAAAGATAATTTGAACAGACTGATAACCAAAAGCAAAATTGAATATGTAAGAAAAAACACTCCCTACAAACAAAAGTCCAGGGCCAGGTGGCTTCACAGGTGGATTCTACCAAAAACACAAAGAAGAATTTTACCAACTCTTAAACTTTTCCAAAAGACTGAAGGAGAATGAACACTTCCAAAGATAGACTATGAAGCCACTATCACCACAATACCCAAACCAAAGATAAGACCCCCCAAAATTATAGGCTTATATCTTAATGGATATAGATGCAAAAATTCTCAACAAAATCTCAGCCAACTGAATCCAACAACATATCCAAAAGATCATACACCATGAAGAAATGGGATTCATCCCAAGTTCAGAAGGATGTTTCAACATACACAAATTAATCAATGTAATATACCACATTAACAAAAGCAAAAAAAACATATGATCATCTCTCAACAGATGCATAAAAAGCACTTGACAAAATCCAACATCCATTCATGATAAAATCTTCAACTAAGTGGGTGTAGAGGGAACACATCTCAACATAAAAAAGGTCAATTACCACAAACCCACAGCCAACATAATGCTCAATGGAGAAAAGCTGAAAGACTTCCACCAAATTCAGGAATAAGACAAGGATGCCCACTCTCACTGCTACTATTCAACATAATATTGGAAGTCATAGCCACAACAATCAGACAACAAAAAGAAATCAAAGGCATCCAAATTGGAAGCGAAGAGGTAAAATTGTCACTGTATGCAGATGACATGATACTGCATATATAGAAAGCCCTAAAGTCTACACATAAAAACTACTCAAACTGATAAACAAACTCAGCAAGGCTGCAGGATACAAAATTAACATTGAGAAATCAGTTGTATTTCTATATACTAACAATGAAATATTAGAAAAAAAATATAAACAACACCTTTTAAAACTGCACCCCCTGAAAAATTCAAATTAAATACTTAGGAATAAACCTGACCAAGGAGGTGAAAGACTTATATGTTGAGAAGTATAAAACATTAATCAAAGAAATTAAAAAGGGGTCAAAGAAATGGTAAGATTTCCCAAGCTCCTGGTTTGGAAGAATTAATATTGTTAAAATGGCCATACTACACAAAGCAATCTACAGATTTGATGTGATCCCTATCAAATTATCCATGATGCTTTTCACAGAACTAGAATAAATAACTCTAAAATTTACATGGAAACATAAAACACCCAGTATTTCCATAGCAATCCTAAGGCGGGGGGGGGGGGGCAGGAGGTATAACTCTCAGAAAAAATACGAAAGCTACAGTAATCAAAACAGTATGGTACTGGTACAAAAACATACAGATCGATGAAACAGAACAGAGAGCCCAGAAATAAACCCAGACACCTATGGTTAATTAATCATCAAATAAGGAGGCAAGAATGTAAAATGGGAAAAAGTCTCTTTATCAAATGATGCCAGGAAAACTGTAAATCAATGAAACTAGAAAACACCCTCACACCATGAAAATAAACTCAAAATGGATTAAAGACTTAAACATAAGACAAGATACCATAAAACTCCTAGAAGAGAACATAGGAAAAACATTCTCTGACATCAACCATACAAATGTTTTCTTAGAAATTAAAAATAATAATAAACAAGTGGACCTCATCAAACTTGCAAGCTTTTGCACAGCAAAGGAAACCATAAACAAAATGAAAAGACAACCTACAACCTACACAATGGGAGAAAATAGTTAATAGTTGTAGACTGTTGCCTCTGGGCTGGAAAAACAAGGAGATCCTACTGTATAGCACTGGGAACTAAGTCTAACTACTTGGGATGAATCCATATATGTATGTGTAACCCTGTCACCATGCTGTGCAGCTGGGTATAATGGAAAATAAATAAATAAATAAATAAATAAATAAATAAATAAATAAATAAATAGAAAATAGTTACAAACAATGTGACTGCCAAGAGAGAGAAGGGAGGGATGGGATGGACTGGGATTTGGGGGTTGGTAGATGCAAACTATTATATTTAGAATGGATAAGCAATGAGATCCTACTGTATAGCACAGGGAACTATATCTAGTCTCTTGGGACATACCGTGATGGAAGATAATATAAAAAAGGGAATGTATATATACATATGACTGGGCCACTTTGTTGTACAGCAGAAATTGTTAAAACACGGTAAATCAACTGTACTTTAATAAAAATATATTAAGAAACAAAAGATAAAAAGAAAAAAATTCTGGGTATTGAATTCTGAGTTGGAAAAAAAATCACGTAACATTTATTCTGCTGCCTTTACTGACAGTTATTTACATCTTCCTGTTGTTTATCTTGTCATGTAATTTGTCTTCCCAAGGACACAGTAGGTTTCTAAAAATTGTGGAGTGATTTAAAAGTTTAGCACATACCTTACACTTAATGAGCAACCAATAAATTATTATATGTTTTACCCCAATCAGTATTTTACACTGAATAGACATGGAAATTGAACAAATGATCATATCAGTAAGATCCTGAGAAAACGGTTTTTGAAAAAGAACAAGCACTGAAACGTGTCAGAATTCAGCATATAACTAAGAAAGTGATATGTACTTCATTTCCATATGTATTTTGTTGCAGAGCACATTTCTTCACAATAAAAAAAATTTGATGATTTCATTTAGGGAAGGTTAATAGGAAATTGTGTTTTCATACTATGCCCTCAGTTTTATAGATGATTCAGGCTTTAAAAGCCTATACATCGGAATGTGACGATGCACTCATTAACTACTCTTTTTGACCTCACTTTAGTTTGCAAATTCCCTCCCTGAAATAATGAAGATTATCTTCCAGGCTGCTTTTGCCTTCTGAGATGGCCCACACGCTATCTTTCTTAATAAATCAACTAAAAAAAAAAAAGAATCAAGATTACAAGGCCAGAATAGTAAGTAATATGAAAGCCAATTCCAAATATAGGCAAAAATACAAATATAATACAGTATTAACCTTATCACTCATCTTTAAGAATTATCACCTCTCAGGCAAGTTTCTTATATACTCCCATTCACTACTCTCCTCCTACATTATTTTGAAGCATTTCACATATATACTTTCAATCATGAGTATTTCAATGTTGCTTTTAAAAGGTATTTTTAATATAGCCACAATAATATTAATACACCTAAAAGTGAATAAAAATTATTTTGTCACTAAATACACACTGATATTTAAAAGTTCTAATGTTTCACAAATGCCGTTTTTTCACACATTGTTCATGCGAGTCTGGAGGCAGTTAAAGTCCACACAGTGTAATTGGTTATTATATATTTTAAGTTTCTTTTAATCTCTGCCTCACTCTCCCTCTCTTGCTGGCCCCTTTGCATTTCATTTCTCTTCTCTCCCCAAATTTTATGTGCATGTGCGCATGCTCTCTCTCTCTCTCCTTACAGTTTATTCGGTGAAAAAACTCAGTTGTTTGCCCTTAAGAGTTTTATATAATCCAGATTTTTGTAACTGCATCCTCATAGCATGGTTTAACATAATCCTCTATCCTTTGTTCTTCCGCTAAATTACTCAGTTGAACTAAACAGATTATTTCTTTTTATCAAAGTATAGTGATTTACAGTGTTGTGCCAATTTCTGCTGTACAACAGAGTGACATATTAGACAGATTTTTCTTTTCAGATCTACTTAAAGGAGACGGTATGTTCTTCCATCAGGAAATACATAATGTCTCATCTCTCTTGGATTTAACGGCCATCAGCTTTTAATGCCTCTATCCATCAATTTGATTTGAGTTCCAAAAATAATGACATTCTAATTCAAAGTTACTTCCATTTAAATATATGAAAAGTAAGAAGATGGCCTCCTTGTTTTAAGAGTAAAAACTTAATTTACACAGAAAAAGCATTTCATAAAATCTAACAGTCATTCATGGCAAACACACTTTGTAAGCAAGGAATCAAAATCCCTCAGAATTTAAGAATGGATCAGATATATATATTAGAAAATGCGCACTGGATAAATGACTAGGAATAAAAACATAGGAAAACAGTGAGATTTTATCTTAATATAATAGATATTTTTTTAAATCCTCAGTAGATTGAAGTAAATCTAAAATATAGTCAATAAAATTAGAAACTCAAAAGAGTTATTCAGAATATTAGAGTTAGAAAACTGGTGAGCTGAATTATGAGCTATAGGAAAACGCCAAAATGTACAAAGCAATAAAGAGATTGAAAATATTATAGTTTGAAGCACAAAGTATAAAAAGAAGTTCTAACATAGATCTAATTAAAGAGAATGAGGGAGTTCCCGTCGTGGCACAGTGGTTAACGAATCCAACTAGGAACCATGAGGTTGCGGGTTCGACCCCTGGCTTTGCTCAGCGGGTTAAAGATCCGGCATTGCTGTGAGCTGTGGTTTAGGTCTCAGACGCGGCTCGGATCCTGCGTTGCTGTGGCTGTGGCATAGGCCAGTGACTACAGCTCCGATTAGATCCCTAGCCTGGTAACTCCACATGCCGTGGGTGTGGCCCTAAAATGACAAAAGGCAAAAAAAAGAGAATGCATTTTCCAAAAAGAGGAAATAATGAGAATGGATGATGTGACTCTGAACTCCAGCTTTATAGCATGAGGAACTCTATGGACTCAGTAGTGAAATTTGAAAATTATTTTAAAGCAACCAGTTAAGGAGTTCTTCTGTGGTGCAGTGGGTTATGGATCCAGTATTGTCACTGCAGTGGCTTGACTCACTGCTATAGTGTGGGCTCAATCCCTGACCCAGGAACTTCTGCATGCCACAGTGAGCCCAAAAAACAAAAAATAAAAAAAAGTTTTAAAAACCAGTTAAAATCTCTGGAAATGGCTGAAGGACATACAGCAACCAAAGAAACACACATTCAAGATAATTTTCTACAATTTGTTAAGCATAGTGACAGCGGAGTTCCTGTTGTGGCTCAGCAGGTTAAAGACACAACGTCGTCTCAGTGAGGATGAGGTTTCAATCTCTGGCCTTGCTCAGTGGGTCAAGGCTCCAGCATTGCTGCAAGTTACAGCGTAGGTAAAGAGATGTGGCTCAGATCTGGTGTTGCCATGAATGTGGTGTAGGCCCCACAGCTGAAGTTTAGATTTGACCCCTGGCCTGGGAACTTCCATATGCAGGTGTGGCTGTTAATAAATAAATAAATAAATAAATAAATAAATAAATAAATAAATAAATAAATGAAAAGAAAAGGAAGAGGAGTGGAGGGGAGAGGAGGAAGGGTGGAAAAAAAGAAGGAAGAAAGGAAGGAAGGGAGGAAGGGAGGAAGGAAGGAAGGGAGGGAGGAAGGGAGGAAGGGAGGAAGAATACTGAGAACCTGTGGTATTTGAACTAAAATCTGCTTCCTCCTTCCCTCTCATAATTTAGCAAGACAGAAACTTTGCTCCAGACTCGTACAACTGAGATCATAGAGATCCATCTCCTCTAACTCCCAGTTTGAGTGTTATCATTCTACGACAGGTAGTATGTTAGTATTTCTCATCCTACCCCCACCTATCCGAGGCTAAGTTATGGGCAAGTGTAGGTGAGAGGTTGAGGTCTTTCTTCTGCCCAGCCTCCAAGGCAGCCTGGGTATGGTGCTGAGAACTTTGGGCCCTAATCATCCTTCTCTTGGCTTATAAGGCAGAAATTCTATGCTTCAGGAGTCAAGCAAAAAAGAGCTTAAGATACTGTCCCCTCCCCACCACCACTGAACACTCAACTCTGAAACTGGGATGGACACAGAATGAGAAGCTTGCCACTGTCCCCACTTGCAGCCCCACAGCCATAACTCTGAGATTTTTGCCTTCAGGGAGAACAGGCCATAAACCAGGGATTTCCTATTCTCTTCTCTTTTTGCAACAGAATGTGGAGACCACATTCAATCCTAAGGGTGCTCTTAAAAACAGCAGAGATTGTGGTAAAGGGCAGTTGACTATATAAGCTAAACAGTAAGCTGGCTAGTTTGTTTGAGATAACCTAAGAAAGACACAGCTAGGAGGAGACTGAGACTTAGGTTAGAACAAATTTTAATAACTGACTTTCAGACTCACTGCTAAATTTCACTGCTAAATTTAAAAGACTCTAAATTTCACTGGTTCAATTGGCTAGCAATTTATACCCTAGGGCATTGTTGAAAGCAATTAAACAATCATTCAGCAATTAATAGAGTTTAGTAACTAAGTATGGTCAGGGACAGAAACAGCCAAAAAGAACCCAGAAAAAAAAACCCACTGTTAACCCAGGGTCACTGTGGGCATAACCCAAGAATATGCTCCTGAGGAGCAATATCAGAAGCTTGCCAGTGCAAAAGAGAAACAGACTCTACTGAAATAACACAGCCAGTTACTTGACCAATAAACTATCAAATAAAAATAACAAGCATCAGAGGAAGGCACCAGTACCCAAAGTTGCTCCATTATCTAATATATCTAGTTTCCAACAAAAATTAGTCATGCAAGGAAACAGGAAAGTATGACCCATACACTGGAAAAAAACAAGGCAACAGAAACTACCTGTGAGAGCCACAAGATATCAAATTTAACAAAGTTTTTAAAGCAGCTATTACAAATATATTCAAAGAAGTAAAGGGAATGATGATTAAACAGTAAAAAGGCATGATGGAAATGTTGCAGCAAGTAGAGAATATAAATAAAAAAATAGGAACTATATGGATACATTTTATTTCCTTTGTTTGTCTGATTGGTGTGGTTAGTACTTCCAATACTACATTGAATAAAAGTAATGAGAGTGGGCATCCGTAGCTTGTCCCAGATTTGAGCAGAAAGGCTTTCAGCTTCTCTCTGTTGAGTATTATATTGGCTGTGGGTTTGTCATAAATGGCTTTTATTACATTAAGGTATGTTCACTTTATATCCAATTTGGTAAGACTTTTTATTATGAAGGGATGTTGGATTTTGACAAATGCTTTTTCTGCATCTATTGAGATAATCATGTGTTTTTCGACTTTTTTTGTAATTTGGTGTATGACTTTGATTGATTTGCAAATGTTGAATCATCCTTGTGAATTTGGGATGAATCCCACCTGTTCCTGGATATGATCTTTTTTTATATGTTGTTGGATTTGATTGGCTAAAATTTTGTTGAGAATTTTTGTAACTATACTCATTAAAGATATCAGCCTGTAATTTTCTTTTTTGATAGTATCTTTGCTTTTGGTATCAGGGTGATGGTGGCTTCACAGAATGCCACTGGAAGTGTTCCTTCTTGTTCAGCTTTACAGGAGTGAAAAAAAAAATGACTTATCAGTCAAAAGGGAATCACAACAGGATTAAAATCTGACTTCTTAGCAGAAAACATGAAGGCCAAAAGGCAGTGGAATAATAACTCAAAGTGCTCAAAGAAAGAAACTGCTAACCAAGAATCCTATATTCAGCCAATCTATCTTTATTTTCTTAATTTTAACTTTTTCCATTAAAGTTGGTTTACACTGTTCTGTCAATTTTCTACTGTACAGCAAAATGACCCGGTCACACATATATATATACATTCTTTTTTTCACATTATCTTCCATCATGTTTCATTATAAGTGACTAGATATATAGTTCCCTGTGCTATAGCAGCAGTTCCCTGCGTATACAGCAGGATCTCATTGCTTATCCATTCCAAAGGCAATAGTTTGCATCTATTAACCCCAGACTCACAGTCCATCTCACTCCCTCCCTGGCCCCCTCCTCCCTGGCAACCACAAGTCTGTTCTCCAAGTCCATGAGTTTCTTCTCTGTGGAAAGGTTCATTTATACCATATATTAGGTTCCAGGTATAAGTGACATCATATGGTATTTGTCTTTCTCTTTCTGACTTACTTCACTTAGTATGAGAGTCTCTAGTTCCATCCATGTTGCTGCAAATGGCATTAGTTTGTTTTTTATGGCTGAGTAGTACTCCATTGTGTAAATGTACCACATCTTCTTAATCCATTCATCTATCATTTGATATTTAGGTTGTTTCCGTGTCTTGGCTATTGTGAATAGTGTTGCAATGAATATATGGGTTCATATATCTTTTTCAATGAAAGTTTTGTTTGGATATATGCCCAAGAGTGGGATTGATGATCATATGGTAGTTCTACATTTGGTTTTCCAAGGTACCTCCATACTGTTTTCCATAGTGGTTGTACCAATTTACATTCCCACCAACAGTGTAGGAGGGTTCCCTTTTCTTCATACGCTCTCCAGGATTTATTTGTTGACTTGTTATTGATGGCCATTGTGACATGTGTGAGGTAGTACCTCATAGTAGTTTTGATTTGCATTTCTCTAATAACTAGCTGATACTGAGCATTTTTTCATGTCCTTATTGGCCATCCATATATCTTCTTTGGAGAAATGTCTATTTAGGTCTTTTGCCCATTTTTCCTTTGGGTTGTTGGTTTTTTTGCTGTTGAGTTGTGTAAGTTGTTTGTATATTTTAGAGATTAAGCCCTTGTTGGCTGCATCATTTAAAACTATATTCTCCCATTCTGTAGGTTGTCCCTTTTTTTTTTCTTATGGTTTCCTTTGCTGTGCAAAAGCTTGTCAGTTTGATTAGGTCCCATTGGCTTACTTTTGTTTTTATTTCTGTTGCCTTGGGAGACTGACATAAAAAACAGTACAGTTGATGTAAGAGAATGTTTTGCCTATGTTCTGTTCTAGGAGTTTGAAGGTGTCTTGTCTTACATTTAAGTCTTTAAGCCATTTTGAGTTTATTTTTGTGTATGGTGTGAGGGTATGTTCCAATTTCATTTATTTACAAGCAGCTGTCCCCGGCACCATTTGCTGAAGTGACTGTCTCTTTTCCATTTTTATATTCTTGCCTCCTTTGTCGAAGATTAATTGACCCATTGGTGTCTGTGTTTATTTCTGGGTTCTCTATCCTGTTCCATTTGTCCATATGTCTGTTTTGGTACTGGTACCACACTATCTTGATTACTGTGGCTTTGTAATATTGCCTTAAGTCTGGGAGAGTTATGCCTTCTGCTTGGTTTTTGTTCCTCAGGATTGCTTTGGCAATCCTGAGTCTTCTATGGTTCCATATGAATTTTTGGATTGTTTTTCTAGTTCTTTGAAAAATGTCATGGGTAATTTGATATTGCATTGAATCTGTAGATTGCTTTGTAGATTGCTTTGGGTAGTATGGTCATTTTTACTATATTCATTCTTCTAACCCAGGAGCATGGAATATCTTTCCATTTCTTTGAATCCTCTTTAATTTCCTCGATTAATGTTTTTTACTTCTCAGGTCAGGTTTATTCCTGGGTATTTAATTTTTTGTGATGTGATTTTAAAAGGTATTTTTGTATTCCTTTTATTTCTTTTTTTTTTTTTTTTGTCTTTTCTAGGGCCACACTCGCAGCATATGGAGGTTCCCAGGCTAGGGGTCTAATCAGAGCTATAGCCTCTGGCCTACACCAAAGCCACAGCAATGCACAATCCAAGCCACACCTGCAACCTACACCACAGCTCACAGCAACACCGGATCCTTAACCCACTGAGCAAGGCCAGGGATCAAACCCGCAATCTCATGGTTCCTAGTTGAATTCATTTCTGGTGCGCCACGACGGGAACTCCTGTATTCCTTTTCTAATATTTCATTGTTAGTATACACAAATGCAACTCATTTCTGAATGTTAATCTTGTATCCTGCTACTTCGCTGAATTCATTGATCAGTTCGAGTAGTTTTTGTGTGGAGTCCTTAGGGTTTCTATATATAGTATCATGTCATCTGCATACAGTGACAATTTTACCTCTTCTCTTCCAATTGGAATACTTTTATTTCTTTTGTTTGTCTGGTTGTTGTCACTAGGATTTCCAAAACTATGTTGAATAAAAGTGGTGAGAGTGGACAACATTGTCTTGTTCCAGATTTTAGTGGGAAGGCTTTGAGATTTTCTTCATTGAGTATTATATTTGCTGTGGGTTTGTTATAAATGTCAGCCAATCTATCTTTAAAAAGAGAATCTATTTCTAAAAGCAGACCCTCCTTACAAGAAATTTTAAAGGAAATTAGACTGAAAGTAAATGACAACAAATGGTCTTAATTCAAATCTTATGAAAAAGTAAAGAGTACCAGTAAATGTAATAATGAAATTATAAAACCACAAATGCATATTTTTCCTTTCTTCTTCTACCCAATTAAAAAAAGCAATTGTATAAAATATGTATATAATGTATTGGGACTATAACATATGAAATTGTAATTTGCTTATGAGAGCACAAAGGAGGTACATTAAAGAAAAGTTGTATTGGGCTAAGGAAATAACTCCAGATGGTAACTTAAACTTGTAAGAATAAATGAAGAAAACCAGAAATGATAAATAAGAAGGTTAATATGACAAAAGCTCTAAATATTTACTTGCTTTCCTTTCTTCTCTCAGCTTGTCTGAAAGACATAAAATTATATGAAGTAATAATTATAACCATGGATTACTGAGTTTGTAATATTTACAGATATAATATGTATTGCAATAGTAACAGAAAACAGGAAAGGAAATGCAACTATGTATGGTTAATTTTCCTAAATCAAAGATGACACAAACAATTGGAAAGATATACCATGCTTTTGGCCTGGAAGAATCAATATGGTCAAAATGACTATACTACCCAAGGCAAACTACAGATTCAATGTGATCCCTATCAAATTACCAAGGAAATTTTTCATAGGACTAGAACAAAATATTTTAAAACTTGTTTTGAAGCACAAAAGACCCAGAAGAGCCAAAGCCATCCTAAGAAAGAAAAACAGAGCTGGAGGAATCAGGCACCCTGACATCATACCATACTAGAAAGCTACAGTCATCAAAATAGTATGATACTGGCACAAAAACAGAAATATAGATCAGTGGAACAGGATACAAAGCCCAGAATTAAACCCATGTACCTACAGTCAACTAATCTATGACAATGGAGGCAAGAATATACAATGGAGAAAAGACAGTCCCTTCAATAAGTGGTGCTGGGAAAACTGGACAGCTACATGCAAAAGAATGAAGTTAGAGCACTCCCTAACCCTAAACACAAAAATAAACTCAAAATGAATTAAAGACCTAAATGTAAGACTGGATATTATAAAACTCTTAAAGGAAAACATAGGCCGAACACTCTCTGACATAATCCACAGCAGTATCTTCTCATATCCACCTTCTAGAGTAATGACAATAAAAACAAAAATAAACAAATGGGACCTAATTAAACTTAAAAGGAGTTTTTGTTTGTTTTTTGTTTTGTTTTGTTTTGCATAGCAAAGGAAACCAACCCTTAAAAAAAAAAAAAAGGCAATCCACAGAATGGGAGAAAATACTTGCAAATGAAGCGACTGACAAGGGATTAATCTCCAAAACATATAAACACCTTCTGCAGCTCAATACCAAAAAAACCACCCCATCAAAAAATGGGCAGAAGATCTAAATTGACAATTCTTTAAAGAAGACACACAGATGGTTAAAAAAAACACACAAAAATATGTTCAACATCACTAATTATTGCAGAAATGCAAATCAAAACTACTATGAGGTACCACTTTATACCAGCCAGAATGGCCATCACCAAAAAGTCTACAAACAATAAATGCTGAAAGGGTGTGAGAAAAGAGAACCCTTTTACACCATTGGTGGGAATGTAAATTAGTACAGCCACAAAGGAAAACGGTATGGAGACTGCTCAAAAAGTAAAAACAGAATTACCATTTGATCCAGCAATCCTGTTCCTGGGCATCAATCCAGAGAAAACAATGACTCAAAAAGATATATGTACCCCAATGTTCATTGTAGCACTATATACAATAGCCAAGACATGGAAGCAACCTAAATGGCCATCAATAGAGGAGTGGATAAAGATGTGGTACCTATATACCATGAAGTATTACTCAGACATAAAAAGGAATGAAATGATGGCATTTGCAGCAACATGCATGGACATAAAAATTATCATGCTAAGTGAAGTTAGACAGTGGGACACAAGCATCATATGCTCACTTATATGCAGAATCTAAAAAAAGGATACAACGAACTTCTTTGCAGAACAGACACTGACTCACGGAGTTTGAAAAATGTATGGTCTCCAAAGGAGACAGGTTGGGGTGGCTAGGGACGGGCTAGGGGTTTGGGATGGATATGCTGTAAAACTGGGTTATGATGATCATTGTACAACCATAAATATAATAAAATTTATTGAGTTAAAAAAGAGTAACTGTTCTAAATATCATGGAATTAAATTAATATAAATCTGAAGAGGACTGATAAGTTGTGTATAGCAAACCCCAGAGTAACCAGTAACAAAGTTACTTTAAAAATAAACTGCAAAAACCACTAAAAAAGTTAAAATGCTAATTAGATAATATTAATGTGAAAGAAAGTAGCAAAAGAGGAAGAGAGGAACCAAAAAGACACAAGACACATAGAAAACACAAAGTAAAATGGCACATATAAATTCAACTACAGGCATACCTCAGATATAATGCAGGTTCAGTTCCACACCATGGCAGTAAAGTGAATACCACAATAAGGCAAGTTGCGAGAATTTTTTGGTTTTCCATTCCATCTAAAAGTTATATTTACATTATAATGTAGTCTATTAATTGTGCAGTAGAGGTGGATTAGAGACAAGATGGTGGTATAGAAGGGCTCAAGCTCATCTCCTCCCATGAAAACACCAAAATTACAACTAACCTCTGAACAACCATCAACAAAATAGAGTGGAAGCTAACAAAAATGATTTCCTACACCCAAAGTCAAAGAGGAAGGCACATCAAATGGTAGGAGGGGCACTTTTGCCATATGAGCAATCCCACACCTGCTAGGTGGGTGACCTACAGACTGGAAAATAACTATATCACAGAGACTCTCCCACAGAAGTGAGAGTTCCAAACCCCACATTACATTCCCCAGCCTGGAGGTCTGGTATAGGGAAGGAAATCCCCAGGACATTTGGTGTTGAAGGCCAGTGGGTCTTGAGCACAGGAGCTCCACGGGACTGGGGGAAACAGACTCCACTCTTGGGAGGGCACACACAGGGTTTCATGTGCACTGGGTCACAGAGCAAAGCAGGGACTCCATAAGAATCTGGGTCAGGTCTACTTATTGGTCTTGGAGTGTTTCTTAGGAAAACAGGCAGCAGCTGTGGCTCACTAAGGAGTCAGGACATTGGAGGGGGAGGATCCAGGGAATAATCATTGGCATGAGTTGCTCTGGAGACTGTCATTTTGGAAAAATTTGTCCCCACCCATCAGGGCTAAGAAGTCTCAGGCCAGACAACCAACAGGGTGGGAAAACAGCCCTACCCATCAGCAAACAGTCTACCTAAAGCCCCCCCAGGCACACAGCTGCCTCTAATTACACCCAGAGACAAAGCTCCACCCGCCAGAGGGACAAGACTCAGCTCACCTACCAGTGGGCAGGCATCAGGAAGCTGGCCACAAGCCCCTGTATCAACAGCACCTATAAGAGGGCAAACACCAGAAGCAAGAAGCTACAACCCTTGCCTGTAAAAAGGAAACCACACAGAGAGCTAGGCAAAATGAAAAGG
The DNA here is from genome assembly GCA_004024745.2 of Catagonus wagneri. Taxonomy (NCBI): domain Eukaryota; kingdom Metazoa; phylum Chordata; class Mammalia; order Artiodactyla; family Tayassuidae; genus Catagonus; species Catagonus wagneri. The sequence continues at coordinate 2,825,179 of PVHT021183526.1, forward strand.
CAGAGAAATATAAGCCAGTTGAAGGAGCAAGACAAAACACCAGAAGGACAGTTAAGTGAAGTGCAGATAAGCAACCTACATGAAAAAGACTTAATAGTAATGATAGTAAAGATGATCCAAGATCTCAGATAAAAAACTGGAGACAAAGATCAATAAATTACAAGAGCTGTTTAAAAAAGAAATAAAATATTTAAAGATTAAACAAGCAGAATTGAACACAATAACCGAAAAAATAAAAATTCACTAGAAGGAACCAATAGCAGAATACAGGAGGAGGCAGAAGAATGAGTAAAGGAGGTGGAAGACAGACTGGTGGAAATGACTGACATAGAACACAATAAAGAAAAAAGAATGAAATGAGGACAGTCTAAAAGAACTGTGGGACAATGTAAAATGCACCAACATTCGCACTATAGGGATTCCAGAAGGAGAAGAGAGAGAAAGGGCCAGAGAAAATATCTGAAGAAAGAATAGCCAAAAACTTCCCTAAAATGGGAATCACTCACTCAAATCCAGGAAGCACAAGGAATACCATATAGAATAATTGTGCAGTAGAAATATACCTGAAAAAAACAATGTATATACCTAAATTTAAAAATAATTTATTGCTAAAAAAATGCTAAGCATTATCTTAGTCTTCAGCAAAATGAAGTAGTAACATTAAAAATCACTGAGCACAGATCACCATAACAAATAATGAAAAAGTTTTAAGTATTGCAAGAATAATTAAAATGTGACAGAAAGAAATGAAGTAAGCAAACGCTTTTGGGAAAATGGTGCAAATGGATTTGCTCAACACAAGATTGCCACAAACTGTCAATTTGTAAAAAAAAAAAATCTGCAAACTACAATAAAGTGAAGCACAATGAAACGAGGTAAGCCTGTATATTAATAATCATGTTAAATGTAACTATATTAAACAATTCAAAGGCAGAAGTTGTCAGACTGGACTAAAAACAAAAAGATCCAACTACATGGTATCTACAAAAGATACATTTTAGATTCAAAATACGAAGAGTTGCAAAGTAAAGAGATGGAAAATGATGTATTAAGCAACCACAAGAAACCTAGAGGGGCTATGGAAATGTCAGGAAAAAACAGATATTAAAAAATAATACTCCTAGAGATAAAGAGGAACATTTTATAATGATAAAAGAAACAACCCATGAGAAAGACATAACAATTAAACATTAATGTACCTAATAAAGAGCATAAAAATATATGAAGTAAAACTGAGAAATGAAGGGAGAAATAGACAAGTCAACAAATAACAGTTTAACATTTCAATATTCCTCTTTCAATACAAGATAGGATAGAATAGCCAGAATATCAGCAAGGAAATAGAAGATCAGAAAACACTATAAACCAACCATTTATAGAACATTAATAAAACACTCCACAAAATAGGAACAAAATACACATTCTTTCAAAGTGTACATGGAACATTCTCCAGAATAAACCATAGGCCATTAAACAAACCTCAGTGAATTTAAAGTATAGAAGATAGAAGTAATTAAAAGATTGTTTTAATGAAATATACAGTATAGAAATAATTAAATAGATTAAAATTACATACATGATACAAAAATATATTTTCCAACACTAGATATCAATAAGAGAATAAAAACTGGAAAATTAAAAATATATGTAAATTAAACAACACACTCAAATATTCAATGGATCAAAGAAGAAATCAGAAGGGAACTTAAAAATACATTTTTTGCTTTTTTTTAGGGCCACACCCACAGCATATGGAGGGTCCCAGGTCAGGGATTAAATCAGAGCTTCAGCTACTGGCCTAGGCCACAGCCTCTGCAAAGCCAGATCCTAGCCATGTCTGTGACCCACACCACAACTCATGGCAACACCAGATCCTTAACCCACTGAGCAGGGCCAGGGATCAAACCCGCAACCTCATGGTTCCTAGTCAGATTCGTTTCCACTGCGCCACAATGGGAAATCCAAAAATACTTTGAAATGAATAAAAATAATGACACATACCAAAAACTTAAGAAATACAGCAAAAGCAGTGCTCACAAAGACATTATAGCTACAAATATATCTATTTTAAGAAAAAAATAAGATCTCAAATCAATATTTAACATTCTAATTTAAGATAGCGAAAAAAGAGCAAAATAAACATAAAGCAAGAAGAAGAAAGGAAACAGTATATTTGAATGGAAATTAATGAACTAGAAAAGAGAAGAATAATGAAGAAAATCAGTTAAACAGAAAGCTGATTCTCTTATTTTTTATTTTTTAATATTTTTGTTTTTTAAATTATAGTTGCTTTTCTCTTTTAAAAAGAAACAAAACTGACAAAACTTTAGCTTTATTAATCAAGACCAAAGAAATTAAACTCAAAATACTATAATTAAAAAATGAAAGATGGGACACCCTTACTAATATTACAGAAATAAAAAAGATCATTAAAAATACTGTAAACAGTATGCTAACAAATTAAATAATCTAGATAAAATGGGCAAAATCCTATAAACACAGACACTTCCAAAATTAACTCAGAAAGAAAAAGATAGTCTGAATACATCTATAACAAATAAATTAACTATCAAAACACTCCCCCAAATGATCATTTTAATAGACACAGAAGAAGCATTTGATGAAGTTCAATATCCTTTTATGATAAAACAAATCAGGAAGAAAAATAAATTACCTTCACATAACTAATACCATATACAAAAAGACCACAATTAACATCATACTGAACAGTGGAAACATGAAAGCATTTCTCAAAATGATCAGGAACAAAACAAAAGTGTCTATACTTTCCACTGTTATGTAAGATCATACTATGAGTCCCAGCCGCAGCAACTATACAAAAGATAAAAAGAGAGAGTGTGTGAGGAAGGGGAAGAATCCAAATTGGAAAGAGAAAAGCAAAATTATTTCTGTTTGCAGATGAGACAATCTAATATGTAGAAAACCCTGAAGACTAAAACATACACACATACAAAACAAATCTGCTAGAATAAATGGATTCAGTAAAATTGTAGGATACAAAACAAATATTAAAAAATCAGTTGCTCTCCTATACACTAACAATAAACTACTCCCTAAAAGAAAACCTCATTTGTGATAGCATTAAGATGAATAAAATGCTTAGGAGTAAACTTAAAAGAGTTGAAAAACTTAAAAACCAAAAACTTCAAAACATTGATGAATGACACTAAGAAAGACAAAAATTAATGGAAAAAAATGTCCTTTGTTAATGAATTAGAAGAATTAATATTTTTAAAATGTTCATACTACCCAAAATCATGACCAAAATCCCAATGGCATTTTTTTAGACACAGAAAAAGACATCCTGAAATTCATATGGAACAATAAAGGACACAGAATAGCCAAAATAATCTTGAGGAAGAAGAACAAAGTTGGAAGCATCAACTTCCTGAATTTAAAATACATGCCAAAGCTATAGTTATTAAAAGATGGAGTTACTGGCATGAAGACAGACAAACCAATAGAACAGAATAGAGGGCCCAGAAATAAACCTGCACATATACAGTCAACTAATCCTCAATAAGAATGTCAAAAATATACACCGGAAAAGGATAGTCTCTTCAGTAAGTGGTTCTGGGGAAATTGGACAATCACATGACAAAGAATAAAGTTTGACCTTACCTTACACAATATACAAAAATTAACTCAGAATAAAGACAAACATAAGACCTAAAATTATCATTATAGAAGAATATACAGGGGAATAGCTTCGTGATGCTTAATTTGGCAATTATTCCTTATGTATTACACCAAAAATACAGGCAACAAAAGTAAAACTAGACAAATGGGACCACATCAAACTTTTAAACTTGTGTAACTTACAGGATTGGAGGAAATATTTCCAAACCAGTTATCTGATAAGGGATTAATATTTAGAATATATAGAGAACTACTATAACTCAACAGCAAATAAACAAATCACCCAATTAAAATGTGAGCAAAGGACTTGAGTAAACATTTCTCCAATGATATATAAAATGGCCAAAAACACATTAAAAGATACTCAATATCACTATTAGAGAAATGCAAAACAAAACCATAGTGAGATATTACCATTAATCCATTACAGTGACTATTATTAAAGAAAAATAAATAACCAAGGTTGCCTCATTGTCTAGCAATTCCACTTCTAGGTATATATCCAAAAGAACTGAAAGCAGGATCCTCAAGAGATATTCACATACCCATGTTTACAGTATTTTTATTCACAAAAGTCAAAATGTGAATATAACCCACCTATCTATCAAGGAATAAACAGATAAAGTATTGTATATACATAAAGTGAAATACAAACCAGCCTTAAAAAAGAAGAAAATCTTGTCATAAGCTACAACATGGAAGAAATTTGAGGACATTACGACAGTGGAAAGGAAATATAAGCCAGTCACAGTAAGACAAATACTTTATTATTCTAATTATATGAGCTATCTAAAACAGTCAAAGTTATAGAAACAGAAAGTAGAATGGTGGTTGCCAGGGGCTCAGGGAGAGGGAAATGGAAGAGTTCTTGTTTAACTGGCAGAGAGTTTTAGCTTTGCAAGATGAAACAATTCTAGAGATCCATGCCACAAAAATTTGATTATGCTTAACTCTACTAAAGTATACACTTAAAAATGGTTAAGATGGGGAGTTCCTGCTGTAGCAGGGTAGGTTAAGAATCCAACTGCAGCATCTTGGGTCACTATGGAGTCACAGATTTTATCCCTGGCCCAGTGCAGTAGGCTAAAGCATTGCCACAGCTGCAGTGCAGGTCACAGATGTGGCCTGAATTCAATCCCTGGCCCAGGAACTTCCATATGCTGCAGGTGTGGCCATAAAAAAAAAAAATTGATTGTAAATGTTATGTTCTATGTTTTACCACAACTAAAAAAAAGATGTTATACTCTCAAAATTTCAAAATATTGCTGAAAGAAGCTCAATATCTAAACAAACAGAAAAATATCTCATGCTTGTGGATCAGAAGACTTAGTATTACTAAGGGAGTTCCCACGGTGGCACAGTGGATTAAGAATCTGACTGTAATAGCTCAGGTTCCTGTGGAGGCATGGGTTTGATGCCTGGAGCAGTGGGTTAAAGGATCCAGTATTGCCATGGCTGTGGTGTAGGTCACAACTGTGACCTGGATTCAATCCCTGGCCCAGGAACTTCCACATGCCACAGGTGCAGCCATTAAAAAAAAAAAATCTGTGAAGATGGCAATACTCCCCAAACTGATCTACAGAGTCAACACTGTAGCAAATAAGAAGCAATATTTACAAAGTCATCAGAGTGAGAAATTTTTATTTTTCTCTCTCAGCAGTGGATGCATCAATATTTTAAAAACAGCTTCAATTTAGATATAGAAGATGTGAAAAACACGATTATCACACTTGACTAAATGTCACACATTCTATATGTGACAGAAAATATACATTCTTTTGAAGGTACATTATGTAAATCAGAATTCCTCCTTTGGCACAGTGGGTTAAGAATCTGACCACGGCAGCTGGATTCACCGTAGTGGTGTGGGTTTGATACCTAGCCCAGTGTAGTGAGTTAAAGGATCTGGTGTTGCCACAACTGTGGTGTAGGTTGCAGCTGCATCTTAGCTTCAACCCCTGGCCTGGGAACTTACATAGGCTATGGATGTAGCCATTAAAAAAAAGTACGTTATATTGATGACATTTTAATACACAAACCAGTCTCAACAGATTTAAAAGTAACTGTATCAGAAGCATTACCCTGTGATCAAATTACAAGAGTAAAGATTAATAAAAACAAAAATCTTAAACATTATCATTTATAAGTTAAAAAATAAATTTCTAAGTAATTAATATATGAAAGAATAATGTGCAACTGGAAAACTCAATTACCTATCAAACTATGAGATGTAGCTAAGTCTTATGTTTAGAGGAAATTTATAGCCTTTAAATGCTTATACTCACACAGAAAAAACAAAAAAAAAAGTTGTAACTGCAGTCAATCAATATAAAGATTGAAAAAAGAATCAAAACAGTTATTAACAGAGGAAATAGCTATATAAATAGAAAATTTAGGACTTATGAACAAATCATTAGAACTATTATGTGAGTTCAGAAGGATACTGGATATAAGATTAATCTTTAATGGCAATGAGTACATACCTATAAGTAATTACTTTAAATCTCAAGGGCCTTAACACTCCAATCAAAACAAATAGGGTAGCTGATTGGATTTAAAAAAAAAAAAAAACAGATCCTTCAACATGCTGCATAAAAGAGACTCATTTCAAGATAAAAAAGAGACTGAAAGTGAAGAGAAAGAAAAATATATTTCATGCAAATTATATTACAAGGGAGTGGAGGTAGCAATACTCATATCAGGAAAAGTAAACTTTAAAACAAAGGCTATAGCAAAAGACAAAGTACGGAATTATATAATGATAAAGGGATCAATAAAAGAAGGTATTACACTTGTTAACATATACACCCAATACAGGAACACCTAAATAGATAAAGCAAATATTAACTGACATGAAGGAAGAAATTAGAATAGAAGATTTTAATGCCCAGTGACATCAATGGACAGATTATCTGTACAGAAAATCAGTAGATTAATAGAGGTCTCTAAATGACGCAAAAGACCAATTGAATTTAACTGATATCTACAGAACATTACATCCAAAAAAAAATAGAATACACCTTCTTTTCAAGTGCACATGGAATGTTCTACAGGATAGATCACATACTAGGTCACAAAACAAACCTCAACAAAGTTAAGAGGATGGAAATCATAAGAAGCATTTTTTCCAATCACAGGGTATAAAAATAGATATCAACTACAGGAAGAAAAAGGAGGAAAGAACAAACTCATGGAGTCTAAAGAAAACATTACAGCTTGCTTTTAAAAAAAAACCATTGGGTCAATGATAAAACAAAGAAGATAACAGAAAATACCTTGAGGTGAATGAAAATGAAAACACAACTTTATAAAATCTATAGGATGCAGCAAAAGCTATTCTAAGAGGAACGTTTATGATATAAGCCTTACTAATGAAACAAGAAAAATCTCAAATAAACAACTTAACCTACCACCCAAAATGTTTAGGAAAATAAGAACAAACAAAGCCCAAAATTAGAAGAAGGAAGGAATTACTAAGATCGAAAAGGAAATAAGTGAAATAGAAATTTTGTTTAAAAGTAGAGTAGATCAACGAAACCAAGAGCTGGTTTTCTGAAAAGACAAACAAAATTGATCAACCTTTAGCTATGCTTACCTAGAGGAAAGAGAAAGGATTAAAGTAAACAATACAGCAATGAAACAGAAGAAATAACAACCAATATGGCAAATTCAAAAAGATCATAATAAAATACTATGAAGAGTTATAAGCCAACAAACTGGACAACCTAGAAGAAATGGACAAACTTCTAAAAATATACAGACTGCCAAGACTTAGTCAAGAAGAAACAGAAAATGAGAACAAACCAATCACTAGAAGTGAAATAGAATCCATAAGTTAAAAAAAAAAAACAAAGAAGATGAGAACAAACCAATCACTAGAATGAAATAGAAGCTATAAGTTAAAAAAAAAAAATCCCTGCACACAGAAATCCAGGACTAGATTACTTTATTGGGAAATATCAAACATATAAAGAACTAATATCTATCCTTCTCAAATTATTCCAAAAAAAATGAAGAGGAAACAACACTCCAAATTCATTCTGCTATGAGACCACCATCATTGTAACATCAAAAGCAAAAACATTACCAAAAAAAAAAGAAAATTATGGACCAGTATCTTTGATGAATGTAGTTGCAAAAATCCCCACAAAATATTAGCAAACTGAAGCAAAAAATACATACACCATGATCAAGTTGGATTTATTCCAGGGTCACAGGGTGGTTCAACATACACAAATCAATAAATGTAATACATGACATTAACAAAAGGAAAGGAAAACCACATGATCACCTTAATACATGCAGAAAGATCATTTAGCAAAATTCAACATTCATTCACTTTAAAAACTCTCAACTAAGTGGCCATTTACAACAAACCCACAGCCAACATAATAATGATGAACAGCTGAAAGACTACCCACCAAATTCAGGAACATGACAAGGATGCCCACTCTTACTCAGTATTCAGCATAGTATTTGGAAGTCCTAGCCATGGCAATCAGACAAGAAAAAGAAATCAAAGGCATTCAAATTGGAAGAGAACAGGCAAAACTGACACTACTGCACATGAAATGATACTCTATATAAAGAATCCTAAAGTCTCCACAGGAAAACTACTAGAACTGATAACTGAATTCAGAAAGGTTGCAGGATACAAAATTAATATACAGAAATTTGTTATGTTTCTAGACAGTAATCAGATAGCAGAAAGAGAAAGTTAAAAAAAAAAAATAGCATGCAGGAGTTCCTGTCGTGACTCAGCAGAAGCGAATCCGTCTAGGAACCATGAGGTTGCGGGGTCAGTCTGTGGCCTTGCTCAGTGGGTTAAGGATCCAGCATTTCCATGAGCTGTGGTGTAGGTTGCAGACATGGCTAGGATCCCGCGTTGCTGTGGCTATGGTTTAGGCCGGCAGCTACAGCTCTGCTTTGACCCCTAGCCTGGGAACCTCCGTATGCCACGAGTGTGGCCCTAGAAAAGGCAAAAAGACAGGAAAAAATAAAAAAGATAACCCACAGAATGGGAGAAAATATGTTCAAATGATTCAACTGACAAGGGGTAAATATATCTTAAATATACAAACAGCTTAAAAATCTCAATATCAAAAAAACAAACAACTCATTACTAGAAATGAAGCAACATGTCAAGTTCACAATAAAACCTTACAGTGTATAAGAAATAGCTGACAGTCAGTCTGGATTTTTACATGCAAAAAATAGAATTGCCATTTCCAGCTAAGTTAAACAAAAAAAAATTAAGACATTAAACAGATAGTGGGATAGCTCACAGAATCTATTATGTTAGACAGATATACAGGCTCAAGGCTAAGCCATGAGGAAAAAAATGCAATGTTTCAGAATTGGTCTGGAGATAAAACTGCTGTAGATACTGCCACTTCCACCTACAGAGCTAGTGTAGCTAGAGTCAACTCCTATCCTGCAGCATCTGATTGGTAGAGCCTAGGTCACATGTCTGTGCCCTAACTGCAAAAAAGGAATAGAAAGTAAGTATCTGGCACCTTTAGCTCCTATAGTGTACCCTATTCTATGAACCAAATATTTTTCAGTTAGGAACACTACAAATTTAAAAAGTTGTTCTGCTGCTCAGCAGCCAAGGCAGATGATAAATTTCCTAACAATAACCATAACTGTCTTCTGAGTTTGCTATATAATCAGTGATGTACATCCTGGGAGGGGCTTAACTAAGACAGCAAATTGCTCCATGTTCCATACTGACTTACTGATCTATTTTCAATCCAATGATGTATTATAGTCCTGCCTTTATTTACTGTTTACAGTAGAGACTCTTAACACATCCATATATGTAGTTTTCTTGGACTGGATCAATTTAACGTGATCCAAGAACAGAACCCAAAATACCTGGAGGAGTGCATATAATAGCAAATCCCTCTTATTATCTCTAAGGGCTCTTAATGAAACTGAATTCATCAGTTAAAAAAGCAAATGATTAGGTTAAGAACAGTAATGTCAACATGTAATAAATACTTGTTTACTTTAAAATGAAATTAGCCTTTATTTGAACAGAAACTGAAATTTCCTCTAAAATATAAACTAAGTGACAGAGGTGCATATGAAGAAGAACTATAAACTGCAATAATAAATAAAGCTATTGGGGAGATGATTAATTCAACTACAGGCACAACCATCTCAAAAGACAAAGACAGCTCTGTTGTCTCTTCCCTGAATGGTGACTGCAAAGAGGAAGGAGGACTCCATAATTGCCTGCTGAGTGGACTCAGTGGAGCCCACTGAGTCCACGGGACTGAGTGGAGCCTGCTTTGTTAGATGACTTCAACTGTAGGCTATTTCAAAAGGTGGATACAGGGACAGCATGTTATTTTTTTTTTCTTTTTGCCTTATCTAGGGCTGCACCTGCAGCATATGGAGGTTCCCAGGCTAGAGGTCTAAGAGGAGCTGTAGCCCCCGGCCTTAGCCACAGCCACAGCAACTCGGGATCCAAGCCGCGTCTACAAACTACACCACAGGTCACAGCAAAGCCGGATCCTTAACCCACTGAGCAAGGCCAGGGATCGAACCCGCAACCTCATGGTTCTTAGTCGGATTTGTTAACCACTGAGCCACGACAGGCTGCCAGTGAACACGGGTGAGTCTTGCCACTGGATGATGATCCTTGGATTAGATAGACAAGTTAGCCTGAAACATGTAATGTAGGAGTACCCCCAAAGTATCTCCAGGTCCAACTCTTAGCCAATATCAAAAATGTCCTCTACTGGTAACAGTATGTGCGGAATTGATAGGAAATGCTCTTTGGAAAGAAAACAGATGGAAAATACGACGTCAAACTGCTGAGAGAAGAAAGCCCTTTTCAGCTGTTCAAAGAGCTACTGTCATACCTTTATCAAAACCACTTCTCTAACGCTCAACAAACCCAAACACTGTGAGTCACTTTTACCAGCAATGCAGACAAGCCTTGTCAACTGCTGAACAGCATGAACAAACATCCTGACTCACTAAAAAGAAAATATACACACTGGAGTTCCCGTCGTGACTCAGTGGTTAACGAATCCGACTAGGAATCATGAGGTTGCGGGTTCGATTCCTGGCATCACTCAGTGGGTTAAGGATCCAGCATTGCAGTGAGCTGTGCTGTAAGGTCACAGACACGCCTTGGATCTGGCGTTGCTGTGGCTGTGGTGTAGGCCGGCGGCTACAGCTCCAATTAGACCCCTAGCCTGGGAACCTCCATATGCCACGAGTGCAGCCCTAGAAAAGGCAAAAAAAAAAAAAAAAAAGAAAATATACATGTTAAACATGGCCAGAGTGTTCTGCCTGTGGCACAGCAGATTAAAGATAGAGTGTTATCTCTGTGGTAGCACAGGTTCAATCCTCAGCCCAGGGCAGAGGGTTAAGGATCCAGTGTTGCTGCATGTACAGTGTAGATCACAGCTGTGGCTGAGATATGATCCCTGGCCTGGGAATTTCCATATGCGGCAGGTGTGGCCAAAAACAAACAAACATGGCCAGGATGAAGCAGTGAAAAAAGTTTAGAGTAGAAAGAGCTATCCGATGATGCATGAGATTTTTTTTTTTCTTTTTAGGGCCACACCTATGGCATATGAAAGTTCCCAGGCTAGGGGTCAAATCAGAGCTATAGCTGCTGGCCTATGCCACAGCTACAGTGATGTCAGATCCAAGTGTGTCTGCAACCTACACCACAGTTCACAGAAATGCCAGATCCTTAACCAACTGAACAAGGCCAGGGATTAAACCTGTGTCCTCATGGATACTAGTCAGGTTCATTACTACTGAACCGCCATGGGAACTCCTGCACGTTTTTATTGATGTTAGTGTTGACAAATGAGGGTTTATTTTTAACACTAGATTTTCAACACATAATTTTCTCAACACATTTTGGACATCATTAGGGTTAACACTGTTCAGAGGTTGTCATTTTACTGAGGAAAATGGAAAGTTGCTTAGAGTTAATATTATGAGATTTTGATCTATTAATTATTTCTTAGTGAATAGAAGCCAATGAATTAAAGTTAATACACCTTCAAAAAAAGCTATTGGTTTAGGATGGTGATGTTTTCCCCTCAATTTTCAGTTAGTATTACTGAAACACACACACAATCATTGCCTTTTCTAAGAATTTAGAAGAATAAAAGAAGTGGAAATCTTTTACCAGAGAAAGTTAGAAATGATGGACAAAATGGAGCAAACATTCCATTCAGTGCATAGGTGAGATCGATAATTTCCAAAGGTCCTAAAACAAGAGGGAACTGAAAAGCAAAGCTACAAGAAAATGGGAAGGGGAGCTTCTGATATCAGGAATCAAGATTTGGGTTGTAATATCCACTCACTGAGAGACAGAAGACTTTGAAACTAAGAAAGCAAGACATCAGACCTGAAATTCCCATACTGGAATCAGATCTTTTGAAGAGCTGTAAACTGATGGCCAGGAGGTCCTAGAAAATACTGCAAAGGGAGATGACAATGGATAAGACTGTGACGTTGCTGCCATAAATGGTTCTGGGCTTGGAGGAAAATCTTGTAGGAAAGTCTACCTTCAAGTTTATTTGGTATTTATTTTAGTTGCATGGTCCAGATACCTTCCAAGTCAGGAAATTAACTAATTATAGGCTGGTAATATTTTTCTGAGGCCTGATGGACTCAAAGAGAAGCAAAATGCTTTGTAGGGATTCAACTAAAATCCAGGTCACACAGAATTTTTATGCATAAAGCCCCACTTAAAATAAGTCATTTTGGGAGTTGCCTTTGTGGCTCAGCCAGTTACTAAGCCAACTAGTATCCATGATGATGTTGGTTCAATCCCTGGCCTTGTTCAGTGGGTTAAAGATCTGGCATTGCCGTGAGCTGTGGCATAGGTTGCAGACGCAGCTTGGATTTGGCATTGATGTGCCCGTGGCATAGGCTGGCAGCTGTAGCTCCGATTCGACCCCTAGCCTGGGAACCTCCACATACTGCAGGTACAGCCCTATAAAGCAAAAAAAAAAAAAAAGAAAAAGGAAAAAGAAAGAGAAAATAGAAAAGAAGGAGGATGGGACCTGCACCACTAGGAGGCAGTTGGCTAAGACAAAAAGTTCCTGCACCTTGAGAAGCACTACCCCCCAACCTGTGAGGAGATCAGCCAGGACAGAGAATGAAATTTATAGTCTTTGAAGAGAACACAGCAATCAGTTTGAAGCAATTAAAATGGAAACAGTCCTGTATAAAAGGTCACTGATACCGCCCTGCACTTCCCAGCCTAAGATGACTATCTGCTGGTGTGGGTGGGGGTTTAGAACTAAACCTTGGGCTTTGGAGATCAGACTCAGAGAGAGAACTTGGTCTGGCTGCATGGGAAAAAAATGGGTTGGCTGTGAGGAAACAGCCTAGAAGGACAAGAATCTAGGGAAATCTCATTTGAAGGTGTAAGCTGAGGAAACCTGGATGGGCTTGGAGGTCAGGAACATTGTTTTAGAGTGCTGGAGGGAAGAGGAAGGATTCACCACTACAGCCTGCTTCCCTGAATGCACTCCTGGTTATCAACACACTGCCTGTTTCAGCTCCAGGAGCCATAATATAAGCAGCTGCTTGCTGGCAACAGAAGGAGCAGCCACTGCCCTATCACAGCTGCAGAGAGTGGCCCTGTAGGCTGCCTGGCAAGAGAGGGACTGCAGGAATAGTGCCACCCATTGTAGCTACAGAGAGCAGTCATGTGACTCACCTGGCAAAGGAAGGGACTGCTGGAGCATCTGTTGACATTGTCAGCTACAGGGAGTGGTCCTGAGGGCTAGCTGGTAACAGAAGGTGTCATGTAAGTCACTGCTGCCCCCCCCCCCCATTTCCAGGAACAGTCCCAGGAACTGTGAAACACTGCGACCTCCCTCAAGGACCCCATCCCTAGTAGCCACCTGGCTCCAGGAGCGGTAGCCTAATACTGCTACTCCCATCACATGCTCTGGGTACACATGAGTGGCCACAACCCCTGAGAACTCCAGGACCGGGCAGGAGCTGCAACATCTACATACCTGCTGTCAAAGGGACCACAAACATAGAAAGTTTGACAATATGAGATGAAAAAGAAATATGTTCCAGACATAGGAACAAGACCAAAACACACAAAAACAACTAAATGAAGGGTAGATAGGCAATCTAACTGAAAAAGAATTCTGAGTGATGATAGTAAAGATGATCAAGATCTTGGAAAAGGAATTAAGGCACAGATTGAGAAGTTACAAAAAATGTTTAAAAAAGAGAAGACAAAGAAAAAGCAAATTAAGATGAATAGCACAATATCTAAAATGAAAAATACACTAGAGGAATCAACAGCAGAATAATGGAGGCAGAAGAATCAATAAGTGAGGTGGACGGCAGAGTGGTGGAAATCACTGCCACAGAAAAGAATAAAGAAAAAAGAATGAATAGAATTGAGGACAGTCTAAGAGACCTCTGGGACAACATTAAACAACATTTGAATCACAGGCATCCCAGAGGGACAAGAGAGAAAAGGGCCAGAGATACTATTTAAAGACATTATAGCTGAAAACTTTCCTAGTATGGGAAAGGAGAAACTCAGTCAAGTTGAAGAAGCACAGAGAATCCCATACAGATTAAACCCAAGGAGAAACAGAGTGAAATACATACTAATCAAACTGACAAAAAAATATAAATGAAGAAAAAATATTAAAAGCAACAAGGGAACACCCACAACGAACAGCTGATTTTTCAGCAGAAACTCTGCAAGCTAGAAGGGAGTGGTAAGATCTATTTAAGGTGATGAAGTAGAAGAACCTAGATCCAAGAATATTCTACCTCCTAAGGCTCTCGTTCAGATAATATGGAGAAATCAAAAGCTTTCAAGACAAGCAAAAGCTAAAAGATTTCAGCACCACTAAATGAGATTTACAACAAATGCTAAAGAAGCTTATCTAGGTTGACAAGAAAAGGCCAAACTAGAAATAAGAAAATACAAATGGGAAAGATCACCAGTAAAGGCAAATATACAGTAAAGGTAAGAAATCATCCTCACACAAATATATCAAAATTAGCACTTGTGAGAAGAAAGTACAAATGCAGGATTTTAGAAATGCATTTGAAATTAAGATACCAGCAACCTGGGAGTTCCCACCGTGGTGCAGTGGAAATGAATCTGACTAGGAATCATGAGGTTGCAGGTTCAATCCCTGGCCTCATTTAGTGGGTTAAGGATTTGGCGTTGCCATGAGCTGTGGTGCAGATATGGCTTGGATCTGGCGTTGCTCTGGCTGCAGCTTAGGCTGGTAGCTGTACCTCCAATTAGAACCGTAGCCTGGGAACCTCCATATGCTGTGTGTGTGGCCCTAAAAAGCAAAAAAAAAAAGATACCAGCAACTTAAAACAACTTTGCCTATATACAGAATGGAACAGCAAAATCTCATTGAAACCACTAACCAAAAAAGGACAACAGGCACACACATTTAAAAAAAGAAAAAGAAGGAGTTCCTGTTGTGGCCCAGTGGTAATAAACCCGACTAGTAATAATGAGGATGCAGGTTTGATCCCTGACCTTGCTCAGGGGGTGCTGCTATGAGCTGTGGTGTAGGTCACAGACATGGTTAAGATCAGGCATTGTTGTGGTGTGGCATAGATGGGCAGCTCTAGCTCTGATTGGAAGCCTAGCCTGGGAACCTCCATATGCCACAGGTGTGGCCTAAAAAAGCAAAAATAATATTTAAAAAGAAAAAGAAAAAAATCAATCCAAATAAAACCAATGATAGTCATTAAATCACAAGAGAAGAGAACAAAACAGGAAGGGAAGAAAAAATTCAACATGAACAAATCCAAAACAATTAGGGAAATGACAATAAGTAGATATATATCAATAGTTACTTTAAATGTAAGTGGGGAATTCCCACTGTGGCTCAGCAGGTTAAGAACCTGACTAGTATCCATGAGGATGCGGATTTGATCCCTAACCTTACTCAGTGCCTTAAGGATCTGGAGTAGCCACAAATTGAGGCATAGGTCACAGATGCAGCTCAGACCTGGTGTTGCGATGGCTGTAGTGTAGGTTGGCAGCTGCAGCTCTAATTTGATCCTTAGCCCAGGAACTTCTGTATATTGCAGATATGACCCTAAAAAGACAAAAAAAAATGTAAATGGATTAAATGCTCCAACAAAAAGACACAGATTGGCTGTAAAGATACAAAAACAAGACCTGGACATATGCAGTCTATAAGAGATGCACTTCAGATCAAGGGACACAGACTGAAGGGGAGAAGATGTAAGAAGATATTGATATTCCATGCAAATGAAAATCAAAAGAAAGCTGGAGTACCAATATTCACATCAGACAAAACAGACTTTAAAATAAAGAATGTTACAAGAGACAAAGAAGGACACTACATAATGACTAGGGGATCAATTCAATAAGAAGATATAACAATTGTAAATACATATATGCACCCAACATAGGAACACCACATTATATTAGTCAAAGGCAAACAGTCATAAAAGGAGAAATTGACAGTAATATAATAATAGTGGGGGCCTTCAACACCCCACTTATCTCTATGGACAAATCATCCAGACAGAAAATCCAAAAGGAAACACAGGACTTAAATGACACATTAGACTACAAAGACTTAATTCATATTTATAGAACATTCCATCCCAAAGCAGCATAATGCACATTATTCTCAAGTACACGTAATATTCTCCAGGATGGAAAACATTTTGAGCCATAAATCAAACCTCAGTAAATTTAAGAAGACTGAACTCATATCAAGTAATTTTTCCAACCACAATGCTGTGAGACTAGAAATCAACAAGAAAAAATCTAGAAAAACACAAACATGGAGGATACACAATATGCTAGTAAACAACCAATGGATCACTGAAGAAATCAAAGAGGAAAACAAAAAAATACCTAGAGACAAATGACAATGAAGATGTAACAATTCAAAACCTCTGGGACACAGCAAAAGCAGTTCTGAGATGGAAATTTATAGCAATAAAAAATCTCACCTCAGGAAACAAGGAAAATCCCAAATAAACAACCTAAACTCACACCTAAAGCAACTAGAGAAAGAAGAACAAACATAACCCAAAGTTAGTAGAAAGAAAGAAAGAATGACCAGAGCAGAAATAAATGAGAGAAATGAAGAAAAAAATGGAAAAAATAAATTAAACTAAAAGCTAGTTCTTTAAAAAGATCAATAAAATTGATAAACTTTTAGCCAGACTCATTAAGAAAAACAGGGAGAGGGCTCAAATCAATAAAATTAGAAATTAAAAAGAAGAAATTACAACTGACACCACAGAAATACAAAGGATCATAAGAGACTATTACAAGCAATTAACACCAGTAAAATGGACAAGCTAGAAGAAATGGACAGATTCTTAGAAAGGCACAACCTTCCAAGACTGCACCAGGAAGAAACAGAAAATATGAATAGGCCAGTCACAAGTACTGAAACTGAAAATGTGATTTTAAAAAACTTCCAAAAGACAAAAGTCCAGGATTGGATGGATTCACAGGTATATCAAACATTTAGAGAAGAGTTTACATCTATACTTCCAAAACTTTTCCAAAAAACTACAGAGGAAGGAACACTACCAAGCACATTCTAAGAGGCCATCACAGATACCAAAACCAAAGACACCACCAAAAAGGAAAACTACATACCAGTATCACTGATGAACACATATAAAAATCCTGAACAAACTATTAGCACACCAAATACAACAATATATTAAAAGGATCATACACCATGATCAAGTGGGATTGATTCTCAGGATGCAAGGGTTTTTTAATACCCACAAATCAGTCAGTGTGATACACCACATCAACAAACCAAAAAATAAAAGCCATATGATCATTTCAATAGATGCTGAAAAAGCTTTGGACAAAATTCAACACCCATTTCGGATAAAAACTCTCTAGAAAGAGAGGAACCACCTCAACATGATAAAAGCCATGCATGACAAACACACAGGTAACATTCTTATGGTGAAAAGCTGCAAGAATTTCTGCTAAGATCAGGAATGAGATAAGGATGCCCACTTTCACCACTTTTATTCAACAGTTTTGGAAGTCCTAGCTATGGCAATCAGTGAAGAAAAAGAAGTAAATGAATGAAAACTGGAAAAGAATAAGTAAAATTGTCACTGTCTACAAATGACATAATACTATACGATAAGCTACCACAAAACTACTCAAGCTTATCAATGAATCTGGTAAAGCTGAAGGATACAAAATTAATACACAGGAATCTCTTGCATTCCAGTACACTAACAAAAGATCAGAAAGAGAAGTTAAGGAAACAATCCCATTTATCATAGAATCAAAAAGAATTAAATGTCTAGGAATAAACCTACCTAAGGAGGCAAAAGACCTATACTCTGAAAATTATAAGATGCTGTTGAAAGAAAACAAAGATGACACAAACAAATGGAAAGATATATTGTGTTCTTGGATTAGAAGAATCAATTTGTCAAAATGACTATACTACTCAAGGCAATCTACAGATTCAGTGCAATCCCTATTAAATTACCAATGGCATTTTCCACAGAAAATGAACAAAAAAATTTTAAATTTACATGGACACACAAAAGACCCCGAATATACAAAGCAATTCTGAGAAGGATAAGTGGAGCTGGAGGAATCAGGCTCTTTGACTTCAGACCATACTACAAACCTACAGTCATCAAATCAGTATGGTAATGGCACAAAAACAAATATATAAATCAACAGGACAGGACAGAAAGCCCAGAAATAAACTCACGTACATATGGTCAACTAATCTATGAGAAAGGAGGCAAGAACATACAGTGGATAAAAGATAGTCTTGTCAATAAGCAGTACTGGGAAAATGACAGATACATGTAAAAATAAAATTAGAACGCTCTCTAACACCATACACAAAAATAAAGACCTACATATTAGACTAGATACTATAAAACTGCTAAAGGAAAACATAGGCAGAACAATCTTTGACAAAAATCACAGCAATATCTTTTTGGATCCACTGCCTAGAGTGATGAAAATAAAAAACAAAAATAAACAAATGGGACCTAATAAACTGAAAAGCGCTTTTTTGCACAACAAAGGAAACCATTAACAAAACAAAAAGACAACCCACAGAATGGAAAAACTCTGCAGACAAAGCAACCGACAAAGGATTAATCTCCAAAATATACAAGCATCTCATACAGCCTTATGTCAAAAAACCAAACAACCCAATTAAAAAATGGTCACAAGATCCAAACAGACATTTCTCCAAAGACAGAAAGATAGTTAAAAAGCAGATGAAAGATACTCAACATCAGTAATTATTAGAGTAATGCAAATCAAAACTAAAATGAGGTATCATCACCTCAAACCAGTCAGAATGGTCACCATCGAAAACATCATACAGGAGTTCCTGTCGTGGCTCAGTGGTTAATGAATTCAACTAGGAACCATGAGGCTGTGGGTTCAATCCCTGGCCTTGCTCAGTGGGTTAAGGATCCAGCATTGCCGTGAGCTATGGTGTAGGTTGCAGACGCAGCTCAGATCCCACATTGCTGTGGCTGCGGCAATGGCCAGCAGTACAGCTCCTGTTATACCCCTAGCCTGGGAACCTCCATATGCCACGGGTGCAGCCCTAGATAAAGCAAAAAGACAAAAAAAAAAAGAAAAAAAAAGAAAATACCATACAAACAAAAAATGATGGAGAGGGTGTAGAGAAAAGGGAACCACCCCCCTACACTATTGGTGGGAACATAACTTGGTACAACCATTATGGAGAATAGTATCGATGTTCCTTAAAAACTAAATACAGAACTACCATATGATCCAGCAATCCTACTCATGAACATATATTCAAAGAAAAACATAATTCAGATTATACATGCACCCTGATGTTCACTGCAGCACTATTTACAATAGCCAAGACATGGAAGCAACCTAAATATCCATCAACAGAAGATTGGATAAAGATGCAGTATATACATATTCCACATAATATTCCATTGTGTGTATATACACACAACACATGCACAATGGAATACTATTCAGCCATAAATAAGCATGAAATAATGCCATTTGCAGCAACATAGATGGATACAGAAATTATCATACTAAGTGAAATGAGAAAGACAATTATCATGAGATCACTAATATGTGGAATCTAACGAAAGTGACACAAAAACTTACAAAACAGAAACAGACTCAAAGATTTTGAAATAAAACTTATGTTTACCAAAAGAGAAATGTGAGGAGGAGGAGACAAATTAGGGGGTTGGGATTGCTATATACATACTACTATATATAAAATAGATAGGTAACAAGGACCTACAGTACAGCAAGGGAAATTACTAGATACTGTGTAACAACCTATATGGGAAAAGAATCTGAAAAGGAATGGATATATGTATATGTATAACTGATTTACTTGGCTGTATGCCTGAAACTAATACAACTTTGTAGTAAAATAGAACAAAATGAAATAGAATAGAATAAAATAAAATAAATAAAATAAATTCAACTCACTGGAGTCCCTCTGCTGGACAATGGGATCGGTGGCATCTTTGCAGCACCAGAAGGCAGGTTTGATCTGCAGCCCAGCACAGCGGTTTAAAGGACCCATCATTGCTGCAGCTGTGGCATAGTTCACAACTGCAATTCGAATCTGATTGCTGGCCCAGAACTCCATATGCCACAAGACAGCCAAAATAGGAAAACAAAACAAAAAAAAAGCTCACTTTGTAAAATACCAAACTCAAAAGGGAACAATTTTCCATGAGGAAATGTCAGCAAAGATAAAAAGACAGCCAGATTATATTCCTAAGAATATGAGACAACGGAGAATCTAATTACATAAATCCTATTACACAAGTAATCTTGAACATAATGGAAAATATGCTAATACATATGTAGGGAGAATTTTTTTCTAGAGCTGTATTGTAAAGAAACTAATTACATAGGTCCAACTGCATAAGGAACTCTGACTACCGAAAACAGCTGCATAACCAACAGCAGTTAGACAGAAAATAAAAACTATAGTGATGGAGAACAGATTGCTGTTCTGTTGCCAGGGGTTAGGACTGATGGCAGGGTATAACTACAAAGGGAGTCTTTTTGAGTGTGGAACTGTTCTGTAATCCTGATTGTGGTTATGGTTACATGAATCTGTGTATGTGTTTTAAATCATAGAACTGTGCACACACAAAAAATCAGTTTTACTATGTGTCAATTTAAAAATAAAAAATAAATGCTTTAAAATATACTTTAACACCATAGTAGAAATGAAAAAATACAGTCATTAAAAATAAAAATTATTTGAAGCGTTAAACAGTACTTGAAACAACTGAAGAGAGAGCTGATCACTGGATAACAGACTTGAAGAAATCACCCAGAATGAGAAAGAAAGAGAGAGAGAGAATGAATAGGCAAGAGATGTTATGAGACATGGGGCAGAGGAAGACTAACATGAAATCTTACAGAAATGCCAGATGAAAGTAACAGAGAGAACAGAGGATTGATAGATAAGAAGAGGGTTGATAGATAAGGTGATAAAAACATAGACTGAAATGTTTATCAAAATTATAGAGAAACAAATATTTAGATTCAGGAAACCAAATATATTCTAAGATGGAAAAACTAAATTCATACATAGACAAATAGTAACTTCTTAAAAGCAACTAAAGATAAACAATTATCTGCAAAGAAAATTATTACCTTGGATTTCCCGTCATGGCTCAGTGGTTAACCAATCCGACTAGGAACCATGAGGTTGCGTGTTCGATCCCTGGCCTTGCTCTATGGGTTAATGATACGGCGTTGCCATGAGCTATGGTGTAGGTTGCAGATGCAGCTCGGATCCCACGTTGCTGTGGCTCTGCCGGAGGCCGGGGACTACAGCTCCGATTTGACCCCTAGCCTGGGAACCTCCATATGCCACGAGTATAGCCCTAGGGAAAAGGCAAAAAGACAAAAAAAAAAAAAAAAGATTACCTTCTTTTGAACATTCATCAGTATACCAGCAGATATGTCACCATCAGCAACAGAAGTCATATATCAGTGGAAAGAATGATCAGAGTATACACTGAACTCATAGTTTTAAAACCCCTATGATTTTTGAAAATGAACTCTTTTTGAGAAGAAAAAAGAAGTTGAGTCATCTCTTTTCCTGTCAAAGAATGCTCGGCAGTATTTCTGTAAATCAGAATAACAGCCAGTAACTGAAAACTAAACCCAGCAATTGAATCAAATGATAAATCACAGGTATTTCCCACTAATTAAGGCTATGTGATTCTATGAAGGAATGTGGTTGGGTTAAAGGTCAAGCGAAAAAGTTTATTGAAGAAACATGTGAAATCTAAGCACAATACCAGATGGTGGGGTCAACTAATCTACATTTTGGCTATTTAGACTACAGAGACACAATGGTGGTCAGCAGTGTTTAATTTACATCAGGTTCTAATGTACTGACTTGTAAAGGTTGTCACATAATATTCTTTTTTTTTTTTTTTCCTTATCTAGGGTTGCACCCGCGGCATGTGGAGGTTCCCAGGTTAGGGATCTAACAGGAACTATAGCTTCAGGCCTTCGCCACAGCCAGAGCAACGCAGGATCCAAGCCGCGTCTGCAACCTACACCACAGCTCACAGCAACACCAGATCCTTAACCCACTGAGCAAGGCCAGGGATCAAACCCGCAACCTCATGGTTCCTAGTCGGATTCGTTAACCACTGAGCCACAACGGGAATTCCTGTCACATAATATTCTTAATGCTTAATAATTTGTATATAATAAAACAAAATCATCAGTGTATTTCAAATAGTTTGATTAGATTTTGAAGGCTATTCTTTCTCATGACACGTTTTTAAACTGCAGAAGTAACTCCTGTATGTTGTAGATTTTAAAGATATAAACGTCACAAGAACACACATTTTTATTTCCTTCTATCTCATCACCTAAAGAATACATTTATCAGCTTTTTATAATATACCAATTATATCCTATTTAGTATTTTTAATTAAAATTTTTATTTTGAGAGATTTACAGAATCACATGCAATTCTAGGAAATAATACAAAAAGATACTGTTTCCTCAATGGAAGTGTTATATATAGGTTTCAAGTTCCCTTCAAGGAGATTAAACCCAATTGTATTGCCCTTTCTCCCACCTTGAGCAACCTGACCAGCTCCTTCCTAATCCCCACTGGGAAGGTATGTGGCCCACTCCTCACTCCAAATCACCTGTTCCCTACACACATGAGGCATCCTGCACCGAAAACAATAGGAGGATCAGGACACATCCCCATACAGAGATCAATCAACTCTCAGCCCTTATGCACTGCACAGGGGGCTGGGGCAGGATAAGTTAGTGGGCCTGGGGTGGGAGAAATCCGGTCCCCAATCAGATCTGCAGCATGGGGATATAAGAGGAAACCCAACTGTGAACAGGGCCAGTCCCTAAGCCAACTGCCGGCCCCACCCCACTCTCTCTCTCTGAGGGTGTGAATAAATTTGCTGTACACTTTATTCTGGTGAACTTGACTGGAACTTGATTGCAATCTCAAAGGCAACCTGCAGTGGCAGTGTTTCTGTTCCAACAGAGCTGGACCAGGAACGGCCCCTTAAAAGAGAACTGTACCTTTGGACCAGAGACGCTGTCACTTTAAGAGGGCCCTTAGCTCTATAAGAATTGCTCCACCTAGAGAGCCTGCCTGCCTGCATTCCTAATGATGAGTTGGTTCTGACAAGGCCAGCTGCAGTAACTGCTGCCTCTATCCCTCCCAGAGCTGCTGCAGCACTTCCCAGCTGGGACGGTCCCACCAAAGAGCCCACCACTCCAAATCCTTGCTGTGTGTGGGCAAGAACCAAAAGACAAAATGCAGAGAGCCTCACAAAAGAGTTAGCAATAGATGAGGTAAAAGACATATGTGTGTATATGTAAGTGTATGTATGTGTGTGTGTGTAGGTACATAGAGAGACAGACACACATAAGCATGAAAGTCACCGAAAGGGTTTGCGATTTTGTGTGTGTGTGTGAAGGATGGTGGTGTCTTTTTTTTTCTTTCTTTATTCCTTTTTTTAGGGCCGCACCTGTGGCATATGGAGGTTCCCAGGCTAGGGGTCTAATCAGAGCTGTTGCTGCCAACCAACGCCAGAGCCAAATCTGCAGCCTACATCACAGCGCACGGCAACGCCGGATCGTTAACTCAATGAGCAATGGCAGGGATTGAACCCGCAACCTCATGGTTCCTAGTCAGATTCGTTAACCACTGAGCCACGACAGGAACTCCTTTTTCTTCATTTTTAATAATAGCTTTATTGTTATTAAGCATGATACCGTCAAGTTTACACTAATTAAATCTATGTTTCAGTAGTTTATGGTTTATTCAGAGCTGTGCAACAATCAGTACAAGCCAACTCCAGAGTAATTTCATCACCCCCCCTCCAAAGAATCTCCATATCTCCCTACTTCACCCTTCCCCTAGCCCCTGGAAACCACTAATTTACTTCCTATTTCTATGGAATTGCCTATTTTGGACATATAATACAAAAGGAATCATACAGGGAGTTCCCATTGTGGCACAGTGGTAATGAACCTGACTAGTATCCATGAGGATGCAGGTTCGATCCCTGGCCTCATCCAGTGGGTTAAGAATCTGGTGTTGTTGTGAGCTGTGGTGTAGGTCACAGACATGGCTTGAATCCCATATTGCTGTGGCATAGGCTTGCAGCTGCAGCTCCAATTCGACCCTCTAGCCTGGGAATTTCCATATGCTGCAGGTGCAGCAAGAAAAAAAGAAAAAACAAAAAAAAAATCATGCAATAAGCAGCCTGTTGTGTCAGGATTTTTCTACCTGGCATAATAGTTTTAAGGTTCAGTTACACTGTAGCATGTGTCAGTACTTTGTTACTTTTTATGACTGAATGGCACCACATTTTGTATATAAGTTTGGCACTGGGCTATACAAATGACAAATGTATTTGCTATATTATAAAGGATACAATCTAGGAGCAGCCAAAGGGAAGAGATGCATAGGGCAATGTCCTGGGGGTGGGTGGGGCAGATTGTGAATGAGGAGTATTTGTTGAGGTGTTGCATAAGGCTTCCGTGCTCTCGCCAGGCATACCACCTTCTAGGACCTCAACATATTCACCAACTGGGAAGCTCTCTGAATCCCACTGTTCAGGGGTTTGTATAGAGGTTTCATTGCATAGACATGACTGATTAAATTATTGGCCATTAGTGACTGAACTAAATCTACTGCCCCTCTCTCCTCCCCTGAGGTGGGGAGCAGGGACTGAAAGAGCCAACCGTCTTATTCTGGCTTGATCTTTCTAGGGATAAGCCCCCAAATTGAAACTATCTAGCAGCCCCAGCCATGAATCATCTCATTAGCATTCAAAAGACATTCTTCTCTCAGGAGATCCCTATGGTTTTAGCAGCTCTGTGCCAAGAAGGAGGTAGGGCCAGCAAAAACAAAATATATTTATTATACCACCATACCATACAGTAATATTTGATTTTTGAACACCATAAGTAGAATAAGAAACAAAATTTTAGAATGTACCAGTTATCTAATTGAATCTAATATTCCCCCTACGTTTTATTTTATATTTTAATCCATCATCATGTCTGAAATACCTGCACAACTTAGCTCCAACTGGGAGAGATACCTATTTTTAAATTCCAAGAAACACCTCACAGGTTGTCATTCTCTTGGATCCACACTTAACACAAAGGCATTGTCTGCCCCAAATTATATAATGGTGCATCCTTGGCTGATAGCACCAGCTATTTGTTGTTACCTTTTGAGAAAGAGCAAGTTTCCTCCATCTGGGGCTAAAAATAATGGTAGGTCATCTACCTCTTAATATTCTAAAATCTTAACTGGAAGACAAACATGGCTAAATGTAGTAATATGGCCAAGATGTCATTTAATGGCTAAAACAAATTAAAATTTAACAACAGGTCCCAAGAAATACCCACAAAGTATCTGAGGCAACTGCTGATAAAAGACTATTAAGACGATCCTAGAGACCACAGGATTGTCAATTAAAAAATTCAAATAAGCCAGAAAAAAAGTCAATAAAGCAGTTATCAAGGTAGACAGGAGCAAGAAATAGGACTCAAAAAGAAGCCAAGTGTCATTTAGGAAGCAATTACCTGATAACACAAAAAACAGCCCTCATAGACCTAACCTTCACGTACATATTAAATATCAGTTAACTGATAAGGGTTGGTGGATTATATTTGCCAAAGGTTATTTATATTTCAGAAAGGAATTAACTTCTAAAACAATGGAATGTTTTAATTTATTCCACAAATATTTGCCGAGCATCTACACTGGGGATATGATGGCAAGCACAATGGAAACTTGAGGGGATCATGGAGTTTAGGAGCTTGAGGTAAAGCCGAATGTCAATCAAACAACACTAACATTTGTGCAATTGCAAACTGAGATAAAGAAGATTCCAAAAAGAAAGAAAATCATTCTGTGAGAGTTTATACCAAAGAATCTGATCCTGGAAGAAATAACCATTAAACTGAGATCTTTAGCATGAGTTGGGATGAGCGGTCTGAGCCTTAAAATGAAACTAGGTTTTTACCAGAGAACTGGTGTATTACTTTACTACTAGCTGTTGACATAACAAAATGTCATGAACTAGGTGATACTTTGTTCAAGGTGGCTTAAACAAATTTATTGTCTCACAGTTCTAAAATCTAGAAATCAATATATCAGTAAAATTGATTCCTTCTGAGAGTGGTGAAGGAGAATCTGTTCCCTTCCTCTCCTCTAGATTCTGGTAATTTGCTTGCAATCTTCAGTGCTATTTGGCTTGTAGATTTTCTACTTCGTCTTCAAACATCAGTCTCCCTATATGCATGTCTATGCCTAAATTTCCCCTTTTTATACGATACCAGCCATTTTAAGTTAAGGGTTCACCCTAACCCTTTATCTTAACTAATTATATCTGCAATAATCCTTTCAAAATTAGATAACACTTTGAAGTACTAGGGACTAGGACTTCAACACAGGTATTTTGCAGGTATAAAATTCCATCCATAACAATGGGGGAAGATACACTAGGAAGCAAGAAGGGTCTCAGATTCACCTCCTGACTTCAGTTGGGTAGCCCATGAGAGAGAATAAAATCTTTCACTTCAGAAATCATTAGGAAATTCAATGTCCTCAAGGGAGAACTGGATTGCATTTATACCAACAAGGTGGCAGAAACTAAGAAGATAATGAAATTAAAGAGCATTGGCTAATTATGGAGTAGCAGTACCAGGGAAGACAGTGGAAAGTTTTAGAGATGAGAGAGGTTTGGGTTAAGGACAAGAGAGTACAGAGCAATATGGGGATGAACGGCAGGTAGAGGAAACTGGTCAGGAGTACTTACTTTTAATGAGGTCTCTGAGGAATAAGAAGCAAGGTGTCTTCAAGACAAAGGCAAAAAGAACTCCCAGTCTAGAGAAATGTCAGGTTTAATAGGCATGGTCTATGTTCTCCTGAACGGAAGTGGAATCAAATACTGTCTCTACCATTCACTGGATATATACGATTGGGCCAGTTATAGCACCTCTCTCAGTCTTGGCTTCCAAATTTACAAGATGAGTATAGTAATAGGTCTTAGTTGAGGAAGCTTATGCAGTAAATCTCACTATCACTACTGAAGGTCTGGGGGAATCTCGCGCCCTCAGTGAACTGTATGATTGCTGAGATTCATCATTTCCTTATTTTAAAATTAGAATAGTGATGCATTATAGGGAGTTGCAAAAATGTGTGTAAATTTTGTTTATTAAAGTGATTTGAAAACAAAAAGTAGGACTGGGGCAAAATGGAATGATTCTCACAGAACATCTACTGAACACTAGCACAAGACCTCAGACTTCCAAAAGGGCAAGAAAATCTCCATATAATTGGATAGGACAAAAGAAAAAAGAAAGAGAGAAAGGAATTGGGACAAGACCAGTACCCACAAGAAGGAGCTGTGAAACAGTAAGTTTCTGAACATTAGGAAGGCCCTTCACTGGTAGGGAGACCAGCCAGGTCAGGGTGGGAGTTTTGGAACCTTGGAGGATTCTGTAGCAACCGGTCTGCCAAGGGCAAAGTGGATAAAGGCCTGAACAGATGGTTGGGGCTGCCGTCTAGCATGCCCCAGACTGAGATGCTTACCCACTGGGGCAGACAGGATGCTAAGGCTTCTGGGCTTCAGAGGTCATACCTGTATGGACATAACCGAGAGGACTAGAGAATTGTGCACCACAACTGAGGGAGTACAGGAAGAAGCCCGGGCCCACCAGATGCAGGGAGCCATTGTTGGGGGCATGAGAGGGGAAAGGTGCAATCAAATTAGGTGCTTCTTTCTCCAAGTGTAGGTTCTCAGATGGTGGTTGCTTGGGGGGCACTAGCTGTTGCTGCCAATTCAGACTTCAGAGGTAAGAACAGATCACTGCCACCAAGAGTCCCATGACTGGGTGCTGAGCTCTCCCCCTGCTACAACTGGAGCACACGCAGCCCAGAACCACCACTGCCAAAGGCCCCATGTCTGGGTGCCAACCACTGTCCCTGCCTTCTTGGGACAGTGCATGGTCCCCCATCACTGCCACCACGAAGGGTCCTGCATGTGTGGGTTACACATCTACACACCAGCTATCAAGGGGAAAATGGCCAGCACACACTGAAGAAAAAGATAGAAGGCATCCAAACCAAAAGCAGCCCTCATGACGAAAAAAAAAAAAAAAAATTAAACCCACACAAGCTACACAGGGACTTTCTTGCATATAAATAAACTTACAAGACCATAGTAGATAATCGCTTCTTCTAAACTCACAGAGTAAGAGAAATACAGGCAAAGCAAAAAAACAAAGGAACTACTCCAAGTTAAAAAGGAGATAATGAAAATACTGAAGGAACAAAGAAAGACCATTGACAGAATGCAGATTACTGTAAAAAGGAACTAGAAATTATAAGAAGGAGCCAAGAAATATTAGAAAGTTCATTTGCCAAGAGAAAAACTGAGCTAAATGGATTGAATAGGAGAATGAATAATGCAGAAGAAAGAAAAAGTGATCTGGAAGACAGAATAATGGAAATTACTCAAACAAGAGAGCAGAGAGAAACCCAAATATAAAAAAATGAAAACAATATAACAGACCTCTGGGATAATATAAAGCATGCCAATGTACACATAATAGGGATTCCAGAAGGAGAAGATAGATAAAAGAGGATTAAAAATGTATTTGAAGAAATTATGTGGGGAAATTTCCCAAACCTAAATATGGAAACAGATATCCAAGTGTGGGAAGAACAGAGGGTCCCAAACAAGATGGACCCAAATGGGCCTACAGCAAAGAATACTACAATAAAACTGGCAAAAGTTAAAGATAAAGAGGGGATTCTAAAGGTAGTAAGATAAAAAGAGTTAACGACAAGGGAACCCCCATAAGGCTATCAGTTAATTTCTCTACAGAAACACTACAGGCCAGAAGGGAAGAGCAAAAATAAATTCAAAGTCCTGAAGGGCAAAACTCTACAACCTAGAATACTCTATCTAGCAAAATTATCACTTAGAATAGAAGGGAAAATCTCTCAGACAAGCAAAAACTAAAAGAGTACAACAATACTAAACCTATCCTAAAAGAAATATTGAAAGATCTTTAAATAGAAAAGAAGCAAGGAAATCACAGTTGGAAACTAAATGTCTTAAATTAGCCAATACACAGATCAAAAAGAAAAAACCTATTTGTAAAAGCAATAATAAACACAAGGAGCAGCAAAATAATAATCATGAAGATGTAAAAAAGGACCTCAAAAATCATAAAATGTGGGGAAGGAGAGTAAGAACATGTACATTTTTTTTTGTCTTTTTGCCTTTTCTAGGGCCTCACTCATGGCATATGGAGGTTCCCAGGCAAGGGGTCGAATCGGAGCTGTAGCCACCAGCCTACGCCCAGAGCCACAGTAATGCGGGATCCGAGCCAAGTCTGCAACCTACACCACAGCTCACGGCAACGCCGAATCCTTAACCCACTGAGTGATACCAAGGATTGAACCCTCAACCTCATGGTTCCTAGTCGGATTCATTAAACACTGAGCCACAACTGGAACACCACATTCTTTTTCTAGAATGTGTTTGAGTCTATATATGACTATCAGTCTAAATCAAGCAGGTACAGGAAGGGGTTAACATATTTGAAAAATAGGGCAACCACAAATCAAAAACATACAACAGATTCACAAGAACCAAAAAGAGAACATAAGCATAGAATAAAAAGAAACCATCAAACCACAAAAAGAAAAAGGAACAAAGAAGCACCACAGAATCAACTGGAAAACAAAATTTAAAATGGCAATAAATACATATTTATCAATACCTACTTTAAATATTAATGAACTGAATGCTCCAATCAATGACATAGAGTGGTAGACGGGATAAAAACAAACAAACAAAAAATAAGCACTTACAAAATGCTTCCCACAACAGACGCACCTTAGGGCAAAGGACATATATAGACTGAAAGTGAGGGGAAGGGAAAAGATATTTCATGCCAACATTAATAACAAGAAAGTGGGAGCTGCAATACTCAGATCAGACAAAACAGATATGATATAAATAAAGGCCATAAAGAAAGATAAAGAGGACACGATGTAATGATAAAAAGGATCAATTCAAGAAGAGGATATTACACTTGTCAGTATATATGCACCTAATATAAGAGAACTCAAATACATAAAACAAATACTAACAAACATAAAGGGAGAAATTGATAGAAATACAATAATAGTAGGGGCCTTTAACACCCTACTCATATCAACGGATAGATCTTCTAGAAAGAAAATCAATAAGACAACAGAGATCCTAAATGATAAAATAGGTTAGATTTAATTGATATTTTCAGGACATTGCATCAAAAAAAAAAACCCAGAATACACATTCTTTTTAAGTGCACAAGGAATATTCTCTAGGATTGACCACATATTGGGGCACAAAACTAACCTCAACATATTTAAGAGTATAGAAATTATTTCAAACATCTTCTCAGCACAATGGCATGAAACTAGAAATCAACCACAGGAGAAGAAAGGAGAAAAAAATGAGTATATGGAGATGAATAACATGCTACAAAAAAGAAAAAAGCCAATGGGTCAATCGAAAAGGAAATTAAAAATACCTTGAGACAAACGACAGTGAAAACACAACCATTCGAAATCTACGGGATGTAGTAAAAGCAGTTCTTAGAAGAAAGTTCATATTGGGAGTTCCCACCATGGCTCAGTGGTTAATGAATCCGACTAGGAACCATGAGGTTGCAGGTTTGATCGCTGGCCTCACTCAGTGGGTTAAGGATCCGGCGCTGCTGTGAGTTGTGGTGAAGGTTGCAGACGCGGCTCGGATCCCGTGTTGCTGTGGCTGTGGTGAAGGCCGGCAGCTACAGCTCCTGTTAGACCCCTAGCCTGGGAACCTCCTTACGCCACGAGTGCAGCCCTAGGAAAAGGCAAAAAGACAAAAAAAAAAAAAAAAGGAAAGTTCATAGTGATACAGGCCTTCTTCAAAAGACAAGAAAAATCTCAAATAACCTATCACCTAAAAGAACTGGAGAAAGAAGAATAAACAAAACCTGAAGTCAGCTGAAGGAAGTAAATAATAAAGATCAGAGATGATATCAATAAAATAGAGATTAAAAAACAATAGAATAACCAGTAAAACTAAGATCTGGTTCTTTGAAAGAGTAGACAAAATTGACAGAACTCTAGCCTGGCACACCAAGAAGAAAAGAGAGAGAGCACAAGTAAAGAAAATAAGAAATGAAAAAGAGAAAATATCGACTGATACTGCAGAAATAGGAAAAAAAACATATAAGAATACTATGAATAATCACATGCCAACAAATTTGACAACCTAGAAGAAATGGACTTTCTAGAGACATATAGCCTACCAAAATTAAGTCAAAAAGAAATAATTTGAACAGACCACACTAGAAGTGAAAAATAGTCTATAATAATAATAATAAACTCCCTATAAACAAAAAGCCAAGACCAGGTGGATTTACAGTTGAATTTACACCATACAAAGAACTTAACATACCCTTATCAAACTCTTCCAGAAGACTGAAGAAAAGGGAACAATCCTAAAGACATTCCTCAAAGGCACCATCACTCTGAGACCAAAACCAGACAAATACCACCGAAAAACAAAATTACAGGCCAATATCTTTGATGAATACAGATGCAAAAATTCTCAACAAAATATTTGGAAAATGAATCCAAAAACACATTAAAAGATCATATACCATAACCAAGTGGGATTCATCCCAAGTTCACAAGTATGGTTTAATATATGCAAATCAATCCATGTAATACACCACATTAACAAAAAACTCAAAAGCCACATAATCATCTCAATAGACACAGAAAAAAGCATTTGACAAAATTCGACATCCATGCATGATAAAAACACTTACCAAAGTGAGTATACAGGGAACATATCTCAGCATAATAAGTCATTTATGACAAACCACAGCCCATATAATACTCAATGGAAAAAGCTGAAAGCCCTCCTGCTAAAATCTGGAACAAGACAAGGATGCCTACTCTTGCTACTTTAATTCAATATAGTATTGGAAGTCCTAGCCACAACAATCAGACAACAAAAAGAAATAAAAGGTATCCAAATTGGAAGAGAAGATGTAAAACTGTCACTGTATGCAGATTATATGATACCATATATAGAAAACCCTAAGGACTCCACACAAAAACCACTAGATCTGATAAATTAATTCAGCAAAGTATCAAGAAGCAAGATTAATGTTCAGATTTACACTAACTATAAAATCATAAAATATCATAAAAGTTATATAAAAAACCAATACATTTTAAAATTGTGCCCCCAAAAATAAAATACCTAGGAACAAACCTTACCAAGGAGGTGAAAGACATACTGAGAAATATAAAACATTAATCAAGAAAAATTAAAGAGGATTCAAAGGAACAGAAAGATATCCCATGCTCCTAGATTGGAAGAATTAATATTGTTAAAATGGCCATTTTCGCAGAACTAGAACAAACCATCCTAGAATGTATATGAAACCATAAAAGACCCAGAATTGCCAAAGCAATCCTGAAGGGGACAATAAAAAAAAAAAAAGCAGAAGGCCTAATTCTCCCAGACTTCAGACAATACTACAAAGCTATGGTAATTAAAACAATGTGGTGGTATTAGCACAAAAACAGACATATGGATTAGTGGAACAGAATAGAAAGCGTAAAAATAAACCTACACACCCAAGGGCAATTACTCTTTGACAAAGGAGACAAGAATATAAAATGTGAAAAAGCCTCTTCAGCAAGTGATACTGGGAAAGTTGGAAAGCTGCATGTAAATCAATGAAACTAGAACACACTCTCACACCATACACAAAAATAAACTCAAAATACTTAAATATAAACAGCTCCTGTCATGGCGCAGTGGAAACAAATCTGACTAGGAACCATGAGGTTGTGGGTTCAATCCCTGGCGTCACTCAGTGGGTTAAGGATCCAGCATTGCCATGAGCTGTATGTCGCAGATGTGGCTTAGATCTGGTATTGCTGTGGCTGTGGTATGGGCTGGCAGCTGTAGCTCTGATTGAACCTAGCCTGGGAACCTCCATTTGCCATGGGTGCAGCCCTAAAAAGCCAAAAAAAAAAAAAAAAAAAGACTTAAACATAAGCTATGACACCATAAAGTCCTAGAAGAGATCATAGGCAAAATATTCTCAGACATAAATTTACCACTTTCCTAGGTCACAAAAGGCAATAGAAATAAAAACAAAAATAGGATTTCCCATTGTGGCTCAGTGGGTTACAAACCTGACTAGTATCTATGAGGATGAGGGTTTGATCCCTGGCCTTACTCAGTGGGTTAAGGATCTGGCATTGCCACGAGCTGTGGTATAAGTCACAGATGCAGCTTGGATCCTGTGTTGCTGTGGCTATGGTATAAGCCAGCAGCTGCACCTCTTATTTGACCCCTAGCCTGGGAACTTCCATGTGCCACAGGTACGGCCCTAAAAAGGAAAAAAATAAAAATAAACAAATGGAACCTAATGAAACTTACAAGTTTTTGCATAGCAAAGAAAACTATAAACAAAGTGAAAGATAACCTATGGAATGGGAGAAAATGCTTGCAAACAATGTGATCCTTGTTGATCATGTTTAACAAGGGCTTAATCTCCAAAATATACGAACAACCCATACAACTCAATAACAACAAAACAACTGAACTGAATAATGTGCATAAGACCTAAATACACATTTCTCCAAAGAAGACGTACAGATGGTCAGAAGTCACTTGAAAGGATGCTCATCACTAATTATTAGAGAAATGCAAATCTAATCTATAATGGGGGTACCACTTCATACCAGTCAGAGTGGTCATCTTTAAAACTCTATAAATAACAATGCTTGAGACAGTGCAGAGAAAAGGGAACCCTCCTACACTGCTGGTGGGAATGTAAGTTACTGAAACCACTATGGAAAACAGTATGGAGGTTCCTC
Organism: Catagonus wagneri; assembly: GCA_004024745.2. Classification (NCBI taxonomy): domain Eukaryota; kingdom Metazoa; phylum Chordata; class Mammalia; order Artiodactyla; family Tayassuidae; genus Catagonus; species Catagonus wagneri. The sequence goes on from PVHT021183526.1 coordinate 2,859,348, forward strand.
AGAAAACTAAATATAGAAATGACTCAATAATCCCACTCACGGGCATATGTCCAGATAAAAGAATGATTCAAAGGGATACATGCACCCAAATGTTCATTGTAGCACTATTCACAACATCTAAGATGTGGAAACACTTGAAAGATTAATGGGTTAAGAAGTAGTACATATAGATAATGGAATACTACTCAGCCATAGAAAAGAACGAAATAATGCTATTCACAGCAACATGGATGCAACTAGAAATTCTCATACTAAGTATGCCAGAAAGAGAAAGTTAAATACTATATATCATTTATATGTGGAATCTAAAATTGGCACAAATGAACCTATCTGCCAAACAGAAACAGACCCACAGATAAAGAGAACAGACTTGTGGTTGCTGTGGGAGGGCTGGGGTGAGGAGAGAGATAGACCGGGAATTTGGGACGCAAACTATTACATTTAGAATGGATAGACAATGAGGCCCTACTGTACAGCACTGAGAACTCTCCTCCTAGGATATCCAATCTCCTAGGATAAACCATAATGGAAGGGAATATTAAAAGAAGAATGTGTATATGTATATAACTAAGACACGTTGCTGTACAACAGAAATTAGCACATTGTAAATCAACTTTATTTAAAAAAAAAAATTTTTTTAACATGGAGTTCCCGTTGTGGCTCAGTGGTTAACGAATCTGACTAGGAACCATGAGGTTGCGGGTTCGATCCCTGGTCTTGCTCAGTGGGTTAAGGATCCAGCGTTGCCGTGAGCTGTGGTGTAGGTTGCAGACGTGGCTCAGATCCCGCGTTGCTGTGGCTCTGGCAAAGGCTGGCGGCTACAGCTGCTGTTAGACCCCTAGCCTGGGAACCTCCACATGCAGCAGGTGCGGCCCTAGATAAAGTTAAAAGACAAAAAAAAAAAAAATTTAACAGAAAAATATGTCAATTTTCCTGGTCATGTTGAGTAAGACTGTGTTCTATGACTGTGTCTAAATGTACCACAGAGGGGTGCATGAAGCAGACAGCTCTCACTTTGCATGAGGAAAGCAGCTCCATTCCCACTTAGTTTTCTCCTCTTCCCTACTCTAAATTAATCCTTTGTGCCAATTTATCTTCTTTAATCCACCTGGTCCCATTAAGAGATCACTCCTGTTAATTTCCTCCCTCCATTTTATGGGTGAGATATGTAGATTTTCCCTGATAATCAAAAATGTCAAATCCTTATGCTCTTTGGACTTTCCCTAAAATTTTATATTCTGTCAGGGTTCCAATTCTATTCCACAGAGATCATGGATGTCTTAAACTGATGTTGCGAAGTTTTCATCTGTGGGTTTTAGTCTCTGAAAAATGTATTTCTAGTCCTGCACGCCCTTTTTCTTCTCTAGAGTAGGAGAAAAAGCAATGGATTAGACAGCATTGTACTTTGAATAGTGTCCCCCCAAAAAATATGTCCAAGTCATACACCTCTTTATTTGGAAATAGGCTCTTTTGCAGAGGTAATTATTTTATTTTTTTATTTTTTTTGTCTTTTGTCATTTTAGGGCCACACCCATGGCATGTGGAGGTTCCCAGGCTAGGAGTCTAATCGGAGCTACAGCTGCTGGCCTACATCACAGCCGCATCTAAGCCACATCTGCAAACTACACCACAGCTCAAGGCAACGCCAGATCCTTAACCCACTGAGCGAGGGCAGGGATCGAACCTGCAACCTCATGGTTCCTAGCTGGATTCGTTTTTGCTGTGCCATGATGGGAACTCCTTTATTTTATTTTTAAATGATTTTTATTTCTTTCATTATAACTGGTTTACAGTATTCTGTCAATTTTCTACTGTACAGCAAAGTAATTCAGTCACACAATACATACATACATTCTTTTTTCACATTATCCTCTACCATGCTCCATCACAAGTGACTAGATATAGTTCCCAGTGCTATACAGAACGATCTCATTGCTCATCCATTCCAAAGGCAATAGTTTGCATCTATTAACCCCAGACTCACAGTCCATTTCACTCCCTCCCCACCCCCCACCCCCTTGGCAACCACAAGTCTGTTCTCCAAGTCCATGAGTTTCTTCTCTGTGGAAAGGCTCATTTGAGCCATACACCAGATTCCAGATATAAATGATATCATATGGTATTCGTTTTTCTCTTTCTGACTTACTTCACCTAGTATGAGAGTCTCTAGTTCCATCCATGTTGCTGCAAATTGCATTAGTTTATTCTTCTTTATGGCAGAGTAGTATTCCATGGTATATATATATATATACCACATCGTCTTAATCCATTAATCTGTCAGTGGACATTTAGGTTGTTTCCATGTCTTGGCTATTGTGAATAGTGCTGCAACGAACATACAGGTGTGTGTATCTTTTTCAATGAAAGTTTTGTTTGGATATATGCCCAGGAGTGGGGTTGCTGGATCATATGGTAGTCCTGTATTTAGCTTTCTGAGGTACCTCCATACTGTTTTCCATAGTGGTTGTATCAATTTACATTTCCATCAACAGTGTAGGAGGGTTCCCTTTTCTCCACACCCTTTCCAGCATTTGTTATCTGTGGATTTATTAATGACAGCCATTCTGACTAGTGTGAGGTGGTACCTCACAGTAGTTTTGATTTGCATTTCTCTAATAACTAGTTAATATTGAGCATTCTTTCATGTGCTTGTTGGCCATCTGTATATATTCTTTGGAGAAAAGTCTATTCAGGATCTTTTGCCCATTTTTCAATTGGGTTGTTGGTTTTTTTGCTGTTGAGTTGTACAAGTTGTTTGTATATTTTAGAGATTAAGCGATTTGTCAGTTGCATTGTTTGAAACTACTTTCTCCCATTCCATAGGCTGTCTTTTTTTCTATGCTTTCCTTTGCTGTGAAAAAGTCTGTCAGTTTGATTAGGTCCCACTGGTTTTATTTTTACTTTTATTTCTGTTGCCTTGGGAGACTGACCTAAGAAAACATTTGTAAGGTTGATGTCAGAGAATGTTTTGACTATGTTCTGTTCTAGGAGTTTGATGGTGTCTTGCCTTACATTTAAGTCTTTAAGCCATTCTGAGTTTATTTTTGTGTATGGTGTGTTCCAGTTTCATTGATTTACATATGGCTGTCCAGTTTTCCCAATACCACATGCTGAAAAGACTGTCTTTTCCCCATTTTATATTCTTGCCTCCTTTGCTGAAGATTAATTGGCCATGGGTGTCTGGTACAGATGTAATTAAATTAAGTATCTCAGCATGAGATTATGCTGGATTTAGAGGGGCTCCAAATCCAATAACAAATGTCCTTATAAGAGAAAAGAGAGGAAGATTTGACAACACAAAGGCCATGTGAAGACTGAATCAGAGACTGTAATGATGCATCTATATATCAAGGATTTCTGACAACCACCAGAACTAGGAGAGAGCCTAGGTCTGCTAAGCTGCATATGTAACCTACACCGCATCTTAAGGCAACACTGAATCTTTAACCTACAGAGCAAGGCCAGGGATAACACCTACATCCTCACAGATATTATGTCTTGTTCCTAACATGCTAAACCACAATGGGAACTCCTATCAATTTTTAAAATATTTAACTTTTGGGAGTTCCTGTTGTGGATCAGTTTGTTATGAGCCCGACTAATATCCATGAGGATGAGGGTTTGATCCCTGGCCTCACTCAGTGGGTTAGGATATGGCATTGCTGTGAGCTTTCAAGTAGGTCATATATGTGTCTCAGATCCTGAGTTGCTGTGGCTATGGTGTGGGCCACCAGCTGTAGCTCTGATCCGACCCCTAGCCTGGGAACCTCCATATGCCACAGGTGCGGCCCTAAAGAGAAAAAAAAAAAAGCAGAAGGAAGGAAGGAAGGGAGGGAGAGAGGGAAGGAAGGAAGGAAGGAAGGAAGGAAGGGAGAAAGAAAAAAAAGAAAGAAAATTTGTTTTATGTTTGCTATCTCTTCTTCATTTTTCCCCTTACTTCTACTTTCTTTGCTGTTAATTTACTGCTATTTTTCTAACCATTTGAGATAATTCTTAGACCACTGATTTTCAGCCTGTCTTTTTTTGTTATAGTTGATTTACAATGTTGTGACAATTTCTGCTGTACAGCAATGTGACTCAGTCATTATATATGATATTAAGAATATATATATATTCTTCCATCATGGACTATCCCAGGAGACTGAATAATAGTTTCCTGTGCTATACAGTAGGACCATATTGCTCATCCATTCTAAATGCAATAGTTTGCATCTACTAACCCCAAATTCCAAATCCATCCCATTCTTTCCCCCTACTCCCTTGGCAAACACAAGCTATTATCTATGTCTGTGAACCTGTTTCTGTTTTGTAGATAGGTTCATTTGTGCCATGTTTTAGATTCTACATATAAGTGATATATGGTATTTATCCTTCTCTTTCTGACTTATTTCACTTAGTATGAGAATCTCTAGTTGCTCCATGTTGTTGCAGGTAGCATTATTTTGTTCTTTTTTATGTCTGAGTAGTTTTCAATTGTACAGATGTCCCACATCTTTTTAATCTATTTATTTGTTGATAGACCATTTAGGTTGTTTCCATATCTTGACTATTGTGAATAGTGCTGCTATGAACACACAGGTGCATGTATTTTTTTTTTGAATTGTTGTTTTTTCTGGATATACGTGCAGGTGTGGGATTGCTGGATCATACAATAGTAGTACATTTAGTTTTCTGAGGAACCCCCATCCTGTTTTCCATAGTGATTGTACCAACTGATATTCCTATCAATGGTGTAGGAGGGTTCACTTTTCTATGCATCTTCTCCAGCATCTGGTATTTGTAGACTTGTTAATGATGGCCATTCTGACAAGTGTGAGGTGGTATCTCATTGTAGTTTTGATTTAACACTCTGCCTTCTTTTCTAGTATTTACATTTAAAACTAAAAAAAATTTCCTCTAAGAGTTCTCATCACAAGGAAAATTATCTTCTCTTTCTCTTTTTTCTTGTATTTAATGTGATGATAATGATAATTAAACTTATTGTGGTAATCATTTCATGATATATACAAGTCAAATTACTGTCCTGTACACCTTAAACTTATACAGTACTGTATATCAATTATATTTCAATAACACTGGGGGAAAATTATTCTCTAAGTATTGCTTTAATTGAAAACCACAGGTTTTGATATACTGTATTTACATTATCACTCAAATAAAACTATTCAAACATTTCTGATGTGATTTCTACTTTGACTCATAGATTGTTTCAAATGTACTGCCTTTCTCCTCCAACAGGGAGGAGAGAAGATGGCGGAGTAGGATGTGAGGCTTACCTACTTTCACAAATACATTGAAAATCCATCTACATGTGGAACTATTCCTACAGAAAATTTGCTGAACACTGAAAAAAAGACCTTAGGATTCCAATAAAGCAAGAAAAACCTCACATAACTTGGTAGGATGGAAGAAGAAAACATTGAAAACAAATGAGAAAGGAAGTGGGACAGGACGTATACCCCTAGGAAGAAAAGTGCCTGCAGTCTGGGAAGTCCCCTCACCAGTGGGATCAGCCAAGGTGCAGCAAGAAGCTCAGAGTACTGGAAAAGAACACAGCGATGGGTGTGAAGCAGTTACAGTCACCAGTATGACTGTGAAAACGGTCTCCATAAATGGTCAGTGCTACCACCCTGGACTTCCCAACCATATGTTGGGGCAGGCAGGGGTCGGGAACTGCAACTCCAGCTTTGGAGATCACACTCAGAGAGAGAGCTGGGGCTGGCTATATGGGAAAAAATTGGGACTAGCCCCAGGGAGAGAGCCTGGAGGGACTTGAATTTAGAGTGGTCACATTTGAGGGTGTAAGCTGAGGAAACTTAGGTGGGCTTGGAGGCTAGGCACCACTGTTAGGGGTTAATAGAGGAAAGGGGTGGGATCCACCACTATAGCCTTGTTCCCTGTGCATGCTCTCAGGCTGAAAGACACCAACTACTCCAGCTCCAGGAATCACCCAGGAGCAGCTTCTGCAAAGAACATAGAGCAGGTGGAGGGAACTCAGGACTACCACAGGCCCTAGGACTCCAGCTAGCAGCTGGGCAGGGGAATAGAGAAGTAGCAGATGGTCCATGTCTGGCCACAGAAGACAAGAATGACACTGTGGAAGGACAAAGTGATTGTCAAAACAGACAAACAGCCCCAGGAGTTGCAAATGGTTGGTGGGCAGGTGGAGATTCACCTGGTCTGGTGGGTGGCCAGCATGCTGGCAGAAACAATGCAAATGTCCCCAAGAACTACAAATGGCCCAGCAGGTTGGTGGAGTGATCTTGGGAATGTCACAACCCTCACAATTCTGGTCATTGCTCAGGCAGAGGACCACAGAAGTGGCATACATTGTGCAGCTGGCCAAAGGAGTGGTAAAAGACCCACTGGTGCAGATTCTGCTCAGTTGCAGCTACAGGGAGCAGTCTGCCATCGGCCAAGCAGGGGGGAGGGATTGCAGGGATAACACGTTTTAAAGCTACAGAGAGAGTCTTTTAGCAACAGTTAGGGAGCAGGCCCCATTCCCTATAGTGGCCAAAAAAAAAAAAAAAAAAAAAGAGTGAATGTGGAAATGAATCTGCCCTGCAGCCACACAGAGCTACACAGAGTCCCAAGAGCCTCCCCACAAAAGGGAAGGACTTCAGGATCAGCTGATGATGTTGCCAATTATAGGAAATGGTCCTGAGAACTACCTGGTAGAAGGAATGGGTCACAGGAGCCACTACTGCCCTCACACACACCATAAAAGCAATCCTGTGAACCACGAACCACTGCCACCTCTCTCACAGATCCTATTCCTAGCAGCCACCTGGCTCCATAGGAGGCAGTGTGATACCACTGTTCCCATCACATGCTCTGGGTACACATGAGCCATGACCATCCCAGAGAACAGAACTTCAGGACAGGCACCAGCTGCTGTTACATACCTCCTGTCAAGGGGATGATAAGCATAAAAGTTAGACATTATGAGATGACAAAGAAATAGCTTTCAAAGGAATAAGACATACCAAAACAACTAAATGAAAAGGAGATGGGCAATCTACTAAAAAAAATTGAGAATGATGACAGTAAAGATGTTCCAAAACCTCAGAAAAAGAATGGAGGCACAGATTGAGAAGTTACAAAAAATGTTTAACAAAAAGCTAGAAGATTTAAAGAACAAGCAAGCTATTATGAATTGCACAAGATCTGAAATGAAAAATATGCTAGAACGGGAGTTCCCATTGTGGTTCAGTGGTTAACAAACCCAACTAGTAACCATGAGGTTGCAGGTTCAATTCCTGGCCTCACTCAGTGTGTTAAGGATCCAGCATTGCCGTGAGCTGTGGCATAGGTCACAGACACGGCTCGGATCCTGTGCTGCTGTGGCTGTGGTATAGGCCAGCAGCTACAGCTCCATTTGGACCCCTGGCCTGGGAATCTCCATATGCCATGGGTGTGGCCCTAAAAAGACAAGAAAGAAGAAAGAAAGAAAGAAAGAAAGAAAGAAAGAAAGAAAGAAAGAGAGAGAGAGAGAGAGAGAGAAAGAAAGAAAGGAAGGAAAGGAAGGAAGGAAGGGAGGGAGACTAGAAGGAATCAATTGCAGGATAATGGAGGCAGAAAAATGAATAAATGAGATGTAAGGTAGAGTTGTAGAAATCACTGCCACAGAAATGAATAAAGAAAAAAGAATGAAAAGAACTGAGGAGAATCTAAGAGACTTCTGAGACAACATTAAAAGTACGAACAGTCAAATCATAGGAGATCTAGAAGAAGAAGAAGAGGAGAGAGAAAGAGCCAGAAAAAATATTTATAAAGACATTATATCCAAAAAGTTCCCTAACATGGGAAACACTCAAGTTGAAGAAGCAGAGAATCCCATCCAGGATAAATTCAAGGAGACACACAGCAAGACACATAATAATCAAACTGACAACAATTAAATGCAAAGAAAAAATTATAAAAAGCACAGAGAAAATCAACAAATGACATACAAGGAAACCCTCATAAGGATAACAGCTGATTTTTCAGTAGAAGTTCTGCAGGCTAGAAGGGAATACCAAGATATAGTTAAGGTGATGAGGGAGAGGAACTTAGAACCAAGAATACTCAGCAAGGCTCTCATTCAGAACTGATGGAGAGATCAAAAACTTTTCAGACAAGCAAAAGCTAAGAGAATTCAGCACCTCCAAAACAGCTCTACAACAATTAATTACTAAAGGAAATTCTCTAAGCAAAAAAGGAAAAGCCACAATTAAAAACAAGAATATCACAAATGATAAAGCTCACTGGTAAAGACCAAGATAATATAAAAGTAGAAAATCACCCACTGACAAATATAATATCAAAATTAGCAAGCATGAGAGGAGATGAGGACAAATGAATAACACTGAAAGTGAGTTTGAAATTAAGAGACCAACAACCAAAAACAATTCTGTACATATACAGATAATTACATCAAAAACTAATGGGAACCACAAACCAAATAACTATAATGAACAAACATTTAAAAAAATCCAAACACAACACAAGATAGAGTCAGCAAATCACAGGCAACAAAAGCAGAAAGGAAGAAATAGAAGACCCAAAGTAACAATCTGTAACAATTAAGAAAATGACAATAAGTACATATTTATGCATAATCATACTGAATGGAAACACAGATCTTAAATGACACCCTAGACCAGAAAGATTTTACAGATATTTTTAAAACATCCCATCCCTAAACAGCAGAGTATACATTCTTTTCAAGTGCACATGGAACATTCTCCAGGATAGATTACATCTATCAAGATCAAGCCATGGTAAATTTTGAGAAAACTGAAATTATTTCAAGAATTTTCTCTGACCAAGAAATCAACTACAAGAATAAAACAGCAAAAAAAAAAAAAAAAAACCCACAAACTTCTGGAATCTAAACAATATGCTACTAAACAACCAACGGATCATTTAAAAAAAGTCAAAGAGGGAGTTACTGTCATGGCTCAGTGTTTAACGAATCCAACTAGGAACCATGAGGTTGCGGGTTCGATCCCTGGCCTTGCTCAGTGGGTTAAGGATCCAGCGTTGCCGTAAGCTGTGGTGTAGGTTGCAGATGTGGCTCAGATCCCGTGTTGCTGTAGCTGTGGTGTAGGCCGGCAGCTACAGCTCCTGTTAGACCCCTAGCCTGGGAACCTCCATATGCCATGGGTGAGGCCCTAGAAAAGGCAAAAAGACAAAAAAAAGAAAAAAAGAAAAGAGGAAATCAAAAGATTCTTAGAGACAAATGACAACAAAGACATGTCAATCCAAAACCTATGGTACACAGGAAAAGCAGTTCTGAGGGGGAACCTTATAGCAATAAAATCTTATCTCAGGAAACAAGAAAAAACACAAGCAATCTAAACTTACACCTGAAACATTTAAAAAAGGAATAACAAAGCCCAAAATTAGTAGAAGAAAAGAAATCATAAAGATTAGAGCAGAAATTAATAATACAGAGATAAAACAACAGAGAAGATCAATGTTGGTTCTTTTAAAAGATCAACAAAATTGATAAATCTTCAGCCAGTCATCAAGAAAAAAAGGGAGAAAGTTCAAATCAATAAAATTAGAAATGAAAAATGAGAAGTTACAAGTGATACCAGAGAAATACAAAGAATTATAAGAGACTACTATAAGAAACAATATGCCAATAAAATGGACCATGTAGAAAAAAAAAGGATAGGTCCTCACAAAAGTATAGCCTACCAAGACTGAACCAGGAAGAAACAGAAAATACGAATAGACCAATCACGAGTACTGAAATTGAAACTGTGATTTAAAAACTTCCCAAAACAACAAAAGCCCAGGACCTGATGGCTACACAGGGAATTCTATCAAACATTCAGATAAGGGTTAACACCTATTTTTCTGAAACTCTTCAAAATTTTGCAAAAGAAAGAACACTCCCACACTTATTCTATGAGGCCACCATCACCCTGATACCAAAACCAGACAAGGATACCACAAAAAAAGAAAATTAGAGGCCAATATCACTGATGAACATAGATGCAAAAATCCTCAACAAAATATTAGCAAACTGAATCCAACTACACATTATAAGGATCATACACCACAATCAAGTGGGATTTATCCCAAGGATTCAAGGATTCTTCAATATCCATCCACAAATCAATCGGATGAGATACAACATTAACAAACTGAAGAATAAAAACTATATGATCACCTCAATAGAGCTAGAAAAAAGCTTTGGACAAAATTCAACAGCTATTTCTGATAAAAATTCTCCAGAAAGGGGAACAGAGGGGACCAACCTCAACATAATAAAAGCCATGTATGACAAACTGGCAGCTAACATCATTCTCTCTTTTTAAACTTAGAAATAACTCCTTTATTGGGCAATTATTTATTTGCAATTATCCAGGCTTTAACAGTCATACACTTAGATAACACTGAAAGATGAGAGAATGTTTATAAGACAATGTCATGAGAAAGACTCTGTACAACATGCCTATAATCATCTTATTTTCATTTACATTTGTTCATTTATTTGCTACTCATTTATTATATTTCTAATATGTGCATAACATTAGAGGTAATGTAGAGAAAAGAAAAAAGCTAGACTTGGGTGGGTCCACCTTCATGGATTCCAGTGAGAGGAACAGACATACAGCAATGAGTTATTTAACTAACATTAAACAGGGATACTTCATATTGCATCTTGTTTAGGAGCCACTATTCTAAGTGTCCTCTATCTAGTATGCTAACATCATTCTCAATGGTGAAAAGCTGCAAGCATTTCCACTAAGATCAGGAACAAGACAAGGATGTCCACTTTCTTTGGAAATCCTAGGCACAGCAATCAGAGAAGAAAAGGAAATAAAGAGAATCCAAATTGGAAGAAAAGAAGTAAAACCACCACTATTTGCAGATGAAATGAGACTATAACTTAGAAAATCCTAAAGGCACTACCAGAAAACTGTTAGAGCTCATCAATGCATTTGGTAAAGTTGCAGGATACAAAATTAATAAACAGAAATAAACTGCATTTCTATTAATAACAATGAGATCAGAAAAAGAAATTAGAGAAACCATCCCATCTACCATAACATCAAAAAGAATAAAATACCTAGGAATAAATCTACCTAACGTGAAAAAAGACCTGTATACTCTGAAAACTATAAGATGCTGATGAAAGAAATTGAAAATGACACACAGATGGAAAGATACAACATGCTTTAGGATTAAAAGAATCAATATGGTCAAAATGACTATAATACTCAAGGCAATCTACAGATTCAATGCAATCTCTATCAAATTACCAAGGACATTTTTCACAGAACTAAAACAAAATATTTTAAAATTTATATGGAAATACAAAGAGCCAAAATAGCAAAGCCATATTGAAAAAGGAAAATGGAACTGGAGGAATCAATTTCCCTGATGTCAGACTGTACTACAAAGCTACAGTCATCAAAACATTATGGTACCAGCACAAAAACAGAAACATAGATAAATGGAATAGGATAGAAAGCCCAGAATGAAACCCAATCACCTATGGTTAATTAATCTATGACAAAGGAGGCAAGAATATACAATGGAGAAAAGACAGTCTCTTCAATAAATGGTGCTGGGAAAACTGGACAGTTACATGCAAAAGAATGAAATTAGAACATTCTCTAATACCATACACAAAAATAAACTCAAAATGGATTAAAAACCTAAATGTAAGACTGGATACTATAAAACTCTTAGAGGAAAACATAAGTCGAACACTCTCTGACATAAACTGCAACAACATCATCTTATTCTAGAGTAATAACAACAAAAACAAAAAATAAACAAATGGGACCTAATGAAACTTAAAAGTGTTTTTTTTTTTTTTGGCACAGCAAATGAAACCCTAAAGAAAATGAAAAGACAACCCACAGAATGGGAGAACATATTTGCAAATGAGCCAACTGACAAAGGATTGATGTCCAAAATACACAAACACCTCCTACAGATCAATTTCAAAAAGCAAACAACTAAAGCAAAAAGTGGCCGAAAATGTAAATAGACATTTCTCCAAGGAAGACATATGGATGGCCAAAAAACACATGAAAAGATGCTGAACTTCACTCTTAGAGAAAGGTAAATCAAAACTACTATGAGGTATCACATTGTACCAGCCAGAATGGCCATCGTCAAAATGTCTACACATAATAAATGCTGAAGAGGGAGAAAATGGAACCCTCTTATGCTACTGGTAGGAATGAACATTGGTGCAACCACTACAGAAAACAGTATGGAGGTGCTCAAAAAACTAAAAATAGAACTACCATACAATCCAGCAATCTCACTCCTGGACATCTATCCAGAGAAAACCATAATTCAAAAAGATATATGGGAGTTCCCTTCGTGGCTCAGTGGTTAACAAATCCAACTAAGAACGATGAGGTTGCGGGTTTGATCCCTGGCCTTGCTCAGTGGGTTAAGGACCCGGCATTGCTGTGAGCTGTGGTGTAAGTTGCAGACGCGGCTCGGATCCGCATTGCTGTGGCTGTGGCGAAGGCCGGCAGCTACAGCTCCTGTTAGATCCCTAGCGTGGGAACCTCCATATGCCATGGGTGCGGCCCTAGATAAAGGCAAAAAGACAAAAAAAAAAAGATATATGAACCCCAATATTCATTGCAGCACTATTTACAGTAGCCAAGACATGGAAGCAACCTAAATGTCCATCAACAGAGAAATGGATAAAGAAGATGTGGTACCTATATAAAATGGAATATTTCTAAGCCATAAAAAGAATGAAATAATTCTATTTTCAGCAACTTGGATGGACCTAGAACCTATCATACTAACTGAAGTTAGACAGTGAAAGACAAATATCATATGATATACCTATATGTGGAATCTAGAAAAAAAAAGGATACAAATGAACGTTTTTGTAGAGCAGAAACAAACTCATGGACCTCGAAAAACATGCTTACCAAAGGGGACAGATGGAGGAGAGGGAGGGATGGAATGGGGGGTTGGGATTGGCATGTGCACACTGGGGTATATGGGATGATTGGCCAGTGGGGACTTGCTGCACAAAGAACTCCCATAAAAGCAAACAAACAATTTGTGTGTGTGTGTGTGTCTTTTTGCCTTATCCAGAGCCGCACCCGCGGCATATGGAGGTTCCCAGGCTAGGGGTCTAACAGGAGCTGTAGCCGCCCGCCTTCGCCACAGCCACAGCAACGTGGGATCCGAGCCATGTCTGCAACCTACACCGCAGCTCACGGCAACGCCGGATCCTTAACCCACTAAGCAAGGCCAGGGGTCGAACCTGCAACCTCATGGTTCCTAGTCGGATTCGTTAACCACTGAGCCACGAAGGGAACTCCCAAAGCAAACAAACAATTTAAGACTGGGAAAAAAAAAAGAAATTCCAAATTAAAACAACTCTGATATGTTACTATGTAGCTATCAGAATGGCTAATATACAAAAAAATATAAAACTGAGAATACCAATTGCTAGCAAGGATGTGGAAAACAGGACTTGTCATTTATTGCTAGTCGGACTACAAAATGTTACAGCCACTTTGGAAGACATTTGGGCAAACTCTTACGAAGTTAAATATAGTATTACCATACAATCCACTAACCATTCCGTTAAGTATTCACTCAACTGATTTGAAAACATACAGACATTTATAGCAGATTTATTCATATTCAGCAAAACTGGAAGCAGTAAAGATGTCTTATAATAGATGAGTAGATAAAGAAACTGTGGTACATCCAAACACTAGAACATCACTCAGTGATTTCAAAAAAAAGCAAGCTATCACGCCTCATAAACACAGGATGAATCTTAAATATATACTGCTAAGTGAAATAAATTACTCTGAAAAGCCTAAATACTGTGTAATTCCAAGCATATGACATCCTGGAAAATGCAAAACTATACTGATGGTAAAAAAAAAAAAAAATCAGTGGCTGCCAGAAATTCTGGAAAAGGAAAGAAGGGTTAAAATAAGTGAAGCACAGGAGACTTTTTAGAGCTATAAGATTATTCTTATGATACTGTAATTGTGTATGCATGATACTACTTTTTAAAACCAAAAAATTTTACAGAGAACCTTAATGTATACAACTCAAAATTTTTACTGTAGTTGATTTACAATGTTGTGTTAATTTCTGCTGTATAGTAAAGTGATTCAGTTATACATATACACATAGCCATTCCTATGTAGGTTATCAAGGAATATTGAGATTTTATTTAGCAGGTCTGCATTGACCCTCCTCTATTCCATATATCACAGTGTGTACATGCCATCCAAGCTCCCAAGCCTTCCTTCCTTACTGCCCTTCCCTTCAGGTAACCATAAGTGTTTTTTGAAGCCTGTAAGTCTGTTTCTGCTTTGTAAATAATTTCGTATGTATTATTTTTTAGACTCCACATATGTGATATCATATTTTTCTATGTCTAACTTATTTCACTTAAGTCAATATGATATGACATATGACATATGACACATTTTTTGATAATCTCTAGGTGCAGCCATGTTGCTGTAAATGGCATTATTTCATTCTTTTTTATGGCTAAGTAATATTCCATTGTATATGTGTAATACATGCAATTTTTAAAAAATCATTAGGAGATCAGGAAACTCCAGGATAAAGTGCAGAATGTGACAAAATAATATAACTGCATTACAAATAGATGAAACAACCTCACCTGAAGGAATGGGGGAATTGCTGACCTAAGTAACTTCTGGAAATGAGTGGACAGGCAAAATTATTCCTAACTTCCCTAAAAAAAAAAAAAAAAAAAGACTCTTTTCCAGAGATACAGGCTAACAATTTTAATACTTCTATACCTGTAGGTATACTGGACTTGAACAATTAAGTAAATTATGGTAAACTAGGGATGGTGTAAGATAGGTTTCTCACTGTTGGAGTGGGTGTTTACTGCTAAGCAAGGGAAAGAGGCTAGAATGTTCTTTGTGGTAATGAATTCCATTTGGAGACATTAATAAGAAACCATGTTAAGCTTAATGTAGATCCAAATGATTACATGTAAAAAGATTTATGGATACGTACACATACATGGATTAGTATAAACACATTCTTTTTAGGGTGAAATATCTGAATAAATTATTTGGAATTCTTTTGCATGGAAAAGTGTCTCTTCTCCCCATTTTATTTATTTATTCAATTATTTATTGGATTAGTATAAACTCAGGGTTAATTCTTTTACAGCTTGGGTTATAATCCAGTGCTACTTTAATTTGTTGCTCAGGGGGTTCCATATTTGACCACAGGGAGCCTTTTCAGTTCCCTCTTCCAGTTTAAGTCCCTTTGACTCCATCTTTTTGGTTTTTTTGTTTCGTTTTGTTGTTAGCATGGCTTTACTTTCTGGTACTACAAGATACTCTACGTGTTGTGGGTGCGGCCCTAAAAAAAAAAATTCTAGTCATTCTTAAAAAAATTCTAGGTGTCAATATAGTCTGTTACCAGATACTTTACAGTTTCCACTGTGTATTAGAAACATATAGGGCTGGGGAGGAAGATTACAGAGGTAAAGTGCCATTTTTATCATATCATAAAAGAGTACATACTAACAGTATTACTTACCACTGTTGATGTCATCCCTGATCACTTTGATGTGGCAGTCCTTGTAAGGTCTTTTCACCACAGATTACTCTTTTATTTCCCCTTACTATATTGTGCTTCTTGGAAGAAGGTCACTCTGCATGGCCCACACTTAAATAGTGGGGAGTCATGCTTCATCCTTCATCATTAAAACAACTGACAAATGCAATGAATATTTCTGTATAAAATCATTTATTAATAACTTAAATTTAGTTTTAATGATTATAGCTCTCTCATATTCAGTACTGCTGCCATGACTCAAAACTGAGTGCTACTTCCTTCCTCAAAGCATGTAGCACTGGCATCTATATGTCAATTATTCAGCACGTAGCACACAACTTTGTGTAGCTGGTTATAGATGATGACTTGTTGCCTGCATAGACTTTTCAAGAATTCAGGCCTTATCTCCCCTAACAGATGCAGGTGCCTTTAAAGACAGGAGATGTGTCTTACTCTTCCTCATTCCTGCTACAAATCAACTTCAGCTGTAGCTGATCCATAGCTATTTAAGAAACAGTGGAATTTTATTACAATGACTGCATTTATAAAGCTTATGTCTCCATTTTAAAGATGCTGGGGACAACTAAGCCAGCTTTCTTATCTCTTAGGGAACATTTTCAAAAACACATTTTTAGGGTTCAAGTGGTGCTTTGGAGATTAGGCAAAAAGTTAGGTTCATTAAAAAGATACTAAAACCAGAGAGAAGAAAGTCATTAGAACAAAAGCAGTCATTCTCGCAGGCTCTCTCTCTTTCTCTGAGCCATGTGTCATTCCACATCCCCACCACTTTCATCAGTGCTTTGGATTTTAGTCATTCTCATAATCGTGTAGTGGTAGCTTACTGTTCTTTTCATTTTCAATTCCTTGATGACCTTTGATGTGCCATACACACTCAAAGGGGAGAAAATGATATGAGCAGATCACTGGAGAGTCATTTTTAGAATAACACCTACCATACATCCCTTCTTTACATCTGTATTAGTTTCCTGTTGCTACTATAACAAACCACTTCAACCATTAGTGACCAATGCAAAGTTATTGTTCTACAGTTCTGGAAGTAAGAAGAGAGGTAAGATGGAAGCGATTTCACAAAATGCTGGAGTAGGAGGCACTGGACCCACTTTTCTCCAACAAATGCAATGATTCAGCAACAATTCACAGACACGTTCCCTTTGTGAGAAATTTAGAAACCAACCGAAAGACTCCTGTGCCACGTAAACAGAAAATCAGATTCACCCTAGTCAGTACTGAGATTCAGGACATTCTCTAGCCAGAATCCCTACCCTGGCACAGACTGTATGATAGGAAGAGATTCCCTGGCTCCCAGCTTCTCCAAGGGGAGGAAAAGAGTTGGTTTATGTGTCTAATGTCCCAACTTTTCTAATGGAGTACCTCAGAGGACTGGCCTCTCTCTTGCTTGTGTTGCAGCTCTAGCAGGTTCAGCACAATCTAGCCACCTGGAGGAGAGTCAAAATGGTGACTTGGGCTGGTAGTATGAAATCTGTTGTTTAAAGGTAAACATATAGACAAATATAGAATACTGTATTATTTTAATCATGGTGAGTAAGTCACTTTCAATTCTAATATAAAAGTTAAAGGAAAAAGTATTGAAAATAACTATAATTTTATTTATTTATTTATTTTGTCCTTTTGCCTTTATCTAGAGCCGCACCCGCAGCATATGGAGGTTCCCACGGTAGGGGTCTAACAGGAGCTGTAGCTGCTGGCCTTTGCCACAGCCACAGCAACGCGGGATCCGAGCCGCGTCTGCAACCTACACCACAGCTCACGGTAAAGCTGGATCCTTAACCCACTGAGCAAGGCCAGGGATAGAACCCATAATCTCATGGTTCTTAGTCGGATTCGTTAACCACTGAGTCACGATGGGAACTCTGAAAATAACTATAATTTTAAATATATTAAAAGATATACAATATTTACAGATATAAAATGTGACAATAATAATATAAAGTACTTGGGGTGTTAAAATGTAAAGGTTTTGTATGTAACTGAACTTAAGTTGTTATCAGTCTTAAAATAAACTGTTCCAGTTATAAGATATTGTACGTAAGCCTCAAGGTAACCACAGGAAAATACCTATAGTCTTACACTCACTAGGATGGCTACTATCAAAAAACAGAAAGCAAGTTTCAGTGAGGATGTGGAAAAACTGGAACACTTATACAGTGCTGGTAAGAACCTGTCTTGCTGCTTCTACTTAAATAGTATTAGAAGTCGTAGCTAGAGCACTTAGGCAAGAAAAAGAAATATAAGGCATCCAAATTGGAAAGGAAGACATAAAATTGCCTATGTTTGCAAATGACATGATCTTATACATAGAAAATCCAAAAGACCAAAAATCTATTAGAACTAATAATTCAGTAAGTTGCAGGATACAAAATCAACATACAAAGATCAGTTGCATTTGTATATAGTAATAATGAACTATATGAAAATAAAATTTTAAAAATCTCATTCATAATAGCATAAAAAACAACAGCATATTTAAGAATAAATTTAAATAAGGAGATAAAAGACCCGCACACTAAAAACTATTAAGATATTGACAAAGATACAAATGGAAAGATATCCCATGTTAAGGAGTTGAATAATTAATATTGTTAAAATGTCCATACTACTCAAAGTGATAGACAGATTCTATGCAGTCCCTATCAAAATTCCAATGACATTTTTTCACAAAAGTAGAAAAACAACCCTCAAACTCATATGGAAACACCAAAAAACCTGAAGAGCCAAAGCAATCCTGCAGAGCTGGAGGCTTTCAAGCACACTTCCTGATTTCAAAATACACTGCAGAGGTACAGTAGTGAAAACAATACTGTACTGGCATAAAGACAGACATTTAGACCAATGGATCAGAATAATGAACCCAGAAATAAACATATGCATATATGGTCAACTGACCTTTTACAAAAGTGCCAAGAATACACAATGGGGGAAGGATGGTCTTGTCAACAAAGGGTGCTGTGAAAACTGGATATCCATATGCAAAAGAATGAAACTGTATCCTTACATTGTATACAGAAATCAACTCAAAATGAGTTAACATTTAAAGAAGAGATCTGAAAGCATAAATCCTAGAAGAAAATGTAGGGGAAAGCTTCATAATATTGGTCTTGATAATGGGTTTTTTGTACATGATACCAATAGCCCAGTCAACAAAAGCAAGATAGCCAATTGGGACTACATCAAACTAAAAGCTTCTTTATAGCAATGGAAACGATTAACAGAGTGAAAAGGCAATCTATGGCATTACAGAAAATATCTGCAAATGCATTGGTATAGCCACTATGGTAAATTGTATGCAAGTTCCTCAAAAACTAAAAATGGAACTATCATATGACCAAGCAACCCCAATTCAGGGTATTTATCCTAAAGAACTGAAATCAAGATCTCAACAAAGCATTAGCACTCTCATGTTTATTACTGCACCATTCATGATAGCCAAGATGTGAAAACAATATAAATGCCTATCAACACATGAATAAAGAAACAGTGGTACACACATACAATGGACTATTTTCAGCCTTTAAAAAGAGGGAGGGAGCTCCCATCGTGGTGCAGCAGAACCAAATCCAGCTATGAACATGAGGTTGTGGGTTCGATCCCTGGCCTCGCTCAGTGGGTTAACAATCCAGCATTGCCGTGAGCTGTGGTGTAGCTTGCAGATGTGGCTTGGATCTAGCTTTGCTGTGGTATAGGCTGGCAGCAACAGCTCCAATTAGACCCCTAGCCTAGGAACCTCCATATGCTGCAGGTGCGGCCCTAAAAAGACAAAAACCAAAATAAATGAATAAATAACATTTTAAAAAAATGTGGTGTTCCCTTCGTGGCTCCGTGGTTAACAAATCCGACTAAGAACCATGAGGTTGCGGGTTTGATCCCTGGCCTTGCTCAGTGGGTTAAGGATCCGGCGTTGCCATGAGCTGTGGTGTAGGTTGCAGATGCGGCTCGGATCCCGCGTTGCTGTGGCTGTGGCGAAGGCCGGCGGCTACAGCTCCTGTTAGACCCCTAGCCTGGGAACCTCCATATGCCACGGGTGCGGCTCTACATAAAGGCAAAAAGACAAATAAATAAATAAATAAATAAAAAATAAAAAGAGGGAAACTCTGCAATATGTAACAACATGGATGAACTTTGAAGATATAATACTAAGCGAAATAAACCAGTCACAGAAAGACAAATATTGCATGACTTCACTTACCTACCCTATAATCAATAATACCGCATTGTACACTTTAAAAATTGTTAAGACAGTAAATCTCATGTATAGTGTTCTTACTGAAATTAAATAAAAAATTTTAGGAGTTCCTGTTGTGGCTCAGTGGTTAACGAACCCGACTAGCATCCATGAGGATGTGGGTTCGATTCCTGGCCTTGCTCAGTGGGTTAAGGATCCAGCGTTGCTGTGAGCTATGGTATAGGTCACAGACGCAGCTCGAATCTGACGTTGCTGTAGCTGTGGTGTAGTCTGACAGCTACAGCTCTGATTCTACCCCTAGCCCAGGAACTTCCGTATGCCCCAGGTGTGGCCCAAAAAGACAACAACCAAAAAAAAAATTAAAAGGAATTCTGAAATGGGTTTCAATTGGGTTAAAACAATATATTAACATGGCTGTTCCTTTCTGAGGCTATAAGGAATAATATGTTTCTTGCCTTTTCCACTCTCCAGAGGCTTCCCACATTGCTTGGTTTATTGCCCTCTCTTTTCATCATCAGAGTCAACAACATCAGACCAAGTCTTTATCACACTGCCAGCTCTCTGGTTTCCTTGTTATGCCTCTTTCTTACATTTATAAGAATTATAATTACATTGGGAACATCTGGATAACGCAGAATAACCTCTCTATACATGGCAGAGTGAATAATGTCCTCCAAAGATATCCAGGCCTGAATCCCTAGAATCTATGATTGTTACCATCTATAGAAAAAGAGACTTTTGTATATGTAATTAAATTAAGGATTTTAAAATGGGGAGATTATCCTTGATTATCTGGGTGAACTCTAAATGTAATTACAAGTGTCCTTACAAGTAAAGGGAGGTTGAGGACAGAGAATTGAAGAAGACATGACAGAAGCAAAGATTAGAGATACATGCTTTTAAGATAGAGGAAGAGGCACCCAAACCAAGACATACAAGTGGTCACTAGAAGAGGGAAAAAAAAGCAAAAAGGGGGACTTTCCATTTAGGGACTCCAGAAACAACCAGCCCTGTAAACATCACTTTGACTTTAACCCAGTGAAAGTGATTTTGGCCTTCTAACATCAAGAACTGTAAGAGAATAAATGTGTGTTGTTTTAAGCCACTAAATTTGTAACAACAATAAGAAACTAATACACCATCTCAAGGTCTTCTGATTACCAACTTTAATCTCATCTGAAACTTTCATACCATTCTGCCTCACAATTTAACACATTCACAGTTTCCAGGGATTAGAACATGGCCATAGTGGGGGAAAGGGCGATATACTGCCTACCTCAACTTCACACACACTGAAAATAAAGTCTAGGTTGACAAAATATGTAAATGTAAGATATTAACAGACAATGTAGGAGAATATGTTTATAATCTTGGTTGTGTAAAAGACCTATATACAGCACAAATGAAATTTTCCACAGAAAAGAAAATCATGGACATGAAGACTTGTGGTTACCAATGCGGAGGGGGAGGGAGTGGGGTGGACTGGGAATTTGGGGTTAATAGATGCAAACTATTGCCTTTGGAATGGATAAGCAATGAGATCTTGCTGTGTAGCACCAGGAACTATGTCTGGTCATTTATGATGGAGCATAATAATGTGAGAAAAAAGAATGTATGAAAAAAATCTTAAGACAACAAATGCCTTTTTAAAAATTGATGCATTTTCCATCAAAATTTTAAAATTCTATAGCTAAATAATACCACATAGAAAGTAATAATACAAGTGACAAGCTCACAGAAAACATCTGTAACATATATAACCAAGGATTAATGGCCCATTTTATACCTGGAAGCTTGAGCCAGAAGTAAGTGAATGAGTGAATGAGTGTACTATTATGTATAATAATGCATACTCTTTATGTCTAATCCAGACAATAACACTGCAAAGTGCACCTCTGTACCCATTTTACAAATGAGGAAACCAAGGCTTAGATAAGGGACTAACTGAAACTTACCCTCATATTTTCTTTGTTCTCTTCCTGTAAATGCAATTTTGACAGTTGCAGAATTCTTAGAAAACAGAATGTGGTCAGTTCAAGAAAAACAAAACTTCCTTCTACTAGTACTTCACTTACTTTCTTAGCTATTTATTTTACTTGTTTTAGACAGTCTATATACTTGTTTTTAAAACTGGTAGTAAACAGTACAAAGGCAGCCTCCCTCCACACAGCCTATAGTCATCCATTTCCCTCCCTTGAGACAATAGTCAATGACTTTTTGTGTGTCTCTCCAGAAATATTTCATGTATATACAAGTATATACACAGATATTTCTAAATTTTAATTTGAAGTTTTTTAACATACATTGACCGGTACCTCTCTTATATTACTCAACGATGCGTCTTGGAAACCATTACATATTTGCTAGAGCTGCTGCATTTTGGTTAGTAACCACACATTATTAATTTTAAGGAAACTTCATAATTTAATTAATCCTTCCTTATTTATGACCACTCAAATTGCCTCACATCTTTTATTATTACAAAGTTACAGTGGCTATTCTTATACACGGTCCATTTGGCACATGTGCAAGTATATCTAGAGAATAATTTCTAGAGATGCAACTCCTGAGTCAAAAATGTCCCTTTAAGTTTTTCATGGATACTGATAATTTTCCTCTGTAGATGTTACACAATTTTACTCTTCCCTCAGTAATGTTTATTCACACCTCCCCAACACTTGGTAACATTTTCTTATACAAGAGGGAAAAGAAAGAAAAAAGAAAAGATCAATACCATTTGCATGTGCACCCAAAGATAGTTTTTCAATCTTGCCCAGGGGCAAGCTGCAGGTCCATCAACCACCTATTTTCTGGAACAGTACCACTTTTCAACTGAAACTGTGAAGCCTCTTCCCTTCTCTTTTACTTTATACCCGATCAATCTACTTCATATAGGACTGGGCATGGAAAATATTAATTCTGCTCTTCTATTTAGAAGATAATTCTCCATTCAAGCTGATCAACGCCTGACAACCCTGGGTCACTTTCCGACTGCACTCTCCAGAAATATCCTCCTTTGACTCTGTGGTGGACCTGCTTCCCCTTCCTGGGAACTATTTACTTGAGGTACTTTTCCTGGAAAAAAGTAACACGCTGCTGTCCCCATTTCCCTCTTCCCTCCTTTCATCAATCGCATCTCAATCATCCTTAGGAAAACACATTATCTCATTATTTAGTTTTGTGCAAACTAGTTTCCCCTTCCTCACCTACAAAGATAGACTCCTTGATTTCTAAGGCCAAATCTATTTTGTCTTACTCTTCCTATATAAAGCTTGAAAATATGGCAACTAATAAAAAACATTTTACATGTTAGAACAGCTTTAAAATGATATGGCAACTAATGGTGATTCAGAGGTTGGCAGGTAGAAGGATCCTGAGATTTGCTTTATGGAATGCTAACTTCAAATTTTAGGTGTAACAACAGTTTTCTCATCTGAGTTATTAATATCAACAAAAATCATTTCATTATATGACATAATGAGGGGAGCAAGATTTCTCTCTCTCCTCCTCAATTCCAATAAAGAAAAAATACTATCACTAGCTTCTAGGTAGAGCTTACATGTTGATTCGTTGTCTTAGTCATTAAAAAAAAAAAACCTTTTTGACAATCTTTACCAAATGAAGGGTGTTTGGCTTGGTAGGAAAACACACGTGGTTTCAGTATGTTAAGACATTTGTCTTTGTATAACGGGAAAGATTTCCTCAGAAAGTAGCTTTAGAACAGAACACTGAAAGATTTAGGAACACCACCAGTACTTTGTCTTGTTTTTCTCTTTCCTAGAGATGGTGAGTCCTGTATTCTTATTGCGTAGCACACTGCCTTGGCATACAAGAGGTGCTGAATAATTATTTAAGTGAGTCAAAGAAAAGAAGATTACTTACGGAGGCAGAACTCCTCACATTCCCCCAGATCTCACATATATTTTTCTAGTAAATGGAGTGCAAACAGGATCTGGGACAGCTACATTATCCACCTGAATAGAGACAGAGGTTAGGGAATATTATTTTCAATTTGCTCCGAAACACTTTAAAGATATTAGTAATCAGAGGGGATAACGTAAATAATTTCAGAGAGCAGTCCATTGGGAGCCTTGCTCCTTGGCTGCGACCCCTCAGGGGAAACAATTCCCTAAGACCAAGCCGTCTACAAATAGAACCTGTGGCAACACCCAACAATTAAGTCAGCTATCTAAGGGAAAAACAATTGAGAATTTAGAAAACGACTAAATTATTGTAAGACAATTCACTCCAAGAAAAGTTCACGTAGAAAAAAACTGATTTTAAAATATGTAAGTCTGCCTATAGCTTAAACATTATTGCTTAAATAGAGTACGTGAGATCTGGGAGGAGGCGCCGGCTGCCCTTCCCGCCGGGGCTGCGCGGGCACACGGGAGACGCGGTCACCTGGGAGAGAAGGCCCGAATCTTAAAGCTCTTCTCGGGGCCTCGGGCTCCCAGCTCACCACGCTCAGGGCGCTCTCCACTGAAGCTGGAAAGTGCCTCAGTCCAGCAGTACCTTTTATTTCTTTCCTCCACGGCCAGCTGGCTTGGAAGTTTCGGAAGTTTCGTCCGTTTTTACGGGAAAGCCCCTCCTCCGGCCTCAGAGCCGAGCTGCTATCCCGCAGCCTCTCTGCCAGCTTCTGGGCCCCTATTGCCTTGTTTACATTTCTCGTTTCTCTCCTCTTCCTTCTTTCTCTTTAGCTCGCCTCTTTTTTTTTTTTTTTTAAACAGAGAACACAGCCCCCGAGTTTCTCGGCCCGCGCGTGGGGCCCGAGCACCGTCCCGTGTTTCACTTCCACATCCGTGGCGGCGGCGGCGGGGGCGGGGCTCGCGCTCTGCGTGTTGGTGAGATGCGCACGTGGACGCTCTGCTCTGCACAGCCCTGGACAAACTAATCTGTGCGGTAGGCCTTGGGGTCTTCAAGTGAGAGCCTGTGCCACCCTTCTGCTTTCCCCGCCCAGGTACAGGACGCTTAGTCTGGGAAATGCGATAGGGAAACGACTGCGTGAAGAATTTCTGAATCTCGGAGACGAGAGAGGCGGAGGCAGGGAGAAGGGGAGGGAGGAAGCGGGGGCGGGGGATGGGGTGGAGAGAGAGAGAGAGTTGAGGAAAGGAGAAGAGTCAGCTCTTAAGAGTACTAAAAAAGAGAGACCAGGGCAGTGGGGAATATTTGGAGGGGAGTTAGAACCAGAGGGGGATTCAGAGAACCGGGGGTGGGGGTGGGGGTAACCCAGAGAGTAAGAACGTGGGCCTTGGAGGACTGAGTCCTAGTCAGGGGGGATATATGGAGGAAGGAACTTGGCACATCAGAGGTATTTCGCCATTCTGTTGAAAAGCAACACAAAACAAAAAAATAGTGGAAATGGCAGACTAGGAAGCTCCAAGGGCCCATCCCTACATGGAAACACCAAAAAGATAAGTGTCAGAATTGACTTTGTTGGAGGATACTGTGAGAAAAAGAATGTATATATGTATGTGTGGCTGGGTCACTTTGCTGTACAGTAGAAAATTGACAGAACGCTGTAAACCAGCTATAATGGAAAAAATAAAAATCATTTGAAAAATTAAAAAATAAAACAAGTTTAGGGTCCAAGTGATAACTTAGAATGTAAAAGCTGTCACTGAGAAAGGTGATCAAAATAATTTTTAAGTTTTCATAAATAAAACCAGTGAGATTAAAAAAATAATAATTGTGGGAACTCTGAAAAATAGTTGACAGTTTATAGCATCCAGGTGAACCCTAAATCAAGAAAAAAAAGATTCAGCACAGCATAATGGAGACAATACTAGCAAATTTAAGGGAATAAAAAGCATTGTAAGAGAAAACCATGAACAGCATACACTAACCAATTGGGTAACCCAGATAAAATTGACAAATTCCTAGAACACAGAAACCATTAAAACTGATTCAGGAAAAAAATAGAAAATCTGAGCAGACTCATAACAATCAAAGAGATTGATTAAATCAGTGTGTGTGGGGGGACTTCTGATAAAGAAAAACCCAGGACCAGGTGATTTCACTAGTGAATTATATCAAGTTTTTAAAGAACAACTAACAAATCCTTTTCAAACTCTTCTAGGAATAGAATAGCAGTGAATGCTACTTAATCTATTTGATGGGCCAACATTACCTGATACCCAAACCAGGGACATCACAAGAAAATAAATCACAGACCAATATCCCCTATGAATATAGATGCAAAAAACTTGTCAACAAAATCCTTGCAAATTGAATCCAGAAGAGTGTTAAAAATAATTACACTATGACCAAATGATATTTATCTCAGGAGGGGTTCAACATATGAAAATCAGTCAATGTAATATACCGTATTAATAGAGTGAAGGAAAAAAGTTATGATCATCCTAATTGATGCAGAAAAAGAATTTGACAAAAGCCAACACTTTTTCATGATAACATTCAACAAGCTAGGAATAGAGAATTTCCTCCACCTTATTAAGGACTAATCTGATACATATATACACACAACACATCAAATTCAATGGTGAAACTCTGAGAGATCTTCCCCTAAGATCAGGAACAACCCAAAAAATGCCTGCTTTTGCTCCTTCTATTTAAAATTGTATAAGCAGCTTTGTCCTGAAAGTTCTAACCTGAGCAATAAGGCAAGAAAAAAAGAGTCATCCAAGTTGGAAAGAAACAACTAAAATTACCCCTCTTTGTAGATGGTATGATCTTATATGGAAAATCCTAAAGAATCCCCCCAAAATATTAGGGCTAATAAAAAAAAATCAGTGAAGCTGGAGTATAAAAGATCAACACATGAAAATCAGTTGTGTTTCTAAACACTAGAAATGAGCAATCCAGATGGGAAATTAAGAAAACAATTCAATTTCAATAACATCAAAATAAAATGCTTAGAAATAAATTTAACCCAGTAGGTACAATATTTATACACTGAAAATTACAAAACACTGCTGAACTGAAGACCTAAATGAATGGAAAGATATCCTGTGTTGATGCATTAGAAGACAATACTGTTAAAATGGCAGTAGTATCTAAAGTTACATATCCAGTGCAATCCCTATGAAAATCCCAATGACCATTTTTTGGTAGAAGTACAAAAGTTGATCCAAGACTTACGCAGAATTTCAATAGGCCTGATACAAACTTGAAACAGATCAAAATAATTTTTAAAAGAACAGAGATGGGGTATTCACACTTCCCAATTTCAAAACATACTGCAAAGCTAAAGTATTCAAAACAGTGAACAAAAATGCATATAATCATAAAGGACTCATTGAGAGTCCATAAATAAAACAATACACCCAAACTTAATTGATTTTTGACAAGGATCCCAGACCATTCAATTAATAAAGAATAGTCTCATTAACAAATGATGCTGGGACAAATGGGCATCCATTTGCAAGAGAATAAAGTGACAACCTATCTTACACCATATGAAAAAAAAATATCGAAATGCATTAAAGACTAAAGTGTGCAATATAAAACTCTACAAGTCAAAGAAGAAAACATAGAGGTAAATCTTTATGACCTTGGATTTGGTAATGGAATATTATGACAACATAAGTATAGGTGACAAATGAAAAGCAAAATTCACTGGACTTCATCAAAACTAAAACCTTTTGTGCATCAAAGGACACTATAAAGAAAGTGAAATAACAACAGATAGAATGAGAAAATATTTATGTATATCTGACAAGGATCTAGTACCTAGAATATATAAAGGTCTCTTACAACAGCAAAAAAGAGAAACAACCGAATTTAAAAATGGGCAAAGGAATTGGAGACATTTTCCCCTGAGAAAATGTACACGACTAGTAAACCCATGAAAAGATGCTCAATAACTGTAGTCATTAAGGAAATGTAAATCAAACCCTTGTTACCACTTCGTACCCACTAGGCTGGCTTATAGGAAACCCCTCAGAAAATAATAAGTGTTATTGATGATATAGAAATATTGTACATTGCTGGTGGAATGTTTAAGGGTGTAGCCACAATAGAAAACTGTTTGGCAGTTTCACTAAAAGTTAAACAGTATTATATAACCTAGCAATTCCACTACTGGGTATATCCCAAAGAATTGAAAAAAAGTGATTAAAAAAAACTTGATTATGAATATTCATAGCACAATTCAAAAAAGCGAAAAGGTGGAAACAACCCAGATGTTCATCACCAGGTGAAGGAATAAACAACAGATTAATATTCAGCCATAAAAAGGAGTGAAGTATTGATACATGCTACAACATGTATGAACCAAAAAAACATTAGGCTAAGTCAAAGAAGAAAGTCACAAAAGGAAACATATTGTATGATTCCCTTCATATGAAATGTCCAGAATAGGAAAATCCAGAGACAATAGGAGATCAGTAGTTACCAGGGCCTGGGGACAGGGGAGATCTGACAAATATGCTTAATGTGTATGGGGTCTCCTTCAGAGATGAAAATGTTTTGGAACTAAGTTAAATGGTGATGGTTACACAACATTGCGAGTGTGCTAAATACCACTGAATTACATACTTTAAAATTGTTAATTTTATGTGAATTTCACCTCAAAAAAAATGTAACTAGGGAAGCCAAGGCATCACCAGCTGAAGTTGAGGCCACGTTCCTGCAGCATCCCTGCTCTAGCAGAGAAACACAGAGCTGCTTTTGGTTTGGGTGGTGATAACAGCAGCAACCTCACTGCTGCTGGAGAGTCCCAGAGCACTGGGCTGGCATGGAGGAGCGTTCATTCAGGCCCTCAGTGGGCTGCAGAACCCCGCTTGTGGTTGTGGGCCACATCCTGCACTCCTCCACCAACTAGTAGATCCTGGAGCCAGGTAAGGGAAGGCCAAGTGTCAGTCTGAGGTCTCCTTGAAGTTTCCATTTGTCACTTTTTACCCCATTTCATATCTTAAGACCTGGCTTTTAAGGTTTTATCATGTGCCTTACAATCCATGGCGTGTGCTTATGCAGTGTTTTTCTTCTAAGCGATACAGGAAACAATAGTAAGTCTATGCTATATCTGCAATTCAATGAAATAGGTACTAAGATTTCTAGTTACATGTTTTTGTGCTAGTTAATTGATGTAATACCAGCCCCTCCCAACCTATATCCCTGGCACGGTGCCAAAATCGGTGCTCAGTAAATGTTGACTGAATGAGTGAAGGAAAAAACACTTAGTTTTAACATTTTTGAGTCTTGGCTCTGCCACTTGCTGGCAGATTGACACAAGAAGGGCCGTGTGATCCACTTAAGCTTCGTTTTCCTAGTTCACAAAATGACTGTAGTAACCCCATGCCTGGTGGGTGTGAGGCTCGAAAGAGGAAGTGCCCACAAAGATGTGTTCCCAGGGTCTGAATACTCATTCAACCTGATGCAAAGACAAGAAGAGTGTTGACTTTTTAAAAAAAAAAAAAAACTTTTATGAATATAAATTCGGGGGAAGGGGAAAGCAAATCTATGTGACAATTTTTTGTTCCCCATTAGCCTCGCCCGCTGTATGTGGAAGTTCCTGGCCAGGGACTGAACCCATGCCACAGCAGCGACCCCAGCCGCTGTAGTGACAATGTCAAGATCCTTAACCTGTGGCGCCATCAGGTAACACTAGCAGTTCCAAGTTTTTTAAAAACCAACGCAAGGAAGAATTTGGTGTGCTGGGAGTGCTTCTTTTTTTCAAATTTTCACGTAGTTGCAGAATTTCTGGGTTTCAATTATTTGGAAGGTTGGAACTGTCTGTAGAAAGAAAAAAGACATTAGAAACCTGAATTCGAAGCCCTGCGAGCCCTCCCTCCTTCCTCTCTTGCGCCCCCCATTGGTTAGGCGGACACTCTTCTTAACATTCACCAACCCTTGAGTCTGGACCCTCCCAGAAGCCGGGGCACTCGCGAGCGTCGTTGGTCTCTCAGCGCGCCCACTGCCCAGCTGGGCTGCTTCCCGCTCGCCGTCCGATCGCGCCCTCCGATCCTCCGGGAGAGGGCCGGGAGAGAGAGACCGCGCAGCCCGCGGGGCTGCAGGAAAAAATGGGGTCTATAACGAATGCCCAGTTGTTTGCCATACACAGCGCCAGGCGACTGGACGTGAAGGTGTCGCCTCACTCTTTGCAAGTCCCCAAGTACCTCTTGCACGTGAACCAGGGTGATTCAGCAAACTTGTGTAACCTGAGGGCAGCTCAAGCTCGGGCGCACTCCACAATATGCGACTTTTTGGTTCCAGTCCTGTCGTCTTCTTTCCCAAATTCCCTCTCCCAAAAAGGTTTTCTAACGTTTCTAGCACAAAATCCATGTTTTGCTCTAACATCCTTTGACTTACAGCCCACTATGTTATGTGATCTCAGCCCTTGTCTTTGATCTCACTGTGCACTCACCCACTCCAGCTCACCTCTCCATCCTCCTAACCCGCCACGTTCTTTTTTTTTTTTTTTTAAGGAAGTCTTTGCACTTCAGAGTTTCTCTGCCTCCAATAGCTAACCTCTTCTCCTTAGTTAGGTTCACTAACCACGCTAAGACAGCCTCCCCTCCTATTCACACTTCACTCTTATCCACCATATTGGTGTTATACAAACTCATTCTTCGAAATACATTGTTATATTCCTTCAAGTCTATTTCCCAGAATGTAAGCTCTATGAGGGCAGGTCTCCTGTTTTGTCTTGGTCACTTTTGTGTCCTACCTAGAACGGGCATAATCACACAGAAGGAACTTAAATAAAGGGAAGGAAGGCAGGAAGGGAAGCCAGCAGCTAGGTATGCCGGGCAGGAAGGAAGAAGGGAGGAAGATCATAGGTACTTGGGTTAAATACCTTAGGTTTGATTATAAAGGGTTACTCTATTCATTTGTTTGGCTCACATCTAAATCTTTCTCTTCACCTCTTCCCAGTTCTTGCAAGACCCCACAACCCTGTGCTTGACTCCTAGTCCTAAACTCAAGCTTCAGTTGGAGGAGAGAGAATGTGGGCAGGCTAAAGGAGACCTTCCTGCCTCTCACACCCAAGGCACGCTGCACTCCAGACATGTCCCAGTTAAAGGTCCAGAGTGAGCCTCTCCACCCTGTCCTTCTAGGCTCCCCTAAGGCATACAGAGCCTGGCGCCCCAGTTCGGAGTGAAAATAGGTAAGGTATCAGTCTCTTCAAAGTCACCTTAAATGTTCGTGTTAATTTTGTATATTGCTTCATATTGATTCTCCCTTCAGAAAAAATCAGAATAAAGTTGGTACTTTAGACAGGTAGGAGTGAGGTGGGGGAATGAGGCCAAGGGAAAAAAAAGCCTGCGGCAGTAGAAGAAGGCAAAGAGGACCACATAAGCTTAAGAGAGGGTCTCCGTTTCTCAGAGAGTGCAGGAAATCCCATAGCAAATCCCTTGGTGCTGACTGCCAGTGTTGGGGAGGTCTCCATTACAGTAGCCCTGGAAACCTCCTGGGGGAGTTCTGAAAAACTCCGAAGCTTAGAGCGAGAGTTTGATTTGGTAGAATCTTGCAATAGAGCCGAGAATGATAGCTCTCTGCCAGAAGATGCCATGCGCAGCTTGGCTTTAGAAATCCTAGGGTTAGTTCAGCTTCCTGGGTAAGCTCATAGGGCAACTGGGGGGCATTAAATGGATGAGGCTGGCCAGCTAATTTGCAGAAGAGGGGCCACTAGACCTCTAGCCACCTAAGTGTTCAGTTCTGCAGAGTCTGGTCCTTGAGGGTGGCACCAGTGTTTGGGGTGGAGGTGGGGGTGGGGCATGGTTTATGGGATGGGCCATAACACCGGGAAGTCCATCTTGGGCTATTTCCAGTCAGCTCCCCTAAGGGGGCAGCGCAACTGGGGTTGTCCCATGGGTTTGCAGTGAGCTGAGGTAAGACCAAATACTCCACCCTTCTGGCCCCAACTTTCTCTTCTGAGAAAGGAGTATGTTGAGCTGTAGAAGCTGACTAAGCCAGCTTACCCTCGAGATCTTCCCCAGAGTCTGTGCGGGCGTGGCTACCGCCTTCAGTCGTCCCTGCGTTCTCGCGCAGGTACCTGGCGACGTCACAGTGGCCTCG
This sequence comes from Catagonus wagneri, assembly GCA_004024745.2. Lineage (NCBI taxonomy): Eukaryota > Metazoa > Chordata > Mammalia > Artiodactyla > Tayassuidae > Catagonus > Catagonus wagneri. The sequence goes on from PVHT021183526.1 coordinate 2,891,110, forward strand.
CTCCTCAGCCAGGTCCACGGGCAGGCGGCCCCAGGCGTCTCGCACGTCCAGCCGCGCCCCGGCCCGGTGCAGGACCACCAAAGTGTCCAGGAAGCCCTCCCTGGCGGCGTCGTGCACCGGTCGGGTGAGGGTTGCAGGGTCCGCGCAGTTGGGGTCCGCGCCGTGGAGGAGCAGCAGCTCCGCCACGCGGGTGCTGCCCATCATCATGACCTGCAGGAGAGAGCAGAGTGGTCAGGACTGTGCAGCCTCCACCCCGTGCGATGCCCTTACAAGCCACAAAGGTCTAGTCACTATTTTCTTTCAGTTACCTACTCAGTCAGTTCTACTTATTCCATTTTTTTGTTACACATTCTGTTATATTTTCCAAACTTTTGTGGAGTTCCAGCCACACACACAAAAATACTGTTAGGAGTCACAGACATCAGCAAAAGGAGGAACAAACTGGCTGTTACTGCAGCCTAACCTGTATTTACTTCCTCATTTCGATATGAAATTACGTAAGTCCCAGAGATTTTTGTATGTTTCAGCCGTATATCTGGGCACAGAACGTGGTAATTAAGAGGCAAAAATGAAAAAAAAAGCCCAAATTAATTCTTGAAAATGTTTTAAACTACCCTGGCTTCTCTGAACGTTGCACTTCAATTTCTTTAAGTATAAAATGAGAAAGTTTGTCTAACAAGCCCTAAAATTCCTTCCTTTGGTAAGCTAAATAATGCCCTCTAAAGATACCCAATTCTTAACACTCAAGAGCTGTGACTATATTACTTTACATGGCAAAAGGGACTTTGCAGATGTGGTTAAATTAAGAATTTTGAGAGCGATTAACCTGGATTGTCAGGGTGGGCCCAATTTAATCACAAATTTCCTTATAAAAAAGGTCACTATCAGAGAGAAAATATAAGAATGGAAGCAGTTGTCAAAGAGAAGATGCAGGGCCCAAGAGCCAAGAATGCTGACATCACTGGAAGTTGGAAAAGGCAAGGAAATGGATTCTTTCCTAGAACTTCCAAAAGGAGTGCAGCTCTTGGATCCATTTTAGACTTCTAACTTCCAGAACCATAAGATAATAGATTTATGTTGGTTGAAGCCATGAAATTTGTGGTAATTTTTAGTAACAGAAATAGGAAGCTAGGACACTTTCCAAGATTCCACTCTGAGAGTTCATTTAAAAGAGGGTGGTCACCTCATTTGGTTCCTAAATCATCTTTGACAAAAAAACCATTACCAGAGAGGAATTTAAAAATAGTGTTCTCAATCACAGCAATTTTACAATTTGAGTGTTACACAGTGACTAGTGGTCATTATGTTTTAGGGTAACCATTATTTGGTTATATTAGGTAGACCATAATAAAGAGGAATTACTAATCTTTAGTTACATTCTGTATTAAACATAAATTTTTCCAAATCGAGGAGTCATAACAAATTATACTATGGCTATTGGTTCCTGTCCTAGGAAAAGTGAAACTGATTTAATTTTCAAAAAGACAGTGAGAAAATCTAACTGAATCAAATTACAGCTACAAAAAGAAAATCTATCACAGTGCATTAGAAGAATGAACTCTTTTAAAAGAAAAACTGAGGAAACTTTCACATTATTATTAACTACTTATTTACACTATTAGATATCTAATAGATTATGGATCAATTTTGAGAACAAAGTGATGCCATAAACTTTTGGGAGCTCTACTGCAAGTGCCAGAGCTAGTATATGTATGTATACCTCCATGCCTGTATATAATTCAGGTGAAAATATAATAGATTGATTGGATAAATTCAGTCCTTCATCTTAATCATAAAACTGATTTTAAATGTTTTTATAATATTTTACATTATTAAAATTTCAAAAGTGACATAGCATTTAAATAGTTAAATCATAATAGCAATCCAAAACAAAAAAATGAGTAAATAAACAAATATTTATAGGGTGCCTAAGTCAATTTGATAAGACAAATAATTTTTTCTATAAATTAAATATTTTTATATTAAGCACAAATTCGTTTAGGGTTCTAAACCAAAATCATACCACTTTGGGTAATGCTCTTATCCTCTCCATTAAAAAAAAATTAAACTATCCAACTTTCTTTTTGTATTTAAACGAATAAGGTCTCATCTAACACATTCCAGAACTGAAAAGCTGAATGCACAGTCTGCTAGCTGCTGGAAAGAATTTTAGAGATAGCAAATTATGAATCATGCATACATTTTTAAAAAAGGGCTCATGCTTCTTTTCTACAACCTTTCTATCCTAAAATCTCTCTACATTTCAAATCCCAAATAATCTCAAATTTGAAGGCACTTTAGTTTTGTTTTTATATCTTTATCTAAAAGTGTATCAAATTTATCCTATGTAGCATAGTTTTAAGAAAGAAAGATTCACTTGTGAAATTTATGCAGTTCCACGTATAGTTACTTTGTTATGCTGGAGTTTTCGAAATGTGCATTTGCCTCATAAATTTTATTTTTCAGAATCGGAAATCATTGTCGAAACTGGGACAAAAACTAGGGTGGTGACTGTCAAGAAGAATTCGACTTTAGCCTCAGATTTAGGACGTCAGTGAAGGTGAAAAACAACAAGAAAAAAACTCACAACATACCCTCACACACACATACACAACCGGAGTGGGGGTGGGGGGAGAAGAGACATTTTTCAACAATGAGGTACTGAAAACTCCCAAATAAATGAATCCATACCAAGTAAGCTTAAAATGCCGAAAATAATAGGAAATACTCCCTAAATGGTAACTAAACTGACAGCATTATTTCTGGCAAGGTCACACTAATTTTTTTTTAAATCATCTATGTGTATTTCTTAAGTTCTTAAACAAGCGTATATTTTCCCTACTCAGTTAAAAAAAAATTAAACATGATATGTATTTACTTCTGAATAATTTCAATCGACCTTTATTCCAACGTACACGGCAGTAGATTTTCACTGAAATCTCCCCCGCCCCCAACAAAGAACATGATCTCTATTAAGTCAGCGAGTTCGGGGTCAAGAGCTCCAGCAAGTCTTAGATTTCTTTAAACTCTTACCCCAAACGTTCGTGAATTTTACATCTGATAAAGAACATACCTCAGTCTATATTAACACAAATCGGCTCTCTCCTCTAGATCTTTACATCGTCTTAGAGATCTAAACCCCTCTGGCCTTCTCTTGTCCTCCGACGCAATCCTGAGCTCCCAGGGCGTCGTCAAAAGGAGGTCTCCGACTCCAAACTCAGTCAAAAGATCCCTCATGAAGTCTCACCTCGTACCGACTCCCCGGCCAACCTCTTACTCCAAAGTCACCCCCTCCCCTTCCCGCAGCTGACCTATCGACCCACCTGGATCGGGCTCCGACCATAACGGTTCGGTGCGTTGGCCGGCGCCCCGGCCTCGAGCAGTGCCCGCACCTCGCCCGCCTGGCCCCGGGCTGCGGCGCTGGCTAGCCAGTCTGCCGAGGGTTCCATAATGCTCCCCAAATCACGCCCCTTCGCTCCCTCCCTTCCTCCCACCACTGTGGAGAGCGCGCGACCCGCCCCGAGCTCACTGGAGCGGCCCGCCCCTCCTCTTTCTTCCTCCGAGGTCGGCGGAAGCGGCCCCCAGACTCGGTCCCTCGACTGCCGCCGTATCTTTCCACCCCGGGGAGCGCCCTCCACACGATCTTACAGGAAGCGCCCTTTGCTTCCAAAAGTGCTGCGAATGAGACACTCCTGGGGTCGCCCCACGCCAGGCGTCCTCAGTCACGAGTCCACCGCTGGCCCGTAGCCCGGGCAGGAAGCAGTCTGGAGCGCGAAGGAGCCGAGGGGTTTGCGGGGGGCGGGGGCTTGAGCCCTCCCACCTGCCCCCCCCAACCCCCGCGGTCCGGCCGCCCTCCTCCCGGCGCAGAGCCTCCCCTCCCCATCAAGCGCACGCGCGGCTCCCAGCGTGTTCACGCCACCAAAACGAAATTCCTCCTCTGCACACCCTCCCTGGCATTAAAGAGCTGCATAGGATTCCTAACTGCCAAGTTTGAACCAGTGTGTTCGGTGTCATAGGCAAAGTATTGCTTTCTCTTTTAATCAGAAGAAACGGCCAGTCTGTCCTCGCGGTAAGAGTCCCTCCCAGGATCGGTATCACCCGTGCCACTATGAGGCTTGCCTTCTTTTAGGCCACACATTACCCCCCGCCCCTTAACACTCAGCACTCGGCGCTTTTTCTATGCCAGAAATCCTAGCTCAAACGTTCATTTTGGAGAGTTGGCTAGCCGGCCTGTGCTTCCCTCAGTTCAAACATGTGTTCAACGCATGTCAGGTGCACAATGACTGGTTCTAGCGCCCGGTATATGGGCTGGCTCCCAGAAGATGAAGTTTATTTAACAAAGATAGTGGAGATTTCTGCCTATAAGCAGATAGGAAAGTGGTAAGGGAGTCACTGGGCTGACAGAGTCTGTTCTTAATAAATACTTCCTCCTAGACCAGAAAAAGTGCTCAGAGCTCTAGAGGCAGAATTGCATTCAGAAATGATACAGAGACCAAGCTCACAGACCATCCTGGGGTCTCTTCTTCCCGCCCCGCTACAGCTCTCCTTACTACTGGAAAAACCATACAATTTTCTTAGTTCTAGAATGGGGGGCTAAAAGTGGTCCCTACTTCATAGGACTGCTCTGAATTTTAAATGAGTTGACACACATATAAGCATTTAGAAAAGCACCACACATCCTAAACTAATACCTATTACCTCTTAAATGATCCTTTTGAGAATTCTCCTGAAATCTTGTTATGAGGCACAGAGAAGATAATGCTTTGGATAGAATTATAAATATTATATAAATGGAAGGCAAGAAGACCTTAATCTCTGAAACGATGATGGACATTCTCCAACAACTGACATATTTAATGAAAAGTTTAACACAAGTAAGGGGATAATAAGTGAAAGAAAATCCAACAATGTTCTAATTTACCCTGTGATTATTACATGCATATATATGTGTGTGTGTGTTACATATATATAAATTGGATTTCTCAGGTTTTCCAGATGCCTTAAGCACATACTTCATCTGTCAACTAGATAACCCAGCTCTATTTAAAAGTTATGTCTCGATCTCTAGTTGACTCCTCTTGAAGACCCAGAATACCTGACTGTACTTTGAGTTGCTGTTAGCTAAGGCAACATATAAAGTTTTAAATGATGCCAGTTAAAACACTCATGGGATGGCAGAGCCATTATAAAAACCCACAATGCATCGTTGTGCCATCTCTATTTACCTCGTCACCTCTTAACTATTAGGACAATAATAGTATGGAAAATTCAAACTGGTAGAGAAGATAATATTCTTTTAATGTAGCTTAAGGTATTATATGCTGGGGAGGGGAGAATGGCAGTTGTGGTGATTGGATGGATGGAACAGAATTCCCTTGTATTATGTCTCACTTTTTAGACTAATATCATAATTAGTTCCCATCTCTAAAATAATGGCTCTTAATCTTGGTGCAGAGAGAGTAAGCCTCTTGAAGAACCTACTGAAAGCTATATACCATCTTCTCAAAAAAACAAAGTACAGTTTCATTTAAAAAGTGTGTTCAGGAGTTCCCTTCATGGCTCAGTGGTTAACAAATCCGACTAAGAACCATGAGGTTGCGGGTTCGATCCCTGAACTTGCTCAGTGAGTTAAGGATCCGGCGTTGCCGTGAGCTGCGGTGTAGATTGCAGACGCGGCTCGGATCCCACGTTGCTGTGGCTGTGGCAAAGGCCGGCGGCTACAGCTCCTGTTAGACCCCTAGCCTGGGAACCTCCATATGCCATGGGTGCAGCTCTCCATAAAGGCAAAAAGACCAAAAAAAAAAAAATGTGTTCACCGGCACATATAACTTTTAGGAAATTCAGAAATTCCTCTAACACTCAACTATAGATTCTGACATCAAGAACTCTTTAAACTCTCATGCAATAATCAGTTGTTGAAGAAGACAGGTGATGGAACTATATAACAACATCCCTTGGAAGAGTTCCTATTGTGGCTCAGTGGAAATGAATCTGACTAGTATCCATGAGGACGCAGTTCGATCCCTGGCCTCAATCAGTGGGTTAAGGATCTGACATTGTCCTGAGCTGTGGTGTAGGTCACAAACACAGCTTGGATCTGGCATTGCTGTTGCTGTGGCTGTGGCGTAGGCCAGTGGCTATAACTCTGATTCAACCCCTAGCCTGGGAACCTCCATATGCCATGGATGGGGGCCTAGAAAGACAAAAAAAAAAAAAAAATCTTGGATACAATATGGAGGTGGACTTTCTTCAAGAACAGATTTTAGACATGTATGTACTAGCTCCAGCACTTGCAGTAGCACTCCCAAAAGATTATGGCACCCTTGAGTGTGACCTCTTCTGGAAATTGACTCTATACTACATTAGAAATCTTGCATAAATAAGTAGTTAAATTTTTAAAAAGTCTGAAAGCTTTCCTAGTTTTTCTTTTAAAGAAACTAACAAACTCCCAATTTACTGATGGAAATGAACTCAGACCTGAGAGGAAAAACCTCAGAAGACATAAAGCCCATGATTCTGGCCTTGGTTATGCAAATCTTAGATTCCCCATGTGTAAAATGGAGTCATAATATATTTCATGGATTGATCAAATAAGATGATGTATGTCAAAGAGATTTTTAAATCTAGCTTGTTGGTTATTGTTATTACCAACCTCAAACTTCCTTCTTTTATTCTCTGAGAATGTCATGGCCCTGTTTAAGTTTGTGCTGTGTGGGCACTTTTGAAATCTTACTGTGAAATTAAAATCTGTCTCAATTGTGATCACTTTTTAAAAAAATATTATTTATTTAAAAAATTGATCATTTATCCAACAAGCTAAGAGTATTAAGTATGGGAGGGTAGGGTGAGGGGAGGAGGTGTTAAACATATGGGCTAGAGTTGGACTGCTTGTGTTCAAACCTAGACTTTTCACATAATTATAACAAAGTAACCTAATGTACCTGGACATTAAGTAGTTTTTTCATCTGTGTAACTGAGATAAGAGTACTTACCTTAAAGAGTTGCAGGGATTAAATGAAGTATTATATGTAATATGTGTAGAAGAGCACAGGGAAGCAGAAGAAAGTGAAAACGGAACTGAACTTGTTATGGTGGCTTAGGGAAAGTCTCCATGGATGCTGAAAGCTGACTCTAATCTTGAAAAGTGTGGGAGGACAAAGACAAAAAGAAGAAGAAAGAGGATTTCTCAGCAGGTTAAGGATCCAGCATTGTCACTGTGATGGTGCAGGTTAGATCCCTAGCCCAGGAACTTCCACATGTCTCAGGCATGGCAAGAAGAAGAAGGAGAGGAAGGAGAAGGGGGAGAAGAAGAAGATGAAGAAGAAGGAGGAAAAGGAGAAGAGAAGAAGGGGGAGGAGGAGGAGAAGGAAGAGAGGGAGCAGGAGGGGGAGGGAGAAAGAGAGGGGGAGGGGAAAGAAAGAAGAAAGGAGAAGAAGGAGGAGGGGAAGGAGGAGGAGGGAGAGGAAGAGGAGGAGTAGAAGAAGAAAGGGGAGAAGGAGGAGGAGAAGGAAGAAGAAGACAGAGGAGGAGGAGAAGGAAGAAGAAGAACGTTCTAGGCAGAAGTGAGAGCATGTGCATAATCATAGAAATTTGGGAAAACTGAAAGTAATTTCCTGGGATGCATGGTGAGAAGCTGGAAAAATAAAATTCTAGAAGAAGAGGCTGTAAGAGTCTACTAAGTGCTGCTCAGATAGTCAGAAGGAAAGCCAGGAGTTAAGAGGATGCCAAGGAAGTAGGGAGCTACTTTTTCACAGATTAGCTATGATAGCTCAAGGCAGTGTGTGGAGAAGGGAGGCAGAGGGAAGTTGGAAGAGGTCTGAATATACATGTACCCTCAAGGAAAAGTGCCAGGTGACAGGACGGATAGTTAGGAGAAAGAAAAAAAAGAGAAATTGAGGACAAAGGCAAGACAGAGTTATGTCTGAGGACCTGAGGTCCCTAAAAAGTCAGGAATCAAGAGTTCCCGTCGTGGCTCAGTGGTTAACAAATCCGACTAGGAACCATGAGGTTGTGGGTTCGATCCCTGGCCTTGCTCAGCGGGTTAAGGATCCGGCGTTGCCGTGACCTGTGGTGTAGGTTACAGACGCGGCTCGGATCCCGCGTTGCTGTGGGTGTGGCAAAGGCCGGCGGCTACAGCTCCTGTTAGACCCCTAGCCTGGGAACCTCCATATGCCGCGGGTGCGGCCCTAGATAAAGCAAAAAGACAAAAAAAAAAAAAAAGTCAGGAATCAATGAAACACAAGGCACAGAGAGTGGTCATAAATTTGGATGCAGGAGATTCTGCTAGATTTGAGAAGGGAGAAAAAGTTGGGGCAGGGAGGAAGTTGAAACACCTCCTTCCGTGAACAAAGAAGCTGGCTTGTTGCAGCAATGATGGCTGGCTTGTTGCAGCAATGATAGGATGGTGGGTTAGGAAGTGAGAGTGACAAAAGTTTAGAATATCTTAAAATAGCCTTAAAATGATGGTACTCCAGCCACTCTACAAATCAAAGAAAAATTCTAATGTAAACACTAATTTGAAACATCACCAGAAAGAGAAAGATATTTGAGAAGGTACTCTGAAATTAGGGTCTGGTCCTGATAAGACACTGAAGGATTGACAAGGTATGATATGCAAATATATCATATGATAACTAACATTATTGTATCAGGAAAATACAGAGTGTTGGAGAAATAGATCTGAATTGGGACCAAAGGACAATCCTGATTTGACTTTCCAATGGCAAGCTTTTTTTGACTGTGAAATCCTTCTAGACTATTCTTAGCTTCAATTTCCACATGAAATTAAAATGGACTTTATCTTGTTCTATCCTTTATATCTTATGAGGTTATTAAATCAAATGAGGCAATACACACAAAAGCTATTTTAAAATTACACATCTCTTTACCATATTCAATATTAGTATTGTCATAAAAGAATTGTTTTAAAATATAGTTTGAGGTTAAAAATAAAATATGCATAGAATATCTCTGGCCAAATACAGAAAAGTCTGTTAACTGTGGGAAGAAGAAATAGGGAACTGGGATGGGCACGTGATTTTCTTTTCACATTCTGCTACTTGTATTGTTTGCATTTTTTACTATATGTGTACATTAGCCATCTAGTTAGCTAAACATAATACATGAGCATTGCTTTTCTGAAAACTATCACACATAACTTTGACAAAAAGAGTAACGGAGTTCATACTATATGCCAGCCACTTGGCTTTAAGTTGTGGATACACAAAAAAAAGGGGGGGTCCTTAGTCAAGAGGGTAAATTGGTACCAACTATTTTTATGTTTGATCCTCTGGAAGACGGAGGTGGTCTGGAATTAGGATGCTCTATTTAGGGGAGTCTATATTAACAGTACAGGGGAAGGAAGATACACTCTGACAACTGATACCTCAGACCTGTGTGAACACGCAAAAGATGTTCTATTTCAGGGTCTCCCATAATTAGGGAGACCTCCTTAGGAGATAGCTTATCAAAGCAGGTATGTTCTCTTAATGGAGCTTATGGACATAGTTGGGTTAAGCCTGAAGAGATGCTCTCTAGGGTTGAATTCTGTGTGCGGTAGAGGATTATTTGAAGACCAAAGCAGCGAAAGAATAACTTCTTTCACGCTTTTAATTTAGAATGAGTTAATAAAGTAAGGAAAAGAAGACCTCAGGCCTAGCTCCTCCACCACCTTCATCACCTTGAGAAAGTAATACTGTATTCCGGTTCTGATACCTCCATCTACAAAGTAGACATAATAACAGCTCTGCCTCAAAGATCGTTATCCACTCAAGAAAAGTGCCCCTCAAAGTGCCCCTGTGTAAGACTTCTGTCCAATGTCTGTATTTCAAATGGGAAGGAAAGCCTTTCTTGGGTGAAAAATGGCAAAGAATACAAGGTTTGCTTTTAATTATTTATTTTTCCATAAGAAGAAAATGTAATTTTAGCATGAAAAGGAGAATTCTGAGAAAAAGAGGAGAATTCTGTAATAGGTTAGTTTTAAAAAAAGGAATATGTTCTCAGGGATTAGATCTTTGGGAAATTCAAGATTGAGGATATTTTCTTCTTTTTACTATTCTCTAATTAAATTCAATACAGCACAGCTATTGCATATCTGCTATGAATAAGGCACTCTTTTAGGAACTAACATCTCTTTTTGCTTTCACTCTGAATTATTGTAAAAATTTATTCTCTTGCTCAAATAGGATTGAGCAAAGAGCACAAAACTCAAAGTCTCTTATTATAAACCCGGTATGTAAATATAGTTAAGTCTCAAATTTTCAATTTTAGGTTCCAAAGTATTAACTGGATATAGAATCTGCAGTATCTATCATCATCTTCCCAAGATTATTTTGAGGATAACTTAGAAGTGTATTACATGTTATGTGACAGATGTTGTTTCTAAATTATGTGCAAAACAAATGTGATTTTAAATCTATGTAAGGAGTTTACTATTAAAAGTATCTTTAGAATGGACTCCTGTGAAGTGAGGAATCTCTGTAGCTCATGAAAACAATCACTCCCTAACTCAACTGTTTGATATTTTGTAAATATCAGATTGTGTTTGTTGAGAAGTAGCCTTTGTTGAATTACTTATGCTTATCTGTAACTATCTGGCCAGTTGAAAACACTAAAAAACTGGCACTCGCTGTTAGTACATGTGTATCTCTCTCTCTCCTTCTCTCTCTCTCTCTAATATATATATATATAATATATAATATTAATACATAATACATAATATATAATATACATATGCACACATATATGTATACACACACATATGTACATATATATGCATAGTATGTATTTGTGTGCATACATGCATAATTTGTATACATACACAGAGATGGAGAATTAGAATTGGCCTCATCCTGAGGGACAAAATACATAAAGCATATACTTAGAGGAGAGACAGAAATAAAATTAATAGAAAATTCATCCAAAGTTGCCAAGAAAATCATAATGGCTACCATTTATTGAATCCTAACTGTGTGACAAGCACTAAGAAACTTTCCATATATCATTTCTAGTCTCACAACTCTCCTATAGGATAGAGTATTATCTATCCTACAGGAAGCCCATAGTGCTTAAGTCACAATGCACAAGGAGATGAGTTCAAACTCAAGGTTCCCAGTTCTGTCTGAGAGATGGACACTCTACCCACTATGTTTCCTTGTTGATTGATTTACACGATACATGGTAGACAACTCAGAAATGCTTCCTCTTCTTTGAGAACTGTATGCTCTTTTTTTTTTAAGTTTAGTTTTATTGAAGTGTAGTTGATTTACAAGGTTGTGAAAATTTCTGCTGTACAACAAAATGATTTAGTCATACATATACATATATCCATTCTCTTTCAGATTCTTTTCACACATAGATTATCACAGAATACTGAGTAGAGTTCTTTGTGCTATACGGCAGGTCCCCACTGGCCAATCACTCCATATACCTCAGTGTACATATGCCAATCCCAAACTCCCAGTCCATCCCTCAAGCAGGTTGTGAATTCTGGACCTAGGTGACAGGATGTCCACTTTTGGGAAAAACTGTGCTTCTGTGTCATTTTTTTTTAATAGAAATCATAGAAAAGTTTAATAGAACTTTTAGAATAGAGTCTAAAATTATATGACATAAAATGAGTCAAGAAAAATACAGTAACCAATTCTCAGAGGAAAAAAAGATGCCAATCCTAAAATGACATAGATATTGGACTTTCAGAATAAGATTTAAAAGTAATATCTATGTTTCTCAAGGTGAAGGTAATGAGAAAAGACTGGAAAGATGGAAGTTCTCAGAAGAGAAAGAATAACTATTAAGCAGGAATCACACAGAAATTATATAACTAAGCAATGCAATATATGAAACTAAAAATCCACTAGGTGAAGTCAAAAGCAGAATGAAGATGATAAACGGGAAGATTCAGTGAGCTGAAAGGCTGATTAATAGAAGTTATCCAACCTGAAGAACATTTAATGTCACTGTATTCCCATAAGGGGACAGGAAAAGAGATTGAGGCAGAAACTTTTTAAGAATTAGTAGCTTAACACTCCTCAAATTTAAACAAAAACAAACATTTATAGGTTTTTTTTTTTAAAAACTCAGTGAACCTGAAAGAGTTGATAAACTCAAAGAACATCATACCCATATACATCATAAGCTGCTAAAAACCAAAACAGAGGGAAAAAAAGCTCTCAAAAGCATCTGGAGAAAAATGACACATTATCTATAACGGAATAATAGTTCATATGACTACTGATTTCTCATAAACTGCCACTGGATGCCAGAAGACACTGAAATAACCTCTTCAAAATGCTGGGGCTGGGAGGGGGAGAACCATCAACTGAAAATTCTATATCCAGCAAGAGTATCTTCCAGATATCTGTGTCATTATTTTTGAATAATAATATATAATGATAGAAATTTGGATCTTGACATCCCCTCAGAAGTAACCTCAGTCCCCTCATTTTTGAATGACTTTGCTGATTATACTTCACACATGTAAAAAAATGTAAGAAATGAGTTTCATAAAGAAAATGAAAAATGATAACTATACAGTAACAATGTTAGTATTTTGAAATATTTCCTTCCTGTCATTTTCCTTGCTCAGTTCTTACGGGTATAATACAATTTTGAAATGAAATTTTCCTCTCATCATTAGAGGATTTTTTCAAATTCTTTAAAATCACTTTATGAACACCACTTTTAATAGCCACAACACTGGGGGTGGGGGGAAGTTACAGTTTATTTATTGATGCCCCTGTTGTCGGATACTTAAAGTGTTTCTAATTGCTACAACAAATAGTATTGCAGGTTTTCAAAGAATCTAAGGCTTGTGACACATATTGCAAATTGCTTTTCAAAAAGCTACCCCCTTTGATTTGCTGCAAGAAAATGGAGGAGTAATACAATGCCATGGTTACCCAGTAAATGAAAATTTCCTGAAGACCTTAAACTCAGTCCTCTATTCATATCCTTTCTTCAGCCACAGCTACTTACTCTGACTGTGACAAATGTGATTGGTGAGGATAACTACATCCTTCAATAGCAATCCTGGAGAAGACACAAATGCAGCATGGGTAATAGGAAAATCTCAGTCTTTATACTCAGGTAGACCTTGTCCTTCATTTACCAGTTCTGAAGATTGAGTAAATTTATTATAAGGAATAAAGAATGTCAGATATAGAAAAATCTAGCCACACATTAGCTCTCAAAAAATGGAACTAACTTTTTAATTTTTATTTTTTGGCTGCGCCGGTGGCTTACAAACGTTCTCAGGCCAGGGATCAAACCTGAACCATAGCAGTGACAATGATGAATCCTTAACCATTAGGCCACCAGGGAAACCCTTAAAGGATATGACATTTACTATCATCTTATTCATTTAGGCCATCGAAGTCAATTTCCTCTTGGGTATTTTCTTCTTATTACTGTATGTTCTGGCAGGTATCCGTGGTTTGAACAAGCAAACTCCCTTCCAAAAGGTGTGATTAATTCTCTCTTCTTCAAATTCTAACCCCATGAAAACAAAAGCTTCTTTATAATAAAGTTGGCTGTGTTATATAATAAAAGTACTTTTACAAAAACTTCTACTAAATCATCTGAAGTGACAATGGAGTATGTCACTGTGTTCAGTGTTTCCTCTGCATTCTTTGTCAACCACTACTAGTTCTTGGAGTGCAGTTCAAGTAGAAAGCACAATGGAGAAACTATAGGTAAAATAGAGAAATTGTAAAGTTTACCTTTTCTAAACGGTTATTCCTAACCTCCCTCATTTTCCTCCCTCTAACCCTCCTTGATGGGATAGATTTTCTCCTCAAGCATATATTGTTCTCTTAATTGCTAACCGTGAACACATACAACATTCTACCTCTGCTTATACTCCTGATACATGTATGTTCTACTATTGCTTTGGGGAAAGGAAACTCACAGAGAAGTAATACTGTGTTCAGTTTTCTCTCTTGGTGGGAGTTGAGTGTTCATGGCTGATCGACTGGGTTTAAGGATAATTTATGATACTCTAACTCAGGAAAATCATCTATATTGAAGCTTTCCCCTTCAAAGGGAGGCAAAATTGGCTCCCTCCCTACAACCGGATCACTCTTCCTGGAGTCACATTCTTACCCAATATGTGATTAAACTCCTCTAGAAGGAATCAACTTTATGATGATATGCAATAATCCTGAATAAGTCAGAAAATGCTTCCTATTCATATTTTAGAAGCTTTCACTTACAGATTAAACGTTTCCACTCATGCTGTCTTTAGAGTCTCTAGGTTGAGGGTATAGTTTTATATTTATCTTTCTTATGATTAGGATTAACTCCCAGACTTCATTTTTAAAGGGCAATACAGAATATACTTTGTTTACTCTGCACTAGTGTTATATAACTAAGCCAATTTTGTCTAAGAAACTATATTTAATGTATTTTGTCTCTCTGATATCCTATAAATGAAAATAAGAATAGTTGGAGGTCACTTTCCAGGGAAGATATTCTGAAGGTTTTGAGGATGACTTTAATGTTTCTGCCCTTCTTTCCTTCCACTACACACACACACACACACACACACACACACACACACACATATTCTCTCTCACACTTTTTATACTAAAGAATTTTTAGAAAATTCTGCCCTGAAACTATCAATTCAGATACTCAGAATGCAGCATCTATTCTGAAGGAATCAAGAGCCCATTACCTCAGTGGTTCCTCCAGAAATTGTTTTCAGTTATTAAATTTTTTGATAAATTGAAGGCAAATTGATCACTTTTTCTACAACTAATTTAATTTCTTATCTTAGAAAATGCAGGTTCATGAATATTGTTTAATATCTATTTAATAATTATGAATACTAGAAAAGTTTGGAGTCACACTGTAAAGGCCATCATATAGGGCTTCTGTTCAAATTTATACTGATTATTTACTTGATACTTTGTAGTACGCCAGGGATTTGAATAGATAAATATTTTTTATTACAATATGTGTATTCTTTAAAACGGAGTTCAGTAATTTCTAGCTACTTAAATACTTGTAAGTAAAAAAGCATTTACTGTAAAAGTAAACTAATGTGCTTTTTAAGGATGTAGTTTATTTTAGTTTAATAAGACACTTTAACAATAATTGACAAGTGTATGTGATGAATCCAAATTTGTAATGAAAAATGTTTACAATGTATCTTTACATAAACTACTTTATCTAGTTTTTACTAGATGAATATTATAGAGTACCACCTCAGGTTTACAGATGAGAAAAATGGAAACACTGAGGGTTTAAAATACTTAGTCCTAATACCACATAACTAGTAAGTAAAGGAAATGGTATCTAAAGACAGATCATATGTTCCAAGAAAGTGACATTTCTACTTTGTGCTTCAAGTGACTCCGATGCTGGTACATTTATTGCTCTTAAATTGAAGTGGAAGTGAGTTATTTATATTTAAGTTAAAAGAAGTTTTGCATTAATTCTATTTTGTGCAAGAAATATATTTATGAAAAAAGCCAATCTTGTTTCATTATGAAATTCAATGGCTTTTAGAGCCTATAAGGGCTTCAGTTATTATACTGTCTTATTTCTTCAGAACTTTTTCATTCACCCAATCAATATACATTTACTGGAATATATGTGGCTGATGCTGATAAAACAGTGATCCAAGGGAGTTAAGCAACCTACAAAATAATAATTAACCATATGACATGGAATTGAAGCTATATATGTGTGTGTTATTCACATATTTATATATATATAAACACATAACATATTCACTCAAGAGGCAGTTATAAAGAGCTAAGTGAGGAAATTTGGGGCAAGGAACACACCTAGAGTTACTAGTCAGTGGTTTTTGACAGACTATGCAACCTATCCAAGCTTCAATATCCAGTCTATGAAATGAGAGAATAAAATCCCTGAAAAATAAGGATAATGTGACAATTAAATGAGATAATGTAAGTTGACATGCTCTATACAAGCCCCTTATAATTATTTTGAGGGAAAAGAGAAAGCAAACGTGGCCATATGTTTTTGGAAGAAAGTTTCAATAAGCTTCTTTTAAAAATTGTGTTAGAGCAGTTCCCATTGTGGCTCAGTGGTTAACAGATCCGACTAGGAACCTTGAGGTTGCGGGTTGATTCCTGGGCATGCTCAGTGGGTTAAGAATCCAGCGTTGCTGTGAGCTGTGGTGTAGGTTGCAGACAAGGGTCGGATCCTGCGTTGCTGTGGCGTAGGCCGGCGGCTACAGCTCCAATTAGACCCCTAGCCTGGGAACCTTCATATGCTGCGAGTGCAGCCCTAGAAAAGTCAAAAAAAGACAAAAAAATGTGTTACATAAAATATATTCAGCTTCAACTATTCAGCATAAACTGAATGAAGTAAAATTCAAAGTGTCATGTGTCGTATGCATTTTTAACAGTTATTTCAGAGTTAAAACATACTGCTTGTTCTACAGATTGGGAAAGATGTGTAACTGGGGGGATTCATTGTTCTTTGGATAGTTGCTGTTTCTTTAAATTGAGTGAAAGAGTTGTACAGTTGCTGAGTCAGATGATCTGGCAGCTTGAGAGATTCAGAGCAAGAAAATGGTGGCACTCAAAAAAAGAAAGTAAAACATAAGCTGTCCCCCTAATATATCAGCAAACTAATAGGTGTAACACAAAAAAATATATAGTTTAAAAGCAGAAAAATTATGATGATAATTTGGAAGGCATAATACTTTAATTTTTCTTATAATTGCAAACTACTTTTAGCTTACATTATTCATATATATTTCTCCCTCATCAATGTAATTTTACAGACACAAAACCCCATCATTTGGTCTATAAGTGTTTTATTCTGTTATGGCTATTGTTTGCTGAAATACTGCCTTATCTTAAATGAATATAATTTAAACCTGATAAATACTTCTATGTTTTTCTTCTCTTACACAGTTTCAGTTTGTATGTTTACTGCCTGGCTTCTGGTTTGGAAAATGAAATGAAAGAAATCCCTTATTACTTATTACTCTGTATCTATCCATCTGGTACCATCTATCCTATGTAAACAGGGGTAAGTGTATATAATTTTTCAAAAAGATGTCTTTGGTGGAAATTTTCTGTCTGGTGCTACAAACTTTAATGCACAAGTATATCCTGTTATATCTTTCAACACAAAATGTGTTCTGATAACATCTCCTCCAATGACTTATTTGGATTCTCAGTGTCCTTCCTGGGACTCAAAGTGTTACTGACTGATTCTAAAATTTTAAATCTTATATAGACGCCTGAATCTCAATTTAAAAATACATAAGCAAAAATAAGGTTAAAAAAGCAATATCTGCCATGTTTGTCCCAATGAGCCACCTATAATAGAATCCCTCTCAGGTACTTTAAAATGCAGATTCTTGGGATGATCTACAGCCAATCTATTGAGTCAGATAATCTGAGAGTGCACCCCAGAAATGTGTGTTTTAAACAGAAGCCCAGGTAATGATGCTGCTAACCTTTGCTTTATCTCTCATTACCCTCATGCTTAAATTAGGAAAGTTAGGGCATATTTATTTATAGCACACTGAGTGCATAAATTAGTTTCAATTTGTTTAATAGACTACATATCTTTGTTCATATAGTTCTGAAGCTCTATAATCTGTAAAACTTTTCTTCCCTGAAAAAAAAAAAAAAACCCTGGCTTCGCTACCACTTAAATAAATTCTGAGATTTTTTTGAAGGTAAAGGGAAAAACTGAGAGCTAGCTGAAGAATTAAAAATTCACTAGTGATAAAAGTAAAAATCAACTTATTCTTTTTCAAAGGACCTCTGAGGCACTGTCATTTTAAATCTTGTAGTTGACACTTTTAATTTTTCCCCCTGTATTACTTCTCTCTGATTACATTGTTGTGCCCAACTGCAACAATCACTCCAGGGTTTATGAAATAAAAAAAACTGCACTGACAAGTAGAGATTTTCTTCAATCTTCCCTTTAAACAAACATACATACATACACAAGTGTTATCAACACTTTGTAAATTCAACAATTCTTAATACACATGAGATTGCTGAACACACACTGAAATATCATGAATTAGGACTGGTGACTCTGCAGAGGTCCCAAATTGGTGGGCATGTTTTTAAGATGGAGCAGAGTCTTTAAAAGGACCTTCCTTTTCCTAACTGCATAAAGTCTTTATTTTCAAGATTTTCTCCACTGGTTAGCTTGCTGAGATAGAAACTGACCTTATTTTAATACTTACTGACCTTTTTTTTTCATTCTAATAAATGACTTCAATTGAAAAGTCTTAAATGAGGGAGAACGTTTTCAAACATGAGGAAAACAGCAGTATACGAAGAGAGCCGTTGAGGGATATTATCACTAGAAAAATATTACAGGCCATTCTCCACACCAAATTGCACCCTAGATGGAGGAACAAAGAGGATGAGGCCTTTTCACGCTCCCTTCGCCACCTGGTCTGAAAGGGAATAAAAGAGCCGCTGAGTCTTGGAAGTTCACTTTCTTTAGGATCCCTCGACCCTCGACCCTCGGAGTGAACGTGACCTACTCGGCCCCTCCCTTCCAGAAAAAAAGACACAACCAGTTCCAAGCTGGGGAGGTGACCCTGAAACTACCCTGTCATGCCCTACACCCCTCCTGAAGCCAATGAAACCCACTCAAATCTGCCTGTCCCCCACCCCAGGTCAGCCCCATTCTGCTCTGCATTTAACCCCTCCTGGGCACCCTTACTCTGGGGAAATCTCACCTGCTGGAATACCTGGGATGAGGGGCAAGGCCCAGGGGAGGCTAAAGGTACAAGGTGTGAGTTCATGGAGTGGGGTGATAAGTGGGCTGGTGTTTAACTCTTCCTGGAGGTCCTACCCCAGTGGCCAATAAAATGGGCACCCAAGCATCTCTAAGAATTGAGAGGATGGGGAGGTGAGTCAAGAAGGGTGGCTGGAGCTGGGAGGTAGAAGAGAGGTCTGAACTTCTTTGAGTTTCACTTCCTACTCTGGGGTCCTGGGGACACCCGTTGCACCTCAGTCCAACTGTGGTGTCCAGCACCACCCCGAAGTCATCCAGATAGGACTTGGGGGAAAGGATACTGAGAAGGGGACATCTGCTGAGATGGGAGAGGCCTAACACCCAGGCACCTTAGAAATGGTATAGCCACCCATTTATCATTTCTTTGAAAACTAACTACATTGTGAATAGGCACAGCATGCACTAGAGTCTGAAGTCAAGAACTCTCCAGGCTTCCTCCAGACCTTAAAGTCACCTACTCATATAGGATACTTATTCAACTCATTTTCCTCACCCTTTCTTACCGCTTCCCTAACTAATGCTAAGCAAGCTCTTAGTTCATCCATACTACCACATTCCTTTCAAAGACTTTGAAAAAATATTTTACTGGTGATGGTCACAGCACTTTGGAAAACTCAAAAATATAAGAACAAAATAAAAGATCACCAACAGTCCTGAGGAAGCCACTATAAATGTTTTAGTAATGTGTGTGTGTGTGTGTGTGTGTGCGCGTGTGTGTAGAGAGACAGGAAAAACAAGAATAAGAATTGTTTACTATTTTGAATCTTATTTTTTAAAAAATCACCTAACTTTATAATGTAATGATTTTACATTCTATTTAATATTCTTCAAAAACATGATGCTTGTCTATAATATTGCAGATCTGAAATAATTTAGATCATAATTCCAGAGTATGGGTATTCTATAACTTAATAATCTGATTCCCAGAACTTTATGCAATTTTCAGTTTTTTAATACTATTTATCTGTCTGTATTGATCTTTGTCAGAATCTTTCTTTACTTAAAATAATGCTTACATATAGAAAAACTGAATAAATGTGTATGGATATTTTACAAGTTCTTGAAATATACTGTAAAAATTTCTTGCCAGTGAGATGTTTAAGAAAGTGCATTGATCTTCAGTCAATAAACAGACACAGTATTAGTCATCAAGTATGTAAAAATTAGAATTCAGGGAACTACAGTTTTTCTAAAAGCTATTTAATATTATCATTTTATATTTAGAAAATGAAACTATATCCATTGCTTACATAATTTAAACTGTAGAAATAAAACATCACAAAAACTTTTTATGGTGGATTGGATTTCGGAGCAAACAGAAGTTTCCTCAGGCCTAGGGTGTTTTAGGAAAGAATGGGGGCAAGTGAGATTGTCATGCTTCTCAAAAAGGGCTGAAGATTTTAAAAGAGCAAAAAACACTGGGTCAAATGTTCAGCCTTCCTTTAAGGCAGTATTTTTGAGATGATACACTTTACTCTCAGGAGTCATTCACTTGTTGAGAAAATGGTTTAGCTTAACTCTACTATAGTTGTTACTAGTGATGAACTAATATATAAGTAGCAGATCTGTAAAATATTATGGACACAGATAGCAATCAGCTCTATCATTGTTACTTTAGGATGGGAATGGATTTTTTAAAATCCAAGAGTCCCCAGAGAAGTACATGAATATTAAGTTGTGATTTCTGAAAGAATTATTGTTCATTTAGAACATAATACAAGCTAGGGATCAAGTAAACATTGGGAATAATGGTTTACACTAGCTGTACAATGCTTACCCTGAGAGGACATCATGCTGTTAAAGGAGGGAAAAACTCCTAAGAGTTCCCAGACAGCAGTAAACAAATAAATATTTAATTTCATAAAAATATGACTATTTTGGAAACCCACCAAAGTAGAAGTAATGAATCAATTAATGTAATTCATCAGGCATGTGTGGATAAGAAACCAGTAATGTGGAATTTTATTATATGCAGTTTCCAGTCATATGAAAAATCATAATGACCATATTTGCAGAAATTTTAAAAATATGTTAAAATAATAACACATTACAGGTCTACATTAATATTAGATAATTCAAAGAAGCTTTTTTTAGCATCGTGGCTCTCAAGGACTTGTATGAATCCCAATATAATTACCATCCATACACATTTTAAAATCAATATAACCGTAGACATATATTAAGGTGAGATATATAATTACATGTGATTCATAATATTTCCAGATGTTTATGTACGTGTATCAGTTCACATATCAAGTTGGAAAATTGCACATATTTTCCAAACATTTTATTCTACTCAAATCATGAGTTCTGTCTTCAGATATTTGCTGAAAATTGGGCTTTTCATAGTCAATGCATTTTTAAATAGCTTTCATGTCATTCCTGAAAATTTATATTTATACCTTTGTTATTAACAAGAAATAAAGAACTATTTTCAATGAATTTATCATTTTTTTGTTTTTAACACTTTGTACAATATACTATAAAATGAATGTCTCTAATTTAATCACAATATTATATGGTGTATTACCTAAAATAGAAAATACATAATTACATTATTTACATAGATCAAAATTTTCTACTTTGTTACTACAGATGTTCAGATGCAACCTAATAGTTTAAATAAAGAGCGAGTAATTAAAAACTAAGACATTCAAAAAATATCATAGTGGTTCAATGCTTGCTCGTATGGATAAAAACCATTTTTTTGACAAAAGGATCCTGCTTATCCTTAAAATGAACTAAAATCAAATGCAGCAAAGCGCCATCAAATTCTTTACAAGATCCTTCTACTAATTCTTAAAAAAAAAACCTGAACTTTCACAGTAATATGAAAATGTGTATTTTCCCAATAAATTGTTGATTTGCGGATGGAAATTGAGGCACCCGATTAAACACTAATAGTTTTAACAATTAAAACTTATAATTTACATGTCAAAACGTCTATTAACGTTATAATAAAAAAAATAAACCCCCCTCTGCCCGCCTTTGCTTTTTCAAGACATTTATTCTCGGGAAATAATGCCACAGGGAAGGTCACAAAAGAGAAGCCTCATTAAATTCTTTTTTAATTTATAATCCAAATTCTAATTAGGATTATGCATATTTTAACTGTTGTATATGTATTTCAATTATTCTGGTCATACAAATTACATCGACTACGTATCTAGTGTGAGGACAAAACTACCTAGAATTCTTTTTTCAAGAAGTAGGCCTCATTTTTTTTTTTAAGTGTTAATTGGGGCTTGAGAAAGCTAAACTATGACCGGTGTGATCCTCAGACTCCCCACTGTAGTCCTGTTTTCTGCTGAAAATACGGGAATTATCCCGTGTGCTTTGAATACACCAGGCCGCTAAAGAAGAAACCTCCATCTCACCACGAAAGCCATTCTCTCTACTGACTGCAAAGGCAAGTGTTTGCTCCCCTTAGCAGTTACTGATCCTCCGATCCATGTTACTATTTCGGGAAGTCAAACTGTGTTCGAGCCCCCAACTTAAAACGTCATCCGCTACTGGAAGGAGGGAGGATTGACCCCTCAGGAAGGCTTGGGAGAAAAAAGGCGGCCTCCAGCAAACTAAGACCGTTAGTAATACTTTCCTCCAGGGCGCAATAAAGTGCCTTAGAAACACACCTTGTGTGTGTGTGTGTGTATGTGCGTATGTGTTTACTGACTCCTACCCAGGAAATTCAGAAGTGACTGACTTCTAAAGAGGGTTTAGAATTTCCCGGTTTTCTCCAGAGTCTCAGGGGATTCAGAAGGTGTGTGAAGGGGGCTCCGGGCTCAACATATTGGAAAAGCCGCACCTCTAAGTAACTGTAACCCGTTTGAGGAGAAAGTGGAAGGAGTCTCCACCTCCGGTAACAACCCCCTCCAACCTCGTCCGGAAGAAGGTTTATCTGTGTATTAGATTACATCAAACAAAATCATCCAAGGGACGACTGCGCCCGGGATTTTCGAGGCCTTTTCCTACCTGATCTAGGATGCGACTGCTGCGCTCTGCGCTGGCTCCTCACTAGCATCAGCACGAGGGCCGCAGCGGCCCGCACACCCGGCGCTGCCCACTCACCCGCTGGCCGCGCGATCTGCACCACGAAAGCCCTGACTCGCGGCGGGCCGCACGAGCGCCGAATCCGCACTGTAATCAAGAGACGGCGCACCATATTCTTGCCGCCGCGTAGCTCGGCGGGCGCTGCGCTGCCTTTTGACTTCAGAGGTAGGCAACTCACGCCCGCCCCCCGATCGCAAACCGAGACCCACGCGCCGCCCCCTGCCCATCCCCGCCCCCACAGGCGCGCCTCCGCCTTCCCTGCGCGCGCCCGCTCGCCCCCGACCTCCTCAGAGCTCAGAACCGTTCTGCGCCCAGCGTGCGCGGGAAAGGCCGGCTGAGGCGCCCGGCGGCGCGCGCGCGGGCAGGCTAGAGTCCTAGGTTCCTCTCCCTCCCCCTCATCTCCTTTTTCCCGCCCTGTCCGCGCTCCCCCCGCCACCTTCCCACCCTCCGCGCGGGCGCCCCACGCGGTGACAGCTCAAGGTCCTTACGCCACACGCATCTTCAGGCAGCCCGCCCCTCGCAACATCCGTCACCTGACCCTGCCATATCAGGAACCGCCGCGGTCCCGCTCGCGTCCCTGCTTCCCTGTCCCCCTTTCTTTATTTCTCGCGCCCCTCGCCAAGTGTCCTCCGTTTCTCCAAACCGGATAATTTAAAAGAGAAAAAGAAAGAAAGAAAAAAAGGCCATCTCATTGCTCTATCCGCCATTCAGGAGGCTGGATGTCAGTTTTGAAAGAAACGGCGCTATGCTCCACTTCTAGATTTGGGAAACGAGCGAAATTAAAGAAAACTGCTGCGACATCTGGACACTGAGTGGCGCTGGCGCCGCTGGAGCAGCGGGCCCGGCGCCGGACCAGGTAGGCGGAGCCGAACCTCAGCCCTTGCTGGGTCGGGGCGCCCCTTCCCCACCCTGCTCCCCAAGCAAAGGAGGGTTAGGCCAACAGTCCATTCACCAGGCAATTTTTATTTTCGGTTTTAACCTCCCGCGCAGCGAAGCATATGAACGCTTCTTCCTCTTTCCTTCTCCCTCGGTGCTCCCCTCCCCCACGGCTGCTCCTCGCTCCCCCGGTGTCCCCTTGTCCACTGGCCGTTCCTCCCGTAGCGGTCGCAGCGGCCGCCTCCGCCGCCTCCTCCTCCTCCTCCTCCCTTCTCTCTCGCTGCCGGACTCCTCCTCAGCGTGGTCCCTCTCCGCTCTCCTCCCTCTCCTTCCGCTCTCCTCCCCCCGGTTTTTTTTTTTTTTTTCGCCCATATCACTGATCCTTTCTGGACAACCCCCTTCTCCCTGCGCCGCTGTGGTCCACTCCGCACAGGAAAAGCCGGGGAAGGAAAGGAAAGAGCCGCATAAAGAAAGGGTGAGTTAAGGACACTGAGGCGGCCTGAGGACTCGCGGGAGCCGGGTTCCAGAGCACTGTCGGTCGGGTCCTCGGCTCTCTGGCTGGCTGGAGCTCTGACGCGGGCTCGCCGGCTACCCGAAGGCTGGCGGTCGAGTCCAGGACGCCGCTTTAAGGCTGGTGGCGCTGACCGGGTGCCCCAATTTCCCAGGGTCTGAAGTCAGTCTTGATCGGCCCAGAGCCTCGAGGGCTGGAGGCGCGGCCTGGCCCGCCGGGCCTGTAAGGGAGGATGTGGAGACTAGGCCAGCCTTCGCAGCTGAAAGGTGGCCTGCCTGGAAGTGGCTTCTTTTACATGTGCCCGACCCTAGTGGCCGAGCTATAGAAGTGGATCCGTAGCGAGACAGACGACAGGTCCTATGGATCAGACGCTAAGCCCCTTATTATCTGGAGGAGGCAAGTGAGGCTTGTATAGTGCAAGCCACGGAACTGGAACTGAGAAGCCAGGTCCAGAGGCAGGCAGGCGGCTTTCATTCTCCCTTACCTCGGCGGTGGACTTAAGTAGCCACGGCGGCTGATTGCAGTGAGAATTAGGCACCAGGCTTAAGGTCCATTTTAAATATCTTTAACAAATGCACCTCTAACTTCTTATAGAATTCCCTCAGAATTTACCAGACACCAGGCTCCATGCTGAGGCTACTTGCCACTCCTCCGCGACAGAACGAAAGAACTTTCTCGCTCTTTGCAAGACCAGGTCCTTCTCCTTCAGGTCTCTTCTCAGATTTGCCGGCTCAGAGATTCTTCTTCTCTCAGGCATCTTATATTACCGTTTTTTGTTTTTGTTTCCCCTAAGGCACTTACTGTACAGACGTTATCATAGGTAATTGTTCACTTGTTTGTTTCTACGTAGTTAGTAGGTAAACTCCATGGAAGGGCTGATCTTGCTCTGTCTTGCATTACGCTCATGATTTCCCCCCCACACCACCCCACCAAAGAAAACCTCATAGGAGAGATGGACTAGTAAAAACATAATGAAAGGATTTCATTTTATGGAAAACAGAAGGGGGTACTTTAGGAGGTGGGAGGAAAAAGCTGCCCAATTGCAGCACAGTATCATTTAAGGACCCTGGAGAAGTGGAATAGTGAAGGGATTCCTGGACCCAGGCAGGGTAATTAGTTGTGGCAATAAACCATGGTGGGTGAGGGTGAAAAGACTTATATTACATACATTTTTTAAAAGTATTAGTCAAGGTTCTCCAGAAAGAACCAATAGTGTGTATGTGTATGATTTATTTTAAGGAATTGGCTTACCTTATTATGGGGACTGACAAGTGTGAAGTCTGCAAGACAGGTAGACAAGCTGGAGACCCAGGGAAGAGCCAATGTTGCAGTTGTGCGTCAAAAGGCAGCTTGAAGATAGAATTTTTCTTTCTTGGCAACCTCTTTTCACTTCAGGCCTTCAACTGATTGGATGAGGCCCACATATATTATGGAGGATAATCTACTTTATTCAAAGTCTAAGAATTTAAGTGTTAATTATATCTTAAAAATACCTTCATAACACTATATTGAATGATATTTGACCAAACAATTGGGTTCCATAGCCTAGCCAAGCTGACACATAAAATTAAACATCGCATTATCCCTTTATGCCTGAAAGGTCTGTTGAGCCTCAGTTTACTGGTGAAGTTTAAATTAAGGGATCTGTCTGTATTGATTAGGTCTGTATAGCTTAACCTATAACCATTTCCTTTCCACTCAAACTTCTTCTGGGGATAAGGGGTGTTGCCCACTTAAGAGGAATGCCATTTAAGTAAGAGCATTAAGATTACTAAAAAGTAAGCTCTGTGTTCAATGAATATAAAATTTAAAACTTAAATTCCATTTTGGTTTTCCCCTACTGCCCAACACCTGTGTTTTGTTAGTTGTGGTATGCAGGGGAATTCTATCTAATTTTAATATTAGACTAAACAAAATACAATTATGAAGATGAATCTTTAGCAACACAACTAATTTGTGGCATTCCAAAGACATTTGTAATTCCAAATGACTTTTGGCTATGTGCTCTTCAAAAATAGTGTGATCAAGAACTGAGTGGTGTTATTTGTGTGCACTTTGACTTGTATTATTTGTTTTATCATCACCATGGCTGATTTTGGGATTACTACTCTATTTTACAGTTGAGAAAACTGAGGCCTAGAGGAACTCAAATCTTGTATACTTTATGGCCAGCAGGTGCCAGGGCTGGAATCACTAAGAGGATCTTTGGACTACAAGCCTTGGGCTTTTTCTGTTTTACTAAAGGCCAGAGTCAGTAAATAGGGAGTGAGTTGTTGATGGGTCATTCCTGCAGAGATCACTGAATGTTGGAGCTTTTCTTTGCTCTCTTCCTTTGGCCTAAAAACTAACTCAGTCGATCTGAGTTTTAGAATGGAGGAAAATGATTTTTCTATATTGGATCAGCAAATTCATCCCTCAGGCAGGACAGTAGAGGGCATTTTATTTAACATTCCTTGTCTGTGCTACCGCACCCAACCCCCAGCCATGATGTTCCAGGACATTAGCTTTTCCCTCAGATATCCCTTGATTATCAAAATTCTGTGAGAAACTACCTTAAATATTACACATGCTCAAACTGAAAGCCCCAAAGGTATAAGACAAAGACACTGTAAGATACAAAAACTATTATTTGGACATATATAACAAAATATTAACCTCTAGAATATGTAAATAAATACATAAATGAGTAAAAGATATCCAGAAAAATTAGCAAATAATATGATGGCTAAGTGACATACAAATAGTCAAATGGTCAAAAAATAGGAAAATATATTGTTTTACTCACTAGTAAAGAAATGTAACAAAAATGCTGACATATACCTATATGTGTGGCAAAAATAAAAGGAGTGATAACATTGGCAAAGTTGTCAAAAAGTAATCATTCTTATATACTATTGTAACTTGAGGCATTCATTTTAAGAGGCAACTTTACAGTACTTATCAAAACTCTATGTGTGTATACATACCCTTTGACTCAGCAATTCCACTCCTATAAGTGGAATTGTAAGTATGAAAACACGCTCCTGACTCTGTGGGCAGAGCTGAGGTTTGGAAACCGAATTTCTGAAATAGAACATCCTTTCATGTCTGTTCCCAGTGCCTGGACTAGTGCTTACATATGTGGATATATGTTATTGAAGATATACACACATAAGTATGGAAAATTTTACATACATAGATATGTGCAGACATACATTGTATGTATTATGTATGTGAGAGAGTCATGTATCTTTAGCCTGAACAATATCACTCCTGTTAAGTTGATACAGATTACTTATATATAAGGATGAAAAAAAGGTTTATAGCATCATATGTAGTAGCAAAAGGAAAAAAGTGGAAATAATTTAATTTGTCAATAGGAGACTGGTTTTTAAAAATTGGGGTTCATTCATAAAATATAAAACCATGCAATTATACAAAAAATTAAAT
Source organism: Catagonus wagneri (assembly GCA_004024745.2). Classification (NCBI taxonomy): domain Eukaryota; kingdom Metazoa; phylum Chordata; class Mammalia; order Artiodactyla; family Tayassuidae; genus Catagonus; species Catagonus wagneri. The sequence goes on from PVHT021183526.1 coordinate 2,918,732, forward strand.
ACATCTGTATGTCCTAAAGCAAGTTGTCAAAGATCTACTGCCAAGGGAAACAAGTTGCAGAATAGCATGATCCTATTTATGTTTTCTCAATGTGTGTGTTGGGGCAGGGGTGTTTACAATTATATGTACCTATATTTATGAAATTTGAAAATTTTAAAAAATAGTGGTTACTCCTGGATAGTGACAATGATGGGTAGGGATTTCAGGAGATTTTTCTGTAATTCTATTTTCTGTACTGTTTGAAAATTTACCATGAATATGAATTTTAAAGTAACAACTACAGAAATTTTGGGCTCCAAATCTAGAGATTCTAATTTTGTAGTCTTGAATTTGGTCAGTGAATTCAGTATTTAGAACAGGAGTGGTTGAGAGTCAGGGTTGAGAACCACTTCCTTATATGCTGGTCACAAATGACTGATGGGGACAGCACCATCATTGTAGAGATATAGTAAATACCTGTGGAGAATGTAAAAGGAAATGTCATGTAATATTTTCCTAGAAAGGGGATGGCATTAAATTCTTCTGTTTAAAGACTCATAGACATAGAGAACAGATTGTGGTTGCCAAGGGAGAGGGGGAAGGGAGTGAGATGTTTGGGGAGTTTGGGGATAATAGATGTAAAATATTACACTTAGAATAGATAAACAGTAAGGTCCTACAGTATAGCACAGGGAACTAGATCCAGTCTCCTGGGATAGACTCATGATGAAAGTGGAATTCTCAGAGACCCAGTTTTCAGCTAAGGCAAAGGGATGAAAACATTTGTGAAGGAATAAGAAAGTAGAGGTTTGCTTAAAATGAAATGGAGACCCAGAGGTCACACAAGAAGGAGTTCAAAGAAAGTAGCACCAACCCTGTCATAATATAACATATACAGAGGAGAAGATAGACAAATGGATTATTCATTTTGGGAGGAGGCCAAATTTGAAAGGGTAATGAAGCATGGTTTAATTACTGTTATTGGTCTTAGAGTTTTCACTTTTACTCTGTTGTAAAATATTTTATGTACCAGCACGGACTCTATAGATCTACTGGAGGTCTAATATCAGGGGCTTCTACATGGGTAGGGGATTAGCAGATGTTTGGGGTTCCTTTGTAAACTTCTAGTAAAATGTAGATACCTGTAAATTAGCATGAGATGATCTCTCATAGTTTCCCTACCCTGGAAAAATCTTTTGTTTATATTGATTTCAAACTTCAAATTAGATAATCAGAATTGGGTGCTTAGTTGTGACATATATGTTGATTTATTTTACTATGCTTAATATGTAATACATGCCAGTTACAAATTATTTCATTAGCAGCACTAGCTTCAAAGCTAAATTTCCTTTATTATGTAACTAATAAAGGAACAATATAAAAGTTATCATTTCTATAAAGTATTCTCTTTCCTTATGTAAGGAACGATATTAAAGTCTGAGTGAGGAATTCAAGAGGCCAAAAGGCACTCCTATCGATTTGTAAAAGCTGATTTTAAGAAAAGTTTTACAGAAAATTGAGACAGTAGGGAATAAGCAGATTCCCATTATTGTAGGCCTGGAAATACTTCACAAATCCCACCAGCATGAAGACCATAAATTCTTTTGGTTTGATTTGATTAATTCCATTGAACTATTGGTCTGTCTCCCACAAAACACCATGCTTCTCTTTCTATTCTTTTTGTTGCTTTCTTCTTTTTTTAAAATTATTATAGTTGATTTACAGTGTTCTGTCAGTTTCTGCTTTATAATTGCTTTATTTTCACCTCATTCTCTGCCCTCCTGAAATGGCTGACTTGTACATATTTAGGTGATGCAGAACTCTTCCCTGACCAGCTGGTTCCTACTATCACCCAGGCAACGTTTACGGACCTAAAGTTTCACAGAATTCAATAGAAACAAAC
>PVHT021183526.1:2923978-2967306 GCA_004024745.2 Catagonus wagneri
AATTTTTAGCTTGCTAATTGAACACTGTGAAATTACACCAGACTAAAATGTATCCTTCAAATTTTCACAAGATAATGAAATAGTTTGCTAATAGTGAAAACCTAGTTATCATATCCAATTTAATTAGCTGCTGCTATAAACATGAACGCAGACTTTATGTATTGTACGTGACACCACCTTTTGCATTTGTTTCAGAAGGTAATCCACAAGAGTGCTTCCAAGATTATTTTTATCATTTTTGCATTTTGGGGGGGGGGTAGAGTGGCAAGAAGTATACCTTATAAAAATCATCATCTTCTGGCAAAGCATAAAAGGAAAACAAGCACATCTTTTGTTTTTTGAAACAACTGAGAGATAATTACAGAGGTGGTAAAAAAAATCCCTATTGACTATTATTTATTAACATACAAATTGTTTGTTTTTAACATTTCCCATAAAGGAAGGGTAATATAGAATCTCAACATAAGTATAAGTTAAATTAGTTTTATTTATTTGCTGAAGGTCAGTTACCTAGCTTCATAAAATGAACTAATTTGGTCCTGAACACCACATTCCTACTGATTTTGCCATAATACAGAAATAAAATATCATAAATGCATTCCTATGAACACACCTTTCCAAAGCTGTATGGAGCTGTATGAATCTTCAGCTGAGTCTATTTCATTCCTTATATCTGATATTACTAACTTTAGCCATTAGAACACAACATTTTAAATGGATTATGCTTTCATAGTAAATCATCCTTGTTTTCTCATCCTTTCTCTCAGCTGAAAAAGGAATTACAAAAGTGAGGCCAAATGAATACATTATTGAATTCTGAATTTATCTCACTTCCAGATCTTGCAGTGATCAGGTTGTAAGATTTCTACAAACCGTGGTAATATTTTAGACTTAGATACAGAAATTAACGTGTATATATTTCCTGTATTTGTACAATGGAGCTAGAATCAGGACTCGTGTATATAGAGCTATATTTATTTGCATGTATACCTCAAGTGAAATCTTTAGCAAATTTAACAGTATATATACTTCTTGTGCTGATAAACCACCAACCAAACCTGACTACCAGGTGGATTTGAAATTTGTATTTACTTTTACGTGCACTCATAAATTACTATTTCAGTGCAACCAGGTGCTATTTAACTTTCAATAATTTATAATGTAATGATAATGTAATGTCCTGGTATGTATGTGTGTGTGTGTGTGTGTGTGTATATATATATATGTATATGTGTGTGTACACACACACACACATAATCCAATCCCTGGCTGGCCTGGAAACTTCCATTTGCCATGGGTATGGCCATAAAGAAAAAAATTAAAGCAGTGAGGAATGACTCATTACAATGCTGTAATGAATCAAGCAACACTAGAAATTAAGGTCCCAAACAATGCACCTTTAGTTTTTCTAGCAAATACTATGATATTCAGCGAACTATCATCATATATTTTCAACAGTTTTATATTCAATTTACTCTTTCAGCAACTTTTTGGAAATATCCCAAGATAATTTACAGGCTAAATGCATCAATTTTCTAAAATACGTTTGTAATATTTCATATTTCTTTCATACTGAGATACTCTAGTAAAGGAAGCAAAATTTAACAAAGAAATAAATAGGTTAAGGATGAAAGTAATCGGCATTGGCACTGTGACATACCTTCATATAAAAGTTGTAGTTTGTCCTCACCTCTTTCCCACAGGGCCAGGAGTTACTTTGTTATTTAAAGTGTTAAGTCTTAAATATTAAGCAAGACTGCTACTGAAGAATAACTTACAAAATAACATGAAATCTTTTCAAGTGGTAATTCACAGGCGGCTTTCTGTAACCTATCCTATATAGATAAATCTTTAGAGTTAACAGTCTATCAACAGTTGCTCTCGCTACAATCCACTTCTGTCTGTGCGCGGACCTCTGGAAAGCACAGGAATTTCACCTGGATTGAAAAACAGCAAACAAACCGTCCTCTGGAGAGCTGTTTAACACCACTTCGACCTTGGAAACTTAAGAATAAGTGGGCAAATTCGAAGTGGCTCCAGGATCCTCTCTTCCCTGTCACTGTCCGGTGGAGCTGGACGCGAGTCTCCAGACTTCCAGTAAGTAGCAGTTTTGCACGTGACTTTTCCAAGACACACTGCGTAAAAAGAAAGCGTTGGGCTCCCACTGACGCCCTCATAAACCGTTGTTATCTGCCTCTGTCTTCAGCTTTTACCTCATACCTCCAGGGCCTAACAACCATTAAGACGAACGTTATCACCTGCCTCTCACCCGAATGCCAATCACCACCGCCTCCTACTCTGCTCCAGCATCTCCCGTGTAAAATTCGCAGCATCTGGGGTCGTTCGCTGATTTCTTCATGTGCCGCTTTTCGCGAGAAAATCCTGAAAAGTAAAATTGAGAGTTCCACATTCCGCTCCTGATCTTCCTGGAAATCCATCTGCCCCTCTCTGGTTTGGCTTCACAGTGAGTGTCGAGGACTGCATCCAGAGAAAACGGGGCGCGCCGGGGCGGGCGGGGGGGGGGGTGGGGGAAGTTTCAAAAAAAAAAAAAACCGCATTTATTCCCAGTCTGCCCCTCCTTCGCTGCGGGGAATCCAGTTGCTCAGGAAGACTTCGGCCGCTCCACGTTTGCAGCCTTCATTGAACTAAGAGTGGGGAACTGGAAAGAAAAGTCTTTGTGGGCGGCTGTGTGCATGCGCCATCAGTCCCCCGCGGCCGCGCGCAGGTACCGGGCAACGTCACGGTGGCCCCTTTCCTCAGCCAGATCCACCGGCAGGCGGCCCCAGGCGTCACGCACATCCAGCCGCGCCCCGGCTCTGCGCAGAACCACCAAAGTGTCCAGGAAGCCCTCCCTGGCGGCGTCGTGCACCGGTCGGGTGAGAGTTGCGGGGTCCGCGCAGTTGGGGTCCGCGCCGTGGAGAAGCAGCAGCTCAGCCACACGGGCGCTGCCCATCATCATGACCTGCCAGAGAGAGCAGAGTGGTCAAGATGCTGGTAGGGGCAGGTGAAGACTTTTCAAAGAAATACCTATTCATGAAGTATCTGTCTGAGAGAGGCACTTTCAAGCTTCCGGGAGTCTGGTAAAGCTTCGTTTGCGGACTCAATACTGCTCCGCCCGGCCCCGCCCCAGTTATACTCTACACAGCCCTAATTAGTTCTGTTTTATTCTCCAAACCTGGGAAGACGGGAAAACCAGAAAGAGCTGATGATAAGGTGCTTATCGCTGGTGTGGACATTTTTAAATTTCCGTTGAAACGGGGGAATCTATTTTGTTAAATGACTTATGAACGAAGTTCAAAGACTACTACTACTACTACACTATTATTACTATTATTATTATTATTACTATTATTATTATTATTACTACTGCTTTTAGGGCCGCACCCTAAGCATATGGAGGTTCCCGGGCTAGGGGTCCAATCGGAGCTACAGCTGCCCGCCTACGCCACATCAACATCAAATCCAAGCTGCGTCTTTGACTTACATCACAGATCACAGCAACGCGGGATCCTTAACCCACTGCGTGAGGCCAGGGATCCAACAGCAACCTCATGGTTCCTAGTCAGATCCAATTCCGCTATGCCCCTAAGGGAACTCCTAAAAACTTTTAAAGTCTTAAATTATTCCCCTTGCTCTCCCCTCTACCCCAGCCTTAATCTCAATCTAAAAATATTTACTAGCTGATATATATTTTTTTAGAAATTAGAGTAATGCTTTAGGAGAGAAAATAAGAAACTACGTTTTAAAAAAAGGTTTACTTTGTTTAGTTCTTCTAGTAAATCCCCTGTGAAAGGCTTTTGCTTTTAACTGTTATATATGTCTGTGCTCATAAAGGGAATATAGTCCCATAATAAGGGCCAAAATTGGAGACTGAAGGGAAAAAGTAAATAAAAGTCGTGCATAGTTTTATAAGAAGATGAAAACATTGTTTTTAATGAATGGTTCACTACTTTGAATATTTAACGTTACAGATAAATGCTCAAGTTTAGAGATTAATATATTTGATGTAAACACTATTCACATTAAACAGGAGTTTATAATGTGCTAGGATTTTATAAAGGTAGTAAATATTTTGCTATATAAAAAGATCTTAGTCAAATCAGAACAATGCATAATTTAGAAAAAAGATATTTGGGAAAAATTCTCCTATAGTATCCATTTGTATACGTTCACATTTATTTTAACAATAAAACAATTTTTGATAAATTTCCAAAATGGAATTATTTGTTCTTATGAGTTTATGTGAAAATGTACCATGGAATGTTATTTTTGTTTGTTTCATGGATTATAAACACACCCCTTTCTTCCCTTAAAAAACATATCATTTATACTAGTGATGTAAAGGACATTTCATATAAAGAGAAGGGGGGAAAGTGGCTTTTAATATCTCAGAATATGGTGAATTAAAATGACAAATAAACCTTTTTACAATTACTAATATAATTTGAAGTCTTTAATTTTTCTGTTTTTACCCATCCCTCATTTCTTTTAACACTTTCTATGAATTCAAAATGAATGAACACATTTTCTTTAAAAGCTACACAATTAAAAAGGTTTCTTAATAATGGCTTCATTCTGGAAGGTGAGAGAGATGAATACTAAATATGACCATCATAGTCAACAGTAAAGCACAAAACATGACCTTTGCTTTTAAAGAAATAAAAAAAATCAGCACTAAAGCGTGATTAATAATTAAACATACTGAGTGAATTAATATTAACAATGACGAGGCCTTTGCCATTTTAAAAAGTTGCAGGGAAGCTTATGTAATCCATGCATTCAGTATGATAATAAAAATCGATAGGCATATAGTTTGTCTTATGTAACACTCAAGAGATACTGCTAACATAAAGGAATTAAATACTGCAGTTGAAGAATCCTGTCTTACTTCTTAGTATTCAATTCGCCTGTATGAGGAAAGAATTAAAAAATTCACATCGTAGCTTAAAAATCTGTGTCCAGGGTGATTTTTTTATGTGCTGTGATTTTGTATGATTCCTTAAATCCAATCAAAATTGTGTAATTTGTAATTTAATTACCTCTATCGTCGAAAGTTGAGCGCTACAGTTCTTCCCAAATAACCTCTCCTTTCCCCCTTTCTTCCCCAACTGAATCTATCGCTGGCGTCTCTGACGGGAGAGAAAATATTGGTCCTTTTCCCTCCCATTTAAAAGAAAACCAGACTGAAATAGCGGGTTTTCCAATCCCTTTCTTTAGAATTTTTTGGATGGTGAAAACCTGCTTTACACCTGAGCTCCACACTCCAGCGAGAGAGACACCGGCTGGGAGACCTAAGTCCCTGCCGCGTTCCACGGAGGGACCTGTCGTGCGCCCCCTGTCGGCGAGGTCCGAGGGCCCCAGCTACCTGGATCGGTCGCCTCCCGAAGTGGTTGAGTCCATTGGGATCTGCACCGGCTTCCAGGAGTTGACTCACGGTCTCCACTCGCCCCCGAGCCGCGGCGTTGGCCAGGTCCGCATCTCCACCGCCGCCGCTGAGCATGCCCTTGTCCTCCTGCACAGCCCCCAGACGCAAACTGTCCCGGATAATCCACCGCTCGCCGTGAGCTTCGCAACACCCCTTCCTGCTTTTCCACCTCGCCCTGGCCCCCTTTCCCCACTCAGGAAGAGCTCAGCTAAGCTTCAGTTCCCTTTCGCCGTCTTTCTGCGACTTGGGGGCGGGGGAAAGGCGTACAATGGCTCAATGGCCCGTAGTTAAGCGGGGTTTTTCCCCGTGGCTCCCAGGAAAAGGCGCCTCGCGCAGCCGCAACCTTCCGCGAGTCAGGTCTGTTCTCAGAGTGCGGGCGCGCGGTAACGTCCTCACCGCCGAGCTTCACTCTGGCGGAGTGGAGACTGCTGGAGCTGAAACGGTTCCCAGCTGGGCTTCGGGGCTGGGCTCTCCCCACCTCCTTAGGCTCCGCCCTCTGTCCATCCGGCTGGCGCGGCCAAGTCCCACTGCGCTGGCTGGGAGGCCTGGCAGGCTGCTGACTGTACTGCAGACACGGGTAGGGGCGTGGGGCCTGAGCCGGACAGTGCTGGGACGCATGCGCCAGAAACCGCAGAGGGGAGCCCGGCGGTGCAACTCGTAGCGGCGAGTCCAGCAATCCTAGGCTAAGTTTTTTGAAAAGGCTGAACCAGTGCGCGCAGCTTCTATAACTTCCCTCCAGCAGGCGGAGAAAAGGATTTCTATTACTTCAGCCATGGGCCAGCTGGTTTCATTTGGAGACTTTAGTAGCTCCCTGTATAATCAAAAGGCTTAGAGAAAGGCATTTATTAAAATAAACTCATCTCTCTTAAGATGTCTAAAAGTGACAACTCTCACCTGTCATGCAGGTTAAAGTCATCCTCAGGAAGAAACGAACTTTACTAGCTTCATATCTTGCATTAACTACAGCAATCTGTCGAGGAGTGAGGGTCTATTTGAATCAGCCAAAAATCAGTCTCAGTGGCCTGAGATTCTTGTTTTGAATGTGCTTTTTATTATTTTCATCTTTGAATTATGGATGCAATCCTCCCCTTCTCTCCCAGCTAGTTTGAAATTGAGAGTTGCAACCTGGTACACATCAGACTTAAAAAAATATAAACATATATTTTAATAATCTGAAATCCCAGTTTCATGATATTTGAACAGTCTATTTTTGTTTGCACTCTTACCTATTTAAACCCACCTCAGCAAGTATTTGATTTATATTTATCATGAGTAATAAAGGAAATTATGCAGTAATAATGAAACATAATAAAACAGGGGTGTGGTGCTGGGCCTGTCATTAAACAGGCTGAACCTGTCATTAAATCTACTTCTGAAGATTTAAAGGCCAAGTGCTTTGCTTTTTTTCCTAATCTTCCTAGGTGAGTTCGTACTAACATGTGTTGCTTTAAAGATTTAAAAAATTACAGCTGACGTTCTGTTGAAACAGGAAAAGAACCATAAGTTATGTATCTGTTGCTTGAAAGCTTTGGTGAGGAGCTACATGTGAATGATCCTAACACTGAACAGCTCTTAACCACAATATCATTTTTGGTTTAGAGTGCAGAGGAACATAGTCCTAAAAGAAGGGCAGTAGCTTGCTTACTCACAAATGGGAAACTCCACATGTTTCTTCTAACATACCTTAACTTGGACTCCCCTCCTCCCAGTCCACTGTAGAATGAAGAAGAGCTCTTTATAGACTGGGGTTTTGTGTGTGTGTGTGTGTGTGTGTGTGTGGCATGGAAGTGGTGGTTAGGGCTAAAGATCCGCTGACTGATCCTCAACAGAGCTAAAATTCACTGTGATGGGGAAGGGAAGGGGGTAGCATTAATAACAATTTTTTCTCTCTCGTACCACACCCCCATCTCTTAGTTTTCAGTTTCTTAATTCCTCTACTTTCACTCACATTTGAATCTCTACTCTTATCTGAAAAAAAGCCCTGTTTTTAAATCTTTTGATGGTGATTCCATTCTTTGGTCTGGCCAGATGAACAGAAGTCTACTACTGGATGAAAAGCATGGATGAGATGATCTTGTCTAGTTTTGATGACCAGTTCTCACGCACAGTGTATTGGAGATTACAGGTTTGTATGTTGAATGGGAGAAGGAAGAGGAAAGATGGATAGTAGCAAGTCAGAGTTTTTGAAATCAATGACATTGATTATTTGCCAGTTACCTTGAAGGGCTGAGCCACCAGACTGATATCAGTGGGTGTGGTGGCAAATATGTTCAGTTAAGAATATCTTCATGGGGAGTTCCCATCATGGCTAGTGGTTAATGAATCTGACTACAAACCATAAGGTTGCAGGTTCAATTTCTGGCCTCACTCAGTGGGTTAAGGATCTGGTGTTGCTGTGAGCTGTATAGCTGTGGTGTAGGTCACAGATGTGGTTCAGATCTGGCGTTGCTGTGGCTGTGGCATAGGCCGGTGGCTACAGCTCCAATTAGACCCCTAGCCTGGGAACCTCTACATGCTGCGAGTGTGGCCCTAAAAAAGGCAAAAAGACAAAAAAAAATCTTCATCAGAAGAGCCTAATTACCCTGAAGTTTAGTGCACAGCCAAATGTAACAAGGCAGGTTAGCTTTTAAAGGAGTGTTTTTGGATCTACCCTCTAGTGGATTCAGTAATTAAATTTAGTTCAATGAAATTTGGTATAGCATATTCTATATTACAGGTGTTCACTGTTGAATAAGATATGGGTCCTAGATTTTAAGAAACTCTCCCTCATGACATTCAAATCAACAAACAGGGAGTTTCAGATTCAATATAATCTCTATTAAAATTCCAGTGACATTTAAAAAAATAGAACAAATAATGCCAAAATTTCCATGGGACCACAAAACCCCCAAATAGTCAAAGCAATCCTGAGAAAGGAGAACAAACCTGGAGGTATCACCTTTCTGATTTTAAACTATATTACAAAGCTACAGTTATTAAAACAGCATTATATTGCTATAAAGACAGACATAGATAAATAGACCAGAACTGACGGCCCAGAAATGGACCACACATATCTCATCAGTTAGTTTATGACAAAGGAGCCAAGAATATACAATAGAGAAAGGACAGTCTCTTCAATAAAAAGTGTTGGGGAAACTGGACAACCACATGCAAAATAATGAAACTTGACCACTATCTCATACCATACAAAAATTAACTCAAAATGAATTAAAGAGTTGAATGTAAGACCTTAAACCATAAAACTCCTGGAAGAAAACATAGGCAGTAAGCTCCTCCACATAAGACTTGGCATTGATTTTTGGACTCTGACAATAAAAGCAAAAATAACTGAGACTACATCATACTGAAAAGCTTCTTTACAGAAAGGGAACCCATCAACAAAATAAAAAGACAACATATGAATGGGAGAGAACCATATCTGATATATCAAAAATAGTTAAAGAATTTATACAACTCAACAGTGAAAAACCCAAAACAACCCAACTAGAAAATTGGCAGAAGATCTGAATAGACATTTTCTCAAAGAAGACATACAGATGGCCAACAAGTATGTGAAAAGGTGCTCAATGTTACTAATCATGAGGGGAATGCAAATCAAAACCACAGTGAGATCTCATACCTGTTCAAATTATCAAAAAGACAAGAAATAATAAGTGTTGGTTAGGATGTGGAGAAAAGATAAATGCTCTGCACTGCTGGTGGGATGTAAATTGATAAAGCCACCATGGAAAACAGCATGGAGAGTCCTCAATTAAAAACAGAATGACGAAATGAGCCAGCAATTCCATTTCTGTGTGTTTATCTGAAGATGAAAATGCCCCCCCCATAAATCCTTATATTCACTGCAGAATTTTTTTTTCAAAATTTATTTATTTAGTCTTTTGTCATTTTAGGGCCGCAACCGCGGCATGTGGAGGTTCCCAGGCTAGGGCTCTAATGGGAGCTACCAACTGCCAACCTACGCCACAGCCACAGAAACGCAGGATCTGAGCCACGTCTGCAAACTACACCACAGCTCATGGCAAGCTCACTGCAATGCTGGATCCTTAACCCACTGAGTGAGGCCAGGGATTGAACCGGCAACCTTGTGGTTCCTAGTTGGATTCGTTTCCGCTGAGCCACGATGGGAACTCCTTCACTCCAGAATTATTTACAATAACCAAGAAATAGAAATAACATAAGTGTGTCTGATGGATGAATGGATAAAAAACCTGTCATACATATATTTTAGCCATAAAAAGAATGAAATATCACCATTTTTGACAATATGAATGGACCTCAAGGACATTATGCTAAGTGAATTAAATCAGACAGAAAGACAAATACTATATGTTCTCTATTACATGTGGAATCTAAAGCAGAAACAAAACAATTTTCCCCTCAAAAGATAAAACAAAAATAGTCATGTTTGTTAATACAGCAAACAGGTTGTTTTTTGTCAGATGTGGGAGATGGGGTATGTGTGAAAATGGGTAAACTTCTTTTTTAGTTTAAATAAATTGCTTAAATAAATGTAAAACATTGTATTTCCCACTTTTATTGTAACAACATCCTCTTTCTCAGCTCTATAATTTTTCCTTTGATATATTCTCATATTTGAAGTCTAGTTCATCCCTCTTCAAGTCAGAATTCTTGTGAGGTTAGAAGCACAAACTATAGCCTCTGCTACTAATAATCCTCATCTCCCTCTTCAATTACTCATTTTAGATTCCCTCACTCTTAGCACATCTGGTGATCTAAATGTCTAACTTGGTAGGTTAAATAGAGCCTATTCCTGAGAGCTAGTCACCATGTCCTTCTCAGACCATGTTGCTATACTTGTGCATTTACTGTCATAACTGGGCAGATAAACATCCCAGTGTATTACCTGGATATCAAATGCTTTTTTCCTTTCTTAGATTCAGAAGCTGTATCTTAACGATAAATGTGATAAATGACACCCTTCAGGAAAGATGACTCCTTTCCTTCCTATCTGGTATCTTGGGATGAAGAGCCTAAAATGACTGGGCAGCAACTGGAGTTTAAATGGGACTCTTCCAACATCTTACGGTAAAGTTGTTCTCTCTATATGAACCAAGATTTCCAGGCCACAGACATTAGAATTGTAAGAAATGAAAATATAAATTCCTCACGTGAGTTAAAGAATGCGGTAAATCGAGCCACTCCTGTCAATGGACACCCAAGTAGCAATGTCGAGGTTTAGGGGAGGACCATCCAGGATGAAAAAGAATCCTAGTTCATGAATAGAACAACAGAGGAAATTGAGGCAAAGTTTCAGAGTTCCCAGTTGAAATGAGTTCAAGATAGAATTTATTCTTGTGAGAGTTCTATCTTATGACAAGAAACTGTGTCAGAAGCATTAAGATTGAGGAATTGAAGGAAAGGCTATTAGTGATGGATAACCAAGCTACTTGAGAACTCAGATGTCAAACAACAGATTACCTGCAGATTTCCTGGGGTAGATGTAGGGATGGTTGAAAATAGTGCTTGAATATACTACCATTACTATAACTGTTGCTATTACCATATAAGTATATAACTTTATTCTAAAATGGATAGTGGTATGGCTGCGTAAAAATACAGCTGCACAAATTAAAAGCCCAAAAGATAACAGCATAAATTTTCCTTAAACTGAAATGAACTTCCTTGGCCTAGTCTTCTTAAACTGCATGCTTCATCAGCAAAGGTAAGCATGACATGATGGAGAAGAGAGGAAGAGTGGAGTGGGTACAAGCTAACCAGTGCTTAAAAATGAAAAATGGTCCTAGACCTTAGGAAACTCTTTCTAGTGATGCTCAAAACCCACAAAGAGTTTCAATTTAATATGATAAATTTACTGAGAGATGTATCTACAGGGTACCTTAGGAATAAGGAAGAGGGAAACTTAAGATGGCAGTGCAGGGAATTTTCTTAAGGGGTGTTGCAGCTGAAGAGAGTCTTTAAAAAATGCATTGGAAATTAACTGTTTGCTGTGTTAATCACTTGGAGCCTTGGATTTCTCTAAAAGTTAACAAAAAAGTTAGTAAAATATAGGCTGAGGCAATTTTTGGGTCTCCCTTGTAAGTGGCAGTCATGGCCAAGGTGTCTGAAAAATAAAAAATATTTGAAGTTGATAAGATGGAAGAGAAATTTTGTTGTTGTTTAAGGAGACATAGATAAAGAATGGTAAACAGGAAAACAAAAACAAAGAGCAGAATGATTGGTAATCTTCCCAGAGGCAAATATGTGAGCTGCAGTAAGAAACAGAAAAAGAACTTTGGGCAGGGAAAATATTGCCTGGGTATGCATGGTTACTAGCACCATGGACAGCGCTTCCCTAGTAAGTAAAATCTGGGTGGTCCTAACCCACTCCAGATTGGAAATTCCTAAGGAAGCTTCAAATTCAGTCTTCCAAAGCCATTTTCACCCCTGAAATTTAAATGAACCACATGAACGTGCAATAGATTTCTTTACAAAACCAGTCCCACTCCACCTGGTTTCCAAATGTTATTGGGTTATAGAATATTCTCTATGTAAAGAATATTAATTATCTCCTACACTTAAGACAGGAGGAATTACATTTATTGTCCACTCTGTTCCAAGTGCTTTACAACTGTTGTTTTATTTAATCCTTTTAAAACTCCAATGCAACATGCACTCATATCTCACTTTTACAAGCAAGACAAAAGAGTAGTTAAGTAACCTGCATACTAGCTAATCATTGTTGGAGGTATAGCCTAACCCATGTGGTTTCAGTCTTTACCATTTACACTACATAAGGTTTTAGCAACTGTCATGGTAGGCTTAACTTGGAAAAAAAAAAGCACAATAAACTGGTTTATAATTATTTTTCTGTCTAAACTGTATTTTTCAGATAGCTCAACTCATAGCACATCTTTAATAGTCTTCAAAGATGACATTTCGCAGGTAGCACAACAGCACATTTGTCTTGGACAGCAGAGTGAGATAATGAAACATTTTACCTCTCCCTGAAACCCAGTGGTCTCTAGGATGAAACACAACCTGCTGACAATGCTTTTAATACATTTAAGAGATGAAATGGCTGGGAACATAGTGGCACTTGAAATTTGGAATTGATGCAGCTCTGCCTTTTAATAGGGTAGATTATTTACAAGTGAGAAGAGAGAGAAAATAAACAGTAAATTGGCATAGATTTTTGTAGGTAAGTAGAAGGAATAGAATCAGTTCCAATATTATAAATAATTTTGGATCACTAGTCATAATGTTTATATTCTAGTTGGTGAAACTGTATATGAACTCACTATAAAGTATGAATAAAATCAGTTTAATGACTGAGAGAAGTAATGACATAACCATGTCCTCCATTTGCGATTTTTTTTTTTTGCATTTTGTTGAATCTAAGATAATGATTCTAAGAGGGGAGAGAAAGAAATCCAATCATTTTGTTGCTTTTCCAAGCTGCATATGACCCATATCTCACCAGGCGGCTTGATTTTCTCCACTTCATCAGTTGATATTTGTTGCTCCAGGACCCACATAATATCTCCTCCTATAGCCTCACATATGTTTCTAAGTTTAATTGAATGATGGGCACAATGTTTTAGCATCTGTACTAGTTTTCTAGGTCTACCATAATAAAATTCCATAGACTGGGTAGCTTTAACAACATAATTTTATTTTTTAAGTTTTGTATCTCTCTCCTTGGCTTACAGATGGGCTCTCTTCTGCTGCTACTTTATATAGTCATCCTGTGTGCATGAAAGCCCCTCATATCTCTTCTGTGTATCCATATTTTTTCTTTCTATAAAGACACTAGTCAGATTGGATTAGGTCCCATCCCTATGGTGTCCTTTTAACATGATCACCTTAATGCCATAATTTCATATACAACCATTCAAAGATACTGGGGGTTAGATAATGAACATGTGAATTTTGAGGGGTATGATTCAGTCCACATGGAGTCTCTTCCAATTTTTACACATATCACTTTCATTATTTTAAACTGTTGTCAATTATTTATTTGAATAAGGATGAAAATAAAATCAATAAATTGAAATTGGTTGAAATTTTTACAAGTCTTTTGTATCTCTTTTAATTTGTAAGTCCCCCCTTTTCTTTCTTCTTTTTTTTTTCCCTTTATTTATTTGTTGCAGGAATTGGGTTGCTAGTTCTATAGTTTGCTGAAGTCTGGACTTCATATAATGCTTCTTCATTATGACATTTAATGTTTTTCTCTTGTCACTTGTATTTCTTAAAATTTATCATTTAGACATAGAGTTTGGATGTGATTCAGGTTTGGTATTTTGGCAAAAGTACTGCATAAGAAGAATTCTAAACTTCCACCAAGAGGCACATAACGTGATTGTCTCTTTCTATGATTTCAACAGCCATCAATAATTATTTCTTAACTCTATTATTTCCTTAGGGTTTACAAAACTTTATTATTTTAATCCTATCAACCCTTCTCCATCTACTAGATGGAATACTTCTATAAAAAGAAAACTTCCTTTCTTATGTACTTGGCTACCCTCAGGTACATATAAAAGACAGAATACTTTTTTTTTCAAGTTTTTAAAAAGATGAGTTGAATCCTTAGCTCTGACAAAGGTGATTACTGATTTTTAAATTATTGAAAATGTATGCAATTAAACATCACTATATTTATAATTACTACTAACGCTCAAGCCCTATCTTTGGCCACTAGGAACTCCTGCAAATTGGTCCTGAGTCTTTTTAATATGACTTTGACAGAATCCTTTAGTCTTGACAGAATCTTTTATTTCTTGTATGACAATATATTTCAATTTTATCTTGTATATTTTATGCACTATAATCAACCATTTCTCATAGAAATACTGATTTTTTTTTAGTGGGAAATGGTATTTTAAAAGCACCACCTAGGAGTTCCCATTGTAGCTAGGTGGTTTAAGAATCTGATACTGCCTCTCTGAGGACGCAGGTGCCATCCCTGGCCTTGCTGAGTGCTCAGTGGGTTAAGGATCCAGTAGCCGCAACCTGTACCATAGGTCACAGATGTGACTCAGATGTGGTGTTGCTATGACTGTGGTTTAGGCCTGGAGCTGCAGACTCTGATTTGACCCCTAGCCTGGGAACTTCCGTATACCACAGGTGTAGCCATTAAAAAAAAAGTACAACGTGGGTGCTAGGGATCTTCTTGCTACCCAGTTGGTTGTTGTATTTCTAGGCCTTTATGTTCATACATAAAACATAATTATTTTCTTGACTCAGAATGTTTACACATATTTTCACCTACATGAATGTTCAGGGAACTTACTGCGCAAGTTAGACATGTTGACTAACACAGCAATATAGGCGTCAGTAATTATATGCGAAATGACGCTGTATACCCAGACTTCTCTTTATCACTTTTATATTGGATGTCTAGTTTTAATGTTAAGATCTAGTGCATTTCACAATTCTTACTATTATAGATGGAATATAAGGAGGGAGAATGAGAGGTTGAGTTAGTTGAAACCATTTTCTAGAAGTAGAGATAGTTGCTTAATTTCTTAAAATATACTAAAAAAGATCAATGAATTGAGAATTTTACTTTAGATTCATTTTCTTTTGAAGATTGTTATTTAGGATAAATTATATATTTAGTTTATGGTTTTATGTTCAGTGCTAATTTTTCATTAGGGATAATTCATACATTTCTGATAACATATATTTTCCCCCAGGGTTCTTGGCATAAAACTCTATAAAATGTGGTAATTTAAAAAATATTTTTAAAAATTTATGAGGCCTCTTTGTCAGACAATGCATACGCATATACAAGCACATATATACATATCTCAGCAAAATTAACTGACTTGAAGTTTTGATTAATATGATATGATGTGGATCACTACATTCAAGCCTCCTTCTTCATGAGTTATTGTGAAATGGAAAGTAGATTTTTTTTTCTCATCTTAAATTGTTGCTCTTATAGATCTAATCACACAGCACAGACACAATCAAATAATTACGTTTTGCATTGCTAGAGAAGCTACTTGTATTCGGAATTTCAGATCCTTGGGAGAGGAATGTTGTCCATATTTCCATTCACTTCTCAATCTTCTGTAATCCAGTTTTTAATTCAGAATGTGGGTAACCAATTGCCAAGGTAATCAATCATTTTCTTGTTGCTAGATCCAATAATCTCAGTCTTCATCTAACTGTAGGTTCTTTCTGAAGTTTTGCATACTGATTAACTCTTGCTGCTTTTAACTTTCTTGCCTCTCATGAAGCCATCCTCTCATATATTACCAATAACATATGTCAGGTGTGTGATTTAACTGCCAACATGTTCATATCCTCTTGAAAATATATTCCTTTTTTTTTTTTTTTTTGCCACTGCATGCAGTGGCTTGATGTGGGATTTCAGTTTCCAGACCAGAGATTAAACTTGGGTCACAGTGGTGAAAGCGTCAAGTCCCAACCACTGGGCCAATAGGGAACTCCCACCTAAAAATATATTATTAATACATGTTTAATTCATTAATATTTTTAGTAACTGCTAAAATAAAATATTGAAATATTATTTATCTGTAAAATCTTTACATTCATTAAAATTTTTGATATCAAGTCCCTACTGAATATCAGATTCTATGTGCTAGATATGTGTGATGAGCAAATCAGAGTGTATTAACTATAAATGGAAACTGCCATTAAGTAAAAGTCCTGGATGCTATATGAATGCATAATGGGGGGGATGATCTGGTCTAGTGGTCAAGGAAATTAAGGGATATTTGAGTTGAGATCTGCAGGATTATGTTGGTATTAATTAATCAAAGGAATGGGGGCAGTAGTTGCAAAAAGGAAGATTCCAGGATGAAGGAACTGCATGTAGCAGGCTCTGAGGTAGGTAAAAATGTAGACATATTGAAGGAGTGATGGTCAAACACAGGGATGGAGGAGGAGAGTATGGCTAGCTGTGGTTGAAGATATAAGCACAGCAAAATCTTGTAGGGCAATGGAGGCCATGCTAAGAATTTTTACCTTATCTTAAGAAAAGGAGAAGACATTTATGTGTTTAAGCAGAAAGAGGATGTGATCAGATTTTCAGTTAAATAAAAAAAGAAAACACCTTATGTGCACTTTGGAGTATGGTTTGGAGTAGAAGCAAGAATGGATACTGGTAGGCTAGGAGTTCAGAAGATAGATTAAGGTAGTTTGAAGTAAAGGGTTTGTACCCAGGATGGGGAGAAGTTGAACTTTTTAAGATATATTTAGGGAATAACTTCAACAGAGCTTAGCAATTAACCTGAGATAGCAGATAATGGAGATGGAAAATGTTAGGCCAATTTATACAACTGAAGAGGTTGGTGACTATGGTTATCAAAAGAGGGAATGCTGGATGAGGATGTGGTTTGAGGTAAAGATCACAAGCTTGAATTCATAGAGCTTGAACTTGAGACATGATGATATGTCCAGGGTGATGTTCAGTATTAGAAAGATGGGTCTGGAGCTCGGAGAAGAGTACAAATTTTTAACATAGACTAATTTGTACTGACAAATGTAGAAATGGAAACATCTGTCAAAATTTTAGCATGGAAAATTTGTTTACTTTTCAGAAAAGAATAGTATAAGTTATAGTAATTAGTTCTGAAACTTTTCCAGCAAAAGATATTTGATAAAATATGTTGATACTACATCCTCTGTCCCTAAATTTACTTAATCATTCTGAAGGCTTTTTTACATTTCTTTACATTGTTAACGCTTTTTTTTTTATTTTAAAAATTGTAGGCTTGACATTCTCATTGACATAAGGACAAGTTCCCAAGACATAAATATACAGGTATACTTCAGAGACATTTTAGCTTTAATTCTAGATGCCTTCAGTAAAATGAATATGACAATAAAGCAAGTAACAATTTTTTTTGTTTCCCAGTGCCTATAAAAGTTATGTTTACATTATAATGTAGTCTATTAAGTGCTAAATAGCATTGCATTTTAAAAACAAAGTGCATGCTTTAATTAAAAGTACTTTATTGTTAAAAAGTGCTAATCATCACCTGAGGCTTCAGAAAGTCATCTTTTTGCTGGTGGAGAGTCTTGCGTCCATGTTGATGGCTGCTGACTGATCAGGTGATGGCTGCTGAAGGCTGGAGTAGATGTAGTAATTTCTTAAAATAAGAAAACAATGAAGTTTGCCACATCCATTGACTCTTCCTTTCTTTTTTTTTTTTGTCTTTTTGCCTTTTCTCTAGAGCTGCACCTGCGGCATATGGAGGTTCCCAGGCTAGGGGTCTAACAGGAGCTGTAGCTGCTGGCCTTCACCACAGCCACAGCAACGCGGGATCCAAGCTGCGTCTGCAACCTACACCACAGGTCACGGCAACGCCGGATCCTTAACCCACTGAGCAAGGCCAGGGATCGAAC
This sequence comes from Catagonus wagneri, assembly GCA_004024745.2. Classification (NCBI taxonomy): domain Eukaryota; kingdom Metazoa; phylum Chordata; class Mammalia; order Artiodactyla; family Tayassuidae; genus Catagonus; species Catagonus wagneri. Next base: position 2,941,752 of record PVHT021183526.1, read on the forward strand.
CCGCAACCTCATGGTTCTTAGTCGGATTCGTTAACCACTGAGCCATGAAGGAAACTCCGACTCTTCCTTTCATGGAAGCTTTCTCTGCAGATGATATGCAGTTTAATAGCATTTTGCCCACAGAATTTCTTTCAAAATTTGAGTCAGTCTTCTCAAACCCTGCCTCATAAACTGGTTTATGTGATATTCTAAATCCTTTGTTGTCATTTCAATAGTCTTCAGAGCATCTTCATCAGGAATAGGTTCCATGCCAAGAAACCACTTTCTTTTCTCATCCATAAAGAGCAACTCCTCATCTGTTTCATCGTGAGATTGCAGCAATTCAGTCACATTTTCAGGCTCTACTTCTAATTCTAGTTCTCTTGTGATTTCTACCAAATCTGCAAGTTACTTCCACTGAATTCTTGAACCCCTCAAAGTCATCCATGAGGGTTGGAGTCAATTTCTTCCAAACCCTTGTTAATGTTGATATTATGACCTCTTCTCAAAAACTATGAATTTCTTTCTTTTTTTTTTTTTTTTTTGCCTTTTGTCATTTTTAGGGCCGCACCTGCGGCATGTGGAGGTTCCCAGGCTAGGGGTCTAATCGGAGCTGTAGCCGCCGGCCTACGCCAGAGCCACAACAATGCAGGATCCGAGCTGTGTCTGCGACCTACACCACAGCTCACAGCAACGCCGGATCGTTAACCCACTGAGCAAGGCCAGGGATCGAACCCGCAACCTCATGGTTCTTAGTCGGATTCGTTAACTGCTGCGCCACGACGGGAACTCCAAAAAACTATGAATTTCTTAATGGCATCCAGGATGGTGAATCCTTTCCAGAAGGTTTTCAATTGACTTTTCTCAGATATATCAGAAGAGTCACTACCTATGGTAACTGTAGCCTTACAAAATATATTTTTTAAATAAGACTTGCAAGTCAAAATTATTCCTTGATCAATGGGCTGCAGAATAAATGTCTTAGAAGGCATGAAAACAAACTTAATCTCGTACATCTCCATTACAGCTCTTTATCAATGGAAAATAATTTTATTTATTTATTTATTTATTTATTTATTTATTTATTTATTTATTTATTTTTAGGGCTGTACCCGTGGCATATGGAGATTCCCAGGGTAGGAGTCCAATCAGAGCTACAGCTGCCAACCTACACCACAGCTAAGCAATGCGGGATTCAAGCCGCATCTGCAATCTACACCACAGCTCATGGCATTGACAAATCTTTAACCTACCGAGTGAGGCCAGGGATCAAACCCACAACCTCATGGTTCCTACTCAGATTCATTTCTTCTGCGCCACAGTGGGAACTCCTGAACAATAATATTTTAAAAAGGATCTTTTTTTTCCTGAGGGGTAGGTCTCAGCAGCAGGCTTAAAATATTCAATAAGCTATGTCATAAATATCTATGTTGTCATACAGGCTTTGTTCTTCCTCTTATAGAATATAGGCAGAGTAGATTTAGCATAATTCTTAAGAGCCTTAGGATTTTTGGAATGGTGAGTGACCACTGCCTTCAACTTAAAGTCATCAGCTGCACCAGTACCTAACAAGAGTGTCAGCCTGTCCTTTGAAGACTTGAAGCCAGCTATTGACTTTTCCTCTTTGGCTATGAAAGTCCTAGAATCTTCTAGATCTACTAGAATCTTCTAGATCTACTAGAATCTTCTTCTAGTATAAGGCTTCTAGTACATTGAAAATCTGTTGTTTAGCATAGTTGCCTTTGTTAATTATCTTAGCCAAATCTCTGGATATCTTGCTGCAGCTTCTATATTAGCACTTGATACTTCACCTTACACTGTTATATTATGGAGACACAGACTTCGTGAATCAACCTCTGCTAGCTTCAAATTTTCTTCTGCAGCTTCCTCTCCTCTCTCAGGTGGCTTGAAGAGAGTGAGGGCTTTGTTTGGGTTAGGCTTTTCAGGGGAATGTTGTGGCTGGTTTGATCAGATCACTAAAACTTTCTCCATATCAGCAACAAGACTGTTTTGCTTTCATATAATTCATGTGTTCACTGGAGTAGCACTTACAATTTCCTTCAAGAACTTTTCCTTTTCTTTCACAAGTTGACTAACTGTTTGGTGCAAGAGGTCTAGATTTTAGCCTATCTTGGCTTTCAACATGCCTTCCTCGTTAAGATTAATCATTTTTAGATTTTGGTTTAAAGTGAGAGATATGACTCTTCCTTTCACTTTAACACTTAGAAGCTATTGTAGAAAGATTAATTGGTCTAATTTGAATGTTGTTGTGTCTCAGTGAATAGGGAGGTCTGAGGAGAGAGAGAGAGAGGGACAGAGAGAGAGACAGAGACAGAGACAGAGAGGCAGGGAAGAGCATTCTGGTGGAGCATTCAGGACACATTTATCTTAATAAATATAATAATTTTGCAAAAGTTTGAAATGTTGTGAGAATTAGTAAAATGTGACCCAGACACATGAAGTGAACAAACGCTGTGGAAAATTGATGCCAATAGACATTCCTGCTGTGGCACAGTGTGTTAAGAATCCAACTGCAGCAGCTCAGGTCACTGTGGAGGCATGAGCTTGATACCCTGCCTGATGCAGTGGGTTAAAGGAGCCAGCATTGCTGCAGCTGTTGTGTAGGTCACAGCTGTAGCCCAGATTCACTCCCTGGCTTGGAACTTCCATTTGCTGCAGGTGTGGCCATAACAAAAATCGTTAAAAAAAAAAAAAAAAGATGCCGCCAATAGATATGCTTCATACAGCGTTGCTACAAAGCTCCAATTTGTAAAAAATACTGTTATCTGTGAACCACAATAAAGTGAAGTGCAATAAAATGAGGTATGCCTGTAATTCAAATTCAAACTTAGAATATTCTATTAAAAATATCAGGAGTTCCCATCATGGCTCAGTGGTTAATGAATCCGACTAGGAACCATGAGGTTGCGGGTTCAATCCCTGGCCTCGCTCAGTGCATTAAGGATCCGGTGTTGCTGTGAGCTGTGATGTAGGTCGCAGATGTGGGTCAGATCTGGCGTTGCTGTGGCTGTGGTGTAGGCTGGCAGCTGTAGCTCCAATTAGACCCCTAGCCTGGGAACCCCCATATGTCATGGGTCTGGCCCTAGAAAAGGCAAAAAAGACAAAAAATAAAAAAATAAAAATTTCAGAGAACTACATAAAAACCATTCAGAAACACTGCCAGGAGAAGGCATTTACCATGTAATATCTATCCCTGATGAGAGTTTCTTCTAAAATTTCTCTTTAAATATGTATTCCTCTAAGTGAAAAAAATAGTAAGCAAAACATTATTAGAAAATCTTCTCAAAATAATGCCCTTTCTAAATGAGGAACCCTTTTTTCATGATTGCTCATTTTTTTCTTTTTTGCTTTTTAGGGCCACACCTGTGGCATATGGAGGTTCCCAGGCTAGGGGTCAAATCAGAGCTACAGCTGCTGGCCTACACCACAGCCACAGCAACGCAGGATCTGAGCTATGTGTGTGACCTGATCATGGCAACACTGGATCCTTAACCCACTGAGCAAGGCCAGGGATTGAACCTGCAATCTCCTGCTTCCTAGTCAGATTCGTTTCTGCTGAGCCATGATGGGAACTCCATGGCTCATTTCTGTGTACAAGTCTGTTTTAATTATTCAATTAATCTAATAGCCACTCAACAATTATTTACTGAGTGTCTGTTACATGTCAGGCACTCTTCTAGACTCTTAAGGTACATCAGTGATAACATAGTAAAAGATCCCCATCCTCACGGCTCTTATATATTCTAGCAGGAGTAGTAATTTCTTTCTTTCTTTCTTCCTTCCTTCTTTCCTTCCTTCCTTCCTTGCCCTTCCTTCCTTCCTTACTTTTTGCTTTTTAGGGTCACACCCACAGCATATGTAAGTTCCCAGGCTGGGGGTCAAATCAGAGCTACATCTGCTGGCCTAGGGCACAGCCACAGCAACCAGGATCCAAGGCGCATCTACAGTCTACACCACAGCTCATGGCAATGCCAGATCCCTGACGTACTGAGCGAGGCCAGGGATTGAACCTGCATCCTCATGGATACTAGTCAGATTCATTTATGCTGTGCCACAATGGGAACTCCAGGAGTAGCAATTTCTGATGTAAAGTTAATTATAAATATAATATTTAAAAGAGTTATTTTTGTTTGTTTAATTTCTTACATTTTATTTTTTGCTTTTTTAGGGCTGTACCCACAGCATGTGGAAGTTCCCAGGCTAGGCGTCTAATAGGAGCTGCAGCTTGTGGCCTGTGCCACAGCAACACGGGATCTGAGCTGTGTCTGTAACCTACCCCTCAGCTCAGGCAATGCTGCATCTTTAGCCCAGGGATTGAACCCTCATCCTCATGGATACTAGTAGGGTTTGTTACTACTGAGCCACAGTGGGAACTCCAAAAGAGGTTATTTTTAAGTTGAATATGCTTCATGTTTTCTGCTACATTCTCAAACATGCAAGGCCTGGCTTATGAGAAATCAACATGCATATCACATGAAGATTTTAAAAATAATTTTTGTTGGAGTTCCCATTGTGGCTCAGTGGAAATGAATCTGACTAGCATCCATGAGGATGCAGGTTCCATTCCTGGCCTTGCTCAGTGGGTTAAGGATCTGGCGTTGCCGTGAGCTGTGGTGTAGGTCACAGATGCAGCTTGGATCCTCTGTTGCAGTAGCTGTAGTATAGGCGGGCAGCTACAGCTCTGACCTCTAGTCTGAGAACCTCTGTATTCTGTGGGTGCAGCCCTAAAAAGACAAAAAAAATTTTGTTATATAAATGAATTAATAACAAAACCATTTCCTCAAAAATCATAAACTGAATGAAAAGTGACTACTCTTCTTAGAGAAACTTTGGCAGAGTTAAAATAAAATGTCAAGAAAAGACCTTGGTACCAGAATAAGGCATGTTGGGTTTGGGTTTCTAATTTTGCTATTTCCATATTAAATGAGTACTCATAATTCAGTGCTGAAGAACTAGATATGGTTATAAACCAAAGCATAGTTGAGGTGAAATTTTTAAAGAAGTACCATAAACCAAAATTCGGTATTGTCATGATGGTGGTTTTAGGGTTTTAATTTTGTTAATTTTGTCTCAAATTGTGTTTGATGTGTTTATAACTAAGGCAGTATTGAAATGACAGTTTCAAAACAAATTCAAATAGTTAGCAGAAACATAGTCAATATAAAGGCAATTTTAGGACTTTAAATTTGGCACTGTAATCTCAAATTAGCACTTGATATTTAACAGTGAAGTATTAGATACATTTATAAAATGATGTTACTAATTCTGCTGTATAGTTTTTGAGTACAGTTTGAGGTTCACCTGAGCAGCGTTTTTGATGAAATATTTAATATGAATCTAATCAGAGAGGAGATGGTCTGCTGTTTTGGGGCATCTTCCATGACTATGTTGGAAAGAAGGACTATGGGAAGACATCTCTTCTAAATTTAATCTCTACATTATTAACGGATATTTCAATGGCCTGTTTTCAAATATTTACTTTTAATTTTCTGTTTTCATGTATTTACTTCTGATTTTGTATTTTTACAAGTTTATTGCACTTTATTTGTAATCAAGGTCTGAATATCATGATATTAATATCCCATGATTCAAGCAAGCAAAACTTGCTTCCTGTTACAAAATCGATAGTGGGTATAGCAAGTAATCTTTTCCATCAAGGGCTATTGCACTCTGGGCAATCTCCTGAATTCTAATCCTCACTGGTTCATGAGCTATAACTTTAGTAATCAGTTTTCTCAAAGTAGGTTTTCAAGTCTATTTTTCTTGATCTAAAGATGTTAAGACATAAAGCTCAAAGCTCTTCTTGAAAAGATTAAACACAACTTTAGTTACTCATTACTTGAAAAATCTGGTTTCAGTCAGAACTTTTGTGTCATATTGAAAAAGCAAAAGTGAGATGTCTTTTCTTGAGGAGAGACTTCTCTGCAGCTCACCAGGTGTTTGGAGCCCACAATTCCCATGGTTAATGTGCTTCTCTTCTTGTAGAATTGTCCTTCGTTGGGAGCTCATAAGGAGGAAGTGGTGAATGCCAACATATCTGCCTGGAAGGAGCCCAAGGAAGGGCCTGAACTTTATCCTTCTGTTTGCTCCTCTGCCCTTCAGAGTGAAAGATTTGGGACCAGGAAGCAGTTGCTTTTTAAATTCTATTTAATGCGTATGTCCTGTCTGGGTATTTGGGAAAAAATGGCTCATTCTCTCACTTTGTTTTGGTTGTCCTGGTGTTGCTACATTTTCCTACATTCCAGAGAAAATCAGGTTCATGGATAGAATCTTACAGCCAGTATAGCCAGTAAATTTCCAGAACTGAACCTAGGACTATGCTTTCTCAATGCTTCTACTGTACTATTAACTCCTGTAAGAACACAAACTTAGAACTAAAGGTATTTTCCTTTTTGGGCAATGATGCATATGTTGATTGGCATCAGGTTTTCAGATAGGACCTGATTATCTCAGCTTTCTAGGATTTATGCCTGTGTAATCCCTTCCACTTGAGTAACTTCATTTTTTTTTTTTGCCATGTCTGCGGATGTGGAAATTCCTGAGCCAGGGATCGAACTTATGCCATAGCAGTGAAAATGACAGATCCTTAACTGCTAGGCTACCAGGGAATGCCACGAGTAACTTACTTCTAACCCATAGAATATGGCAACTTAGAGAAGGTATCATTTCCCTGATTAGTTTACAAAAGACTGTAGCTTCTACCTTGCAAGAAGACTCTCTATCCTGCTGATTTTGATGAGGCAAAGCTGCCATACAGTAGAGGATATGAGGGAAGCCCCCAGCCAAAGATGGCAGGGAACTGAAGCTCTTAGTTCTACATCCGTCAAGGAAATGAATCCTGCCAAAAATCACGCGTGTTAGCTTGGAAGCAGCTCCTTCCCTAGGAGAGCTAGGGAGAGACTCCAGCCCTTATGGGTGCTTTCACTGCACCCTGATGAGAGACTGAAGCAGAGACATGGTTTTGCTGTCTTCAGAACCTGATCCACAGGTATCTTAAGCCATTCTCTCTCTCTCTTTTTTTTTTTTGAGGGGATGATTTAATTTGTTATTCAGCAATGTATAATGAATCCACAGGGTTCATTTTCAGAAGTGATTCAAAGGGAGGTGGGATCAAGTGAACATGAATGTACCTAGGCCCCAAGTGCTTGCTGTCCTAATGGATTGTGGGCTCTAACACTGGACATTTTTTCTTTCTCTCTTATTCTCCTATTCCTTTCTACTTTCTCTCTCTCATTCCCTCCTTCTCTTCATTTATTCTATTTCCTATAACTTTAATAATAAAGCAGTTGGAAACTTAAAGTCAATAGCAACACAAAAGAGAACTCCTGCATCTGTAAAAAGTTATCATTTATACCTTTCCACAATGCCCTGCCCTGGGCTTCATATGTAGGATCCATGTGCATCGTGGGAGGTACTTAACAGTGGTTTGACTGTTGGTACTATTTAATCATCACTGAATTGCTTCATTGCTGTCCATTTCATTTTGTTTTCACTTTTATATTTGTGAGAGTGCCTTCATTCCTTTGTGTGCCTTGTGTAAACACATTTTCTCTTTTCCTTTGCAGGCAATTCATAGCACTGATCTATCAGAACCACTTGCTGATTTCGATATGAAGATGGTTTTTCCTGTAGGTACTCCCTCTTAACAACACTGAGTATGAGGAAATAACATCCATGCTTTACACTGTCTTACCAAGCCCCCCTGGGTTTTCCATTCACTATATTACATAAAAGATTTTCAGTTTTGAATAGTGTTTGCTTCTATTTCACATGCACAAGTAGCTAAAGATAATTAGTCAAGGATCATTTCAAGTGAATCTGTCTGTGTAAATCCTTGCAAATAATATGAGACTAGCCCTTGATAAATGGGGGAGGGGTAGAGTGTGTGAAAGGATAGAGTGAGTGGTGGGGGAGGAGTATATGTGGACAAATTTGAATCATCGATTCCTCACTATATGCCAGCAAAATTTAATAATAGTGCTCCTAAACACACACACACGTAAATGAGTCACACTGTAAAAAACTTTTAACAAGTGCTGGCAAGTCAGATGGCAGACTCACCCCGAAACCTGTCTCTCCAATAAAAACCTTGTAATTAAAAACAAGGTTGTCCGTAAATTATAACATATAATGACAATTATATGCAACTGGTACAAGACTCGATTAGAAAGTTAAAAGTTAGCTTTCTCAGGTGAATTCTTTACCTCTACCATGTGCAGCTGGCAGGTTATCATCTATACTTGAACAGTGAGATGCTACCAGATCCAATTGCTACTGACCTTGGTCTAAGAGGAGACTGAGGTGATGCAGTTTTACGCATCTCATAAGTACGATACTAGTGTCTGCCCTATGTTGAGAAAGTTCCTACTATGTGCCAGAAACATTGTTAGGCGTTGAATGTGCGATCTCATTTGATTTTCCTTAAAGTCAGGGAACAGTTAATTATATTTTACTTATAAAAACATGAGGCTTAAACTGGTTTACTGACTTTCCTAAATTTATATAAGTAGTAAGTGGCCAGATCAGGGCTTGGACCCAAGCCTGGCTGATTCCCCAAAGGTGCTCTTTGTCATCAAAGTTGTGGCCTTAATGAAGGACATGAAATTAGTGACTATATGGATGCTGGTGAACAGCTTACAGTTGTGGCCTTAAATCAGATCCTACTGAATGTGTGGCAGAATGGATAAGAGAGGCCTTTTCTCTGTTACTACATTTTTAATCTTAGACAAGTCACCCAGCTTTGCTGGTTCTTGTTTTTCATTTTTGTTTTTCAAACTGATTGGTTATTAGCTAATGTGCCTTCCATATTAAAACTCTATTATTCGAGTCTCTAAATTCTTCCACCTAGATACACCAATCTGACAAACACAAATTAAATAAACCCTGAGACTTGGATTCCTTTGGAGTCTCCTTGTCGCAGGTGGTCAGGGTCTAAGAATGGAATGGAGGTTCCATGAAACTGTAGCACTACTTTTTCATTGTGTTCCTCCCTCTCTTTCTCTCTTAGGTGCCTCGTTTGGTGAGAGTCCTGTGAGAACCTGCGGTGAGAAGAAGCTGGAAGTAGGACTGGGAATAAGACAAAAGAATTAGTCGATAAAATTCAGCTTCTAATTTCTTAAAACACAAATATTCTTTCCCTGAGTTTTTAAGGAGTGGAAGAAAGCTCTGAGCATGGACAGAATGTCTTAGAGTAGCTTTTAACAATAAAATTGGTTGTAGTGAACTCCCATTTCTTAGAGTTTCACAATTCTCTGGAAGCAGTTATTGTATTCAACGTTTTAAAAACTCTTAATGGCATACTGCATTGCAGAAGTTGGCAAACTTTCTCTAAAGGGCCAGATAGTAAATTGTTTACCCTTTGTGGGCCATATGGTTTTTGTCACAATTACTCAATTCTGCTATTGTAGTACCAAAGCAGCCACACATTGCACATAAATGAATGAGAATGTCTGCATTCCAGTATGACTTTACTTATAAAAACAGGCAGCAGTACAGATTTGACTTAAGGGTCATAATTTGCCGACCCCTGGTATAGTGGAAACAGTTCAGTTGGAGTTTGATTACAGCTCTTTTTTTTAATCCATTTACTTTTGTCTTTTTAGGGCTGCACCTGTAGCATATGGAAGTTCCCAGGCTATGTGTCAAATTGGAGCTGTAGCCTCTGGCCTGTGGGTAGGCCACAGCCACATCAACATGGGATCCGAGCAGCATCTGTGACCTACACCACAGCTCACGACAATGCCAGATCTTTAACCCACTGAGCAAGGCCAGGGAGCAAACCTGCATCCTCATGGATACTAGTCGGGCTTGTTAACTGCTAAGCTATGACAGGAACACCTGATTACAGCTCTTTCCCTCTAACTAGTATTCTTAGGAAAGGTACTAAGTTTAGATTTGAGGTAGCCTCTTTATCTGTAAAATGGGGATAATAAAACATATTTCACAGTCTGCTATGAAGATTGAGCTAGTAGCTAAATATAGCAATCTGCATCAAATAGATGCTTCTCAAATAGTAACTATTATTATTATCATTATTTTAATTTCTCTTAGTTTTTTCAGTTGTTACAGTAGTCTAACTAATGTATTTACAGCAAGCCAATAGTGCTGTTGAGGACAGCTGGAACTGTGTTTTGCCAGTTCATAACTGAAAATTCTTCTGCTGGAATTGGAAATAACTTTAGAGAGTGTTGGTGCTTTTTTCATACTTCCTAAGCTAATTGTTTCTTAGTTCTAATTTCTCTACCTCAAGTCCTCTGAAAAAGAGTTGTATAGAAATGGGTGAAGGTGTTGCTTTACTTCTGTACTTTCTTTGTTGAGTAATAATGCATCTGTTGATTGGTGTCAAAGTAGCTCTCACCACCATACCATAAGGTTCTATTGACTTGAATTCAGATCAGGCCCTGTGAATGGGAAAGTCTGGTGTGTCTGGCTTGGGCTGTGGTACCAGGAGATGCTGGATGCATCTGTTCTACTTGTGTAACATTGGTATCGGTGTAGGAGCTGTTTCTCTGTCTATTTGCCTTTGTCTTATTTGAGAAGGGTCACTGGCTGCATTGAGCTGCTGGGCCGAGCACATCCTGTGCATGCTATACTGGCTTTCTTTCAGTGGCGTGCTGCCTCATTTCTAGAGGTTAATTTGGCTCATAAAAGTAAGACTTAGATTTTCACCTTTATGAATTTCCCTAGAAAGAGAGAAGGCTATGATCACATCTGAGGGTCTTGAGTCATTGTAGACACGAACTTACTCAAAGAGAAATTTTTGTTAAAGAAGATTATACTAATCACAGCAAAGCAGAATGTACAGAATGGGGCCTGGGTTTTTGACTATAAGGATTGCATTTAACAGATGACTTTCAATTCCTGCTATTGAAAAGATGGTCATTTCTTTTCTCCTTTCTTCTTGAACATTTTCCCCTTCTCTCTTTTTATTTCTCTTTTCTTATAATGAAGAGGAAGCCACGTGATAACATACACTCTGGGTTGGTATGGAGGCAAGATATCCACTTAGTAGCAGGAGTTGGGTCAAAATTCACTTTTATCTTTCTGAATTGAAATGATAGTGTGTACAGGCTAATTAGAATAAAAGCTTTAAAACATTAATGAAGATACAACTTGCAAAAGCAGCTACAGAGAAAGGGTCTAAAACAACCTACAAATATTTAAGAATAATGTTAAAAGTCTCCACAAAATAAATTTGAAGAATTTTTTTTGGTGGGTAAAATGACTAGCCCAACCACAATAATTTTTTATATCAAAAATTTACTCTAAATCATTATAATTCTGGAGATTAATAACATAATAGTGATAAGTAAAGAGTGCATAATATTTTATACCATTTTTACATATTTGTGCCATTTTTCTGCCTTTGCTTAACCTTTGGAAAAAGGGTTTAAGTTGCATCGAATAACAGGGCAACTTTATAACCTAAATTGTTTCCTTCTGACTGTTTTCTTTTACTTATATACATGTAGACATGTTTCTCTGCCAAATTACCTCATTCATTTAAAATCACCGTATGAGGGGAACTATATCCAGTCTCTTGGTATAGAACATGATAGGAGATAGTATGAGAAAAAGAACATATATATACATATATGTGTATATACAGACGCATATATGACTGGGTCCCTATGCTGTACAGCAGAAATTGGCAAAACAGTGGAAATCAACTATAGTTTAATTAAAAAATAATTAAAAAATAAAACAATCACTGTATGAGATATTCTATGATTTATTTACATTTCCCATTAATGGATATTTAACTTGCTTTTTATTTTACTTTTTCTTGTGATAAAATTAGAAATCTTATGTTAAAATTTAATGGAGGGTGTTTTCCTCCATAATTCCTGACCTTTTGCACGCCTTTGAGAATGATCTTATGGAACAAGCCTGAAATGCTTTCAGAAAGGAGTTGTATATATTTATATCTACTTTAGATCTATTTCTGTGATTTAGCTCCATCAGAGAGCCAGTAGTACAGGTTTAATTTGAAATTCAGCAAAAATTAATACTATGATTGGATTCTGGTCAGACAAGTTGCCACTAACCCACCCGTGGAGTGGGATTTAAAGGTGACTCTTTCACATTCTCACATCAACATACAAATTTGGCCTTAGCTCACTTTCTCTACCTTTTTCGTGATTGCTATCATACAATTATTTGTGTACATGTCTGGCTTCTTCACTCCTCTAAGGGTAGGGACCATGTCTTATTCATCTTCACATATTTTGAAAGTTTCAACTATAGGGCCTGGCCCAGAGTGGTTACTCAAGAAGTGTGTGTTAGGTAAATAATTATACTCAGCTAGAAATTCTAGTTCAAATTTCTGTATCTGAACTGGCTTTCAGCTTTTGGGGGGGGGGATAAAGAAGAAATACAGGTTTTAGGTACAAACTATACTTTAATGCAGAATTTAAGAGTTGCCACACAGGTTCAGAATCCTCTGTGGTTTTCCAGTGTAACCTCACTTCTATCACTAGCCACATCTCAATGCTGGGTGACTCTTAGCCTGGCATGTTTTGGCAGGAAAGAAGTCTGTACCTGGTTTGCCTAATCTACATTGGCTTCTAGTTTCAACAAGAATTGTTTACATGCATTTCATTTTAGCTCTTGGGCTATAACATGTCATTGTTCTCTTTACTCATCCCCTCCCCTTGTATTTGGAAACAGGTAAGCATCTTCAGTTCCTGCTGTTCCTGTTTGGTGTGCTCTTAGATGGCTTTTAGCTTTGCCTTTTAGCTTTCATGGCACCCCAAGATATTTTCCAGCTGTATTTCTTGTATAAGAAAGTATAGGCTATGTCATCATAAAGGGAAATGGAAACTGGGGGACATTATTTAAATCATTCAGGGAACTCATATCCTGGCTTGAAGGAAAATTAAAGCAAGGTATTTGGATTAATTTATCTCATTTAATTGTGCTGTATTCAAGTTACAGATAATGAATTCAGCTCTTGTTCAATTTTATTTGTTCCTATCACAATGAATCTACAGAAAAAATATATATTTGGGGCTAAGTTTTTAAAAAATCATTTTTAGTAAATTACTTTTATTTAAAAAATTTTTATTATAGTTGATTTACAGTGTTCTGTCAATTTCTGCTGTACAGCAAAGTGACCCAATTATACATATATATGTATATATATATATACATATACTATATATTATACACGTATATATATATATATATATTCTTTTTCTCACATTATCCTTCATCATGCTCCAACACAAGTAATTAGATATAGTTCCCTATGCTATACAGCTACTCATTGTTTATCCACTCCAAATGCAATAGTTTGAATCTACTAACCCCAAACTTTCAGTCCATCCCCCTGGTAATGGTAATCCTTTGGTGCCCTCCTTCTCCCCACTTTTATTTATTTATTTTTATTTATGGAAAAATGAATTCCCTAGAAAATAATGACTTTGGACAAAACAATGTTTTCCTAAGAGTAAGTACTCTATGAAAATTGAAAGTGCCCAAAGCAGTCTTGCATAGGTGCTTTGAAAAGTCTCCTGCCCAATTCAATTTCTTTACAGTTTCTACATAATCATATTTCTGAATGATTTTCTATAAACATTTTTTTGGACAAAAAGTTTAAAGATGGACAAATAAAGAGATAACTGGAAGGAAATACTTTTATGATTATCTACGCTAGTACTGACATAAAATTATGGATTTTTTAAGTACAATTTTCATGTCAGCTGTTGAGACAAAGAAATGCGATACATCGTAGGAAGTATCGGTTCGCCACCTAGAGGAGAGATATGAAATTCAACATTTCTCCAAACTTAATTCCATGGAATTCATTCATTTATTCATTCATTCATTTAATTATTTACTCATTTAATTTATCAAAAAATTAAGTACCTACTAGGCTTAATTATTGTTCCAGTGCAGATTTGATAATCTACTCAAGAACTATGAGCTAAAAGAAAGTATGGTGTATGTTACTTTAATCACTTATCTCTAAAATCTTTTATTTTTAAGACTAACTCAAGTATTTGGGCAATTCCAAAGATGCATATTTGTAATGTATACCGCATTTAGCTCTTGGGCTGTAATAAATCTTATTATTTTTTATTCATCCCACTGCAATATCTATAGCGTAAATACCAATTACATGGCTTCCCTAGACAAATATGGCTTCCCTATACAAATTGGGAAATGTAGCCTCAGAAAAATTAAATAACAAATTTAAGGTGTCACAGCTATTTCATTGTAGTGCCAGTGTTTGAATGCAAGCCAATCTGACTCCAGAGCGACTTCACTCTGATGAATTCTAGTCCAATCCAGGTGCTCACAAACAACCAGATTGCTCCTGAGGTAGAGGGAAGCACTTATGGGTTGAAAGGAGATCATGGCCAGCATCAGACTGTCAATAAAGCATGCTGAGAGAAGTTTATGAAGCCAACCAACTAAACAGAGTATATTAAAGATGGTAGGATTTCTCATATATATGGATTCCTTTTACCCTAAGGAATGAGCTCCTAAATACCCTTGAGTTAGTCTAGTCTAAGCAAGAGAAAACAGGAGGCTGGGACAGTCATTGTGCATGAGTGCCCCCTTTGCAGCTGGGTGTCTAACATCATCAACAGCCATATCTCCCATAATATAGGGATAGACAATTTATAAATTAATGCAACATAAAACTCTTTCGCAGTCGGACTCAGTTTTATTGTCTTTTCTGTCAGGTAGACAGAGCCAGAGTTAGCATACTGGTTATGTAAATGAGGAAAATGAAATACAAGTAGTTCCCTGAATTCAAAGGCCACGAGGTAATCCTTTGGTGCCAGAACCAGTCCGTGGGTTTTCTGAAGTCAATCCAGTATTCTTTCTGTCATTTCTCACTGTCAGTAGAACTGGCTTTGCTTTCTCTGACTTTTCTTGGTCACTCCTGAGATTTTATACCATTCCCTTCTTGTTGTTAAATAACTTTCAGGCAAGGCAGAAATTCCCATGAAAACAGAAAGCAAATGTATGAGAGGTGAACAGTTTGAGATAAAACAGAGATAAGGAGAAGGCCCATTGTAAAATGATGTCCATTACTGCAAAAGAGAAAAGGGATATATTGAGAGGAAAAGAAAATTAAAGCCTCTGAGTCAGTTCTGAGGAAGTGAGAAGAGCAAATGTTAGACATGTACTTGAACCTCTTCAACAGGTATGATCCTGAAGAGTTGCACGTAAGGCAAACAAAAGTGTAGAAATTGTCTAGCTATTGGGATCCTATTGGAAGCCATTTTTCAAAATGAAAACTCTGATCAACCTCTAGTTTGTTTATGAAGAGGACTTTGCCCTCTGTACCCAGAAAGCTTGAGAACACTACACAATTATAACCCTGAGACAAATTTTATTTACCAGGAAAATATGCTTAAAGAGAAACATTAAAATTGTTTAATTCTACTGCAGGGACATGTGACATGTGCATTATGACCTTCCATTGTAAATTTGAAAGATTTAACTTTTCTGCCTCTATTGCTGAGGGAGGAAGGAGAGTATTTTCTTAGAGTTTTGAACTATTTTAATTGAAATCTGACTGAAGTCAGCATCAGAGACTGTATCTTACTTATTTTGTATTTTTATCTGCACTTAACAAAATTTTTTGATGATTAATAAAGGCTGCTGTATTTTATTTAGATTCCAGATATTATTGTACATTTAAATTATTGCTTTAATAAGACATTTGAAGACAGTTTACAATTAAAAACTGGATCAGTTTGACTTGTATTTCCCTCTGGTTTCAACTCACAGACTCCAAAGCAACTGTTTCCTTTTTGAAAAAAGAGTTCGAAAATTACCCAGAAGCAATGGCCCGATCCCCATGCTTTTATTTATGTGTGGTTAAAGTTCAAATTTCTCAACATACCATAATCTCAGTGTAACTGGCCCAATTCCATGGGGGATAATTAGACCTAGCTTAGCAGGGCAGATTTGGATGGAGAGGGCAATCACACTGTACTTCTGGGAATCTATTAGCCAAGTTTACTGTGTTTGACATGAGTGGTTGGACTCACCTCACTTTGCTGACTGGACTAGCCCAGCAGGTTCTACGGGTGAGATCACCGCCTGGCTCTCTCCTTGTTGGGCCTGGTAGGTGGAAGAAGCCACAAATAAAGGGCCTGACTTTAGATTTCAGACACCCTCTTTCCTATTTTCTCTCCTAAACTCTTTCTTCTGTCTACTCTCCAGGGACTGAAGTAATCATTTATAAACTCATGCGTTCATTCATTCAGCAAATATTAACTGAATACCTATAATGTGTCAGGTACGAAACCAAGCTCTAGAAATATAATAGTGAACCAGACATTTCCTGACTTCAAGGACTTATAAATGAATAATTATAATACTCAGTGAAAAATGTTGCCTTTCACAGAGCTGAATAATCCAAGTTTTTATTATTGCTGTCCTTAAAAGTAAAGTGGCACAAATGCTTTTTAGAAAGGTGTGGCACAGAAATGTGTTTTTTATAGATATGAACATGTCAAATTCATGGGTGCGTGAAGACCTGTGCATCTGTTTCACTGTGAGTTCAGAGTAAACTGCACCCTCCCTGCCGCACCCCGACTCTGCCTTGGCCAAAGGCCACACTGCAGCCTTGCTGGAATCACCACTCTTAAGGGTCCCATCCACATTGTCTTTGAATGTCCTCAGGGTGTTGTCTCACAAGTACTCAGTCCCAGTATTAAGATAAAACATTTTACCGTAATAGTCACCTTGGCCTTATCATGTTAAAGAAAGATAGGTGTGACTGAACTTTTTAAAAAGCCCTTATGTTTCAGCAAGTCTCTGAATTCTCTTTCATCTCATGATCATACAAGAATGACTGATGTTAAACGATATGCTTAAACTCTCCTAATCAATTAAACTCATATTATTTATGACAAGGTAATGTGTTGCCTTGCTTATGAAGTGTGTACATGCTTTGAGGAATTCCCTGGTGGCCTAGTGGTTAAGGATTTGGCATTTTCACCACTGTGGCTGGGGTTCAATTCTTGGCTCAGGAACTTCTGCATGCTGCAGGTGTGACCAAATATATATATTTACAGTAGTTTTTATGACATACCTATTAATAGGCTGTCACTGTGACACCACTCTAACATTGTTTTGACAGTTATATTAATTCCATGTTTCTTTTAATTTTTAACATCTCCCCCTTTTTTTTTTTGCTTTTTAGGGCATATGGAAGTTCCCAGGCTAGGGATCAAATCAGCTACCAGCCTATACCACAGCCACAGCAATGTGGGATCCGAGCCGTGTCTGCAACCTATACCACAGCTCATGGCAATGCCAGATCCTTAACCCACTGAGCAAGGCCAGGGATTGAACCTGCATTTTCATGGATACTAGTTGGATTCATTTCTGCTGAGCCACAGGGGGAAATTCCTCCCCAATTGTAATGGAATATCAGGTCTGTACTTTATATGATTGTGAAGCTTTAGTTTATTGTTAAGTATAATATCCATATCAATCACTCATTTAATGAAAAATTATTGAATGCTAATCTGTACTTGTACTTTTGCATTGTTGTGAATAGTGAGTGGTTAAAAGTTTTCCCACATATATTATAAATGAAAAAAATTTTTTAAAATCTGTGCATTTTAAACACTGGTAAAGAGTGTCTCCTAGGCCTAGGTTTTATTCAATAGTAAGAAACCATTGGTGTTAAGGTATGAATTACAGTAAACCTTTTCCATATTTGTTGCCTTTATATTTTTCTCCATTAAGAGCTATCTGGGAGTTCCCATCGTGGCTCAGTGGTTAACGAACCTGACTAGTAACCATGAGGTTGTGGGTTCAATCCCTGGCCTCATTCAGTGGGTTTAGGATGCGGTGTTGCCCTGAGCTGTAGTGTAGGTGGCAGATGAGTCTTGGATCCTCCATTGCTCTGGCTGTGGTGTAGGCTGGCAGCTACAGCTCCAGTTTGACCCCTAGCCTGGGTACTTCCATAAGCTGTGGGTACAGCCTCCAGAAGCAAAACAAAGAGCTATCTGGATAAGGTAGATAATAAGTTCTGATTGAAGACTCACACACAGAATTTTAATATTTTAATTATCTTCACATTTTGGTAGCATTTAGTCATTGAGTACCTGTTAATATACTGACCTAGATGAACTTTTTCTCAAGAGATTCATAGTCTAGTATGTGGGAGATTAGCATTTTTCAAAACGTGACACTCGTTCACCACTCCTCAGACTGTGAAAGCAATTGTTTATACTTTATTGGTTTTCCAAACTCCAGGTGCTGCTGTACCATCTTCTTAATTTTTGTTATATTCATGTACCACCTGTACTATTGCGCTTCTGTAAATATACTATATTTAAACATATATACCACACTACATACATACTATATATGTAGTATATATGAAATATACTGCTACTTTTAATTAAATTTATCTAATACAAGTACTAGTACTAATATCACTAGGTTAATACGCTAGCTATAAAATTTTCAAATATATTTCACTATAAATACATGACTTCTAAATTAAATATTTTTATGTGTGTCTGTGTGCATCTTCTCAAGTGCTTAGTACCACACATACCACTCTTTGGGAAGCTTTCCACGTAGGAGTTACCTTTGAAAGTGAGGGATGGCAGAAAAAATGCGTAAGTAATGATAATAACCATAGCAATGGTAACAAGAGCTATTATCTATTGAAGGCTTTACATGTGTCATTTAATTTTATCTTATTTAATCTTTGCAGCTCTCACAGGCATGCCTTTCATGCTGTGAGGCAAAAGGGCAAGAAAGAAGAACAGTGGAAGTAAAACTTCATTTTGCCTAAAGCAGCTGTAACTGATACACACCATACTATTTTAATATTTATTCTTGAGTTAGCTGAGATTTCAGACCTGATTATGTTATGAAAATTTTTATGAAAGTGTGATGGTGGCAGGCTAAAACACTTTATGAAATATATTTACAAAATAGTAATCTCAGAAAAAGGATGTTAGTGTCAATTAAACTCATTCTAGGAACGCAGGATTAAGTGGGAGAAATCAGATTAAAACTCCCTCTCTCTCTCTCTCTCGTTTTTTTTTTTTTGACGAATGGTTTTCTGTTTTCCTAGTTGCTAATCAGTGAGAATATCTTTTCCTACTGAACCAAGGCATTTTTCAAAAGCTTCTGCATTCTCTGGTAAAGTGCTTAATTTATTAAAGACAAAACTCTTTAGCTCTTTGCCAAAAGATAGTGAAATAAGTATTTTTATAAACATAATATCACAAAATATTAAGGTTGGAAAAGACTTGAGAGGCCTATGAAAACTTTACATGGGGAAAAAAAAGTTCCAACCTAGCAACAGAAAAATTTCCCTATGTTTGCATAATTGGTATTTCTGTAATAAAGTTTAGATATGCACATGCTTTTATTTGTGTATGTGAATTTTTTTTTTTTTGCTATTTTTCGGGCTGCACCCATGGTATATGGAAGTTCCCAAGCTAGGGGTCAAATCAGAGCTACAGCTGCTGGCCTATACCACAGCCACAACAACGTGTGATCTGAGCTGTGTCTGTGACCTACACCGTAGCTCTCTGCAATGCCTGATCCCTGACCCACTGAGTGAGACCAGGGATTGAACCTGCATCATCGTGGATACTAGTTGGATTTGTTTCTGCTGCATCACAATGGGAACTCCATACATGAATTTTGCTTCCACTATGTGGTGAACTCCAGGCACAAACCATGCCTTGTTCGTTTCTCACCTGCATTTTCAGCTAAATACCTTGTACTTAGTTGGTGCTAAATAACTGCTTTTTTGACTAACTAAATGGAATAATATACTCCTTAAAACCTACTTTTTAATTATTCTTTGATGTAAACTTTCTATATACTTAAACCTTATTCCATTATTTATCTTCACTATAAAAAGTGTTAAAGACAGTGTGTTTGAGAGATACTTTGGTGTGAAATGCACTTTAAGAAGTGTTATATTTCCAGAACCCTGTTTTTAGCCCGTGAATGTCAATGCATCTTCCTTATTAATCCTCAAAAAAAATTTTTTTAATAGCTTGACGGAATACTACATTCTTCTCCTACCTCCCTCTTCTTCCTGTGACTTTTTCCCAATAGTTTTTTTTTTTCCCCTATTCCTCTTGGCACATGGACTTTCTTTTTCTGCCAAATGAATCTGTTAGAGTGGAAATATTTAACCCACATTTTCTATCTTGGCTGAAAAGAGTTTTGAAGGCAAAAATGCCTGAATATGCTTCATTAGGGTCCTCATACAACCCTCCAGACCCTCTCCTGGGGTTACTTTATATTTAAGTTAGAAAGTACCATATGATCTGCCACTGTGCAAAAAAAAAAAAAAAAAGATAAGATCTTGAAATCAAAAGATCAGTACTCATTTTAGAATGTTTTCCTTTAAAGAAAGAAAGAGAAAAATGTTATTGTCTGTGTGCATTTTTTAATACCTAGTCTCCTTCCATAAAGGATTTAAAGAGGTTTCACAAACACAGATAGTACTTTAGGATAAAAGGTGGAAAGGAGAAATATATAGATTTTGCAAAAAGGAAAGGGGAAATAGGGGTAGAATTATAAGCTGAAAATGAACTGTTTGTATTCTAAAATAGAGTAGCTACTGCCTGTTGAGCATTTATTATGTATGGAACACAACACAACCTAATAAAAACATCTAGTGTAATCTAATGGAATAATTACTGTTTTGGATCTGTTTAGATTTTGTAGATGTAGAAATTGAGGCTTAGGTTAATTTATTCAATTCCATGATGTAATAGTTGTGGAGATGGGCTTTGACTCTCTGGTGGTCTCATCCAGATTCACCATTACAACCTCTACAGCTTGCTTTTGGCATAGAAGTTTATTACTGATAATGGTAATTTACAGTACTGTCTCAACAAATGTGCAGATAACTTTGCTTCATTAAATTAGTCAATATTTTTTCCAAATGTCAGTGCTTAAGAAGTGGAATAGGTTGGAGGAGCAGTAATTGTTGGGTACTGAGAGCAATTGTGGTTTTGATGGAGGATGTAGTAAAATACACAGGCTGTTCCTGCTCTTTCTGTAATACAGGTCAACAAGTAGGTCATTTAAAGTCTAATGTTGTCCTTGGGAGTTGCGTCCTTCACCAAGATTTGCACTATGCTGTAAAAGTGAAGCTATGACACTTTTACTATAAGAAGATATAAAATTTTACTGTAATGTAAGTTGTTCAAAACTGTGGTCAGTGTTCTTTAAAATCCTCATAAATCACCATGCACATTCATTAAACAATAGTATATGTATGTAATGTTTTTTGTATATATATGTATGTGTATATATATATATATATATATATATGGCAATGTATGTATTATATAATACAATACCATACCGCAATGTTACAAACTGGACCTAAAACAAATTCATTGGCTATATCAAATATTACATATTTAATAGAGTGCAATTTTGTTTGCACTAGAAGTGGAACATAGTAAAAAAATCAGGTCTCCTCAGAAAGCTTTTTTGAATAGCTTTTTCTCCACCAGATAAATTTTCCCTGTAGCAAATGGAAGACATTGGAATAATTCCCTATACCTTAAAGCTACCTCAGAACACTGTAATTTGTCTCCTTGACAGCTGATTGAGCTAGATCAGAGCAACAATTCAAGAAAAATATATAGACTCTCTGTATCTAAGTACCATGCTAGAAACATTATGCACATCATTTTTGTAAACTTTCAAGCAACTCCATGCAATATTATTATCCCCATTTTAGAGACTGAGAAGCCACAGAAAAATAAGTAAAATAATTTGTCTCAGGGCTACATCCTTGATGGAGCTTGCATTTAAGCCTGGATATGATGCCAAACCCCATGGACTTAAATACTAGAATGTCTGCCTACCCTCTCAAGGGACTGCTAAGGTTGTTACAGAGACTTGACTGTGTATAGTTGCCTCAAAAAATGCAAGACAGTCTGGTGCATAGGTTTAAACTATCTGAAATTGCTAAAATTGAAAGATGGAACTATTGTATTCTTAGTTATTGAGTGGAGGTATACCATATTTAATGTATTTCTCTACTCTACACACTGTCCAGGTGATAAAGAGGCCTAGGAAGGGGGAGGGATTAGGAAATATCTTCCATGGTTAGGTCAGAACCAACTGATGAACATTTGCTTCTTCTACACATCCAGTCTCTCTTTTGATGAGAAGAAGAATAACCTCATCCTGGATCAATGAAAAGACTTCTGTCTTCTTGCCACCTGATATATGTTATCTGCACTTACAGAACTGAAAGTGTATACATCAAACGAATATTCTCTTGGGAAGAAAGGTAATGAGATAAAATGAAAGAGAATGGGTATTTTTATTTTTATTTTTATTTATTTATTTATTTATTTTGCCTTTTGTCATTTTAGAGCCACACTCACGGCATGTGGAGGTTCCCAGGCTAGGGGTCTAATCGGAGCTGTGGCCACTGGCCTGCGCCGCAGCCACAGCAACGCAGGATCCGAGCCGCGTCTGCGACCTACACCACAGCTCACGGCAACGCTGCCGGATCGTTAACCCACTGAGCAAGGGCAGGGATCGAACCCGCAACCTCATGGTTCCTAGTCGGATTCGTTAACCACTGCACCACGACAGGAACTCCAGAATGGGTATTTTTAAAATCATGGAGACCTAGGATCAAATCCTGGGATTGGCACGTTTTAGTAACATACCCTACGTTACTTCTTTGAGCATGTTTTTTTTTTTTTTTCTAAAAAGTGAGGGTGATCCAAATTACCTCTAGAGTTATAATAAAGATATAATGCATGTAATACACATAAACTCATGACATTAAAGGACATAAAACAAATGAAGTCTTTTCATCTCCTGTATTTGCCTGAGCTCTGCTCTTTCCTTCCTTTCCTTCTTTCCTCCCCCCCTTCTTCTCCTCCCATTTTCCGTTTTTTTTTTTTTTTCTTCTTCTTATTTTTTTCTCTACCCAGCAGCTTTTCACAAGCCCTAGAGTTTTGTTTTCTTTTCTGGCTGTGCCCATGGCATGTGGAAGTACTTGGGCCAGGGACTGAACCCTTGCCACAGCTATAAACCAGAGCCAGAGCAGTGACAACACTGAATCCTTAACTGCTGGGCTAACAAGGAACTCCAACAAGCCCTAGAGTTCTGTATATGCATTTTGTTATTGTAACTATGTAAAAAGGAGGCACTGATTCTTTGTATCCATTTACATGCCAATATAAGTTTTTCATTCTCACAAGTTTTAGAGGGAAAGTCTGGATGCTTGTGAATTGGTGAAAAAGAAGCACTTATTTTACCTTTGACCTGAGCACTGAAGAAATACCCTTTCACCACTGTTGCAACCCTATGCTTCCAAGAACTGGTGAGTTGAAGAATTTATCTCTTGTGATGGACTAATCAAGAGAAAGACTAAAATGATCAGTATATAACACTAGTATATAGCACTATGTTACAAGTGCTAAAATGTATTACAGTAATTACTCTTTATTGTGATTCTTATAGCCCAAGTTTATATTGTTGTATAAAATTTCTTATATCATTTTAGGATTCACACTATCTCTGTTAAAGAAAAGATATTGTAGGGAGTTCCTGTTGTAGCAGAGCAGGTTAAGGACCCAGCATTATCTCTGTGAGGATGCAGTTTCGATCCCTGGCCTCTCTTAGTGGGCTAAAGACCCGGCGTTGCTGTAAGCTGCTATGTAGAGTGCCAGTGCCGCTGAGATCCCATGTTGCTGTGGCTGTGGCGTAGACATGCAGCTGCAGCTCTGATTCAACCCCTAGCCCAGGAACTTCCATATGCCACAGGTGTGGCTGTAAAAAAGAAAGAAGAAGAAGAAGATATATTGTAAAACATAGCTAATGGTAACAACAGCAATACAAATAGAAACAAGGGCCTACTTTGCAACCCCTTCCCTTTAAGAAGATCCAGCTTTTCTGTGGTTAGACACTGGATGAGAAAATATTAAGCTGGAAACCCCAAGGATGATGTAAGTAATTGAGTATATTTTAGAGCTGGATTTCATCAACAACTAGTTGTCATTGTCATCCTGTAAATGTCTTTCCGTGCCAACCTCATCGCCCTAGGCAGTCATGTTCCTCTGTAAGAAATCTCTCAGCTGCAGCCTTCTTTTGGATGAAAGGAGCTGGCCAAAGGGTGCATACCAATCAAAGCTGCTCATTATATTTGCCTGACTCTCCTGATCCTGCATTTCTCAAGAGATTTCTCTTTCTCCTTCTCTTCTGCATACCGCCAGTGGAATCATTTCCATTGAATTACATGGAAGAGTCTGTTCACAGGGCTAGTTTGGCAATTAGGGTTCACCACCGGATTTTTAGCTTTCACAGTTTCATAATTTGCATATACTTTTTTCTTGGAGTCATAGTTCATTCTCAGGTTGTTAAAAAAGTTAAATGCCTTTGACTGCCTCTTTCAAGGTTTTACTCTTTTATTTCCTGGATAACTTTTTTGGATATACCTAGTAACCAATCCATGTCAGGGAAGTAATAGCACAAATAAATGGATTCTGAACCCCCTTGGGTGATGGAATAAGATATATGAAAGAACACTGGAAAGATGGGGAGGTTAGAGGGAAAATATGTTATACTATTCTATTAACTCCCAAATCTAACTTGTCCCAACTCTACCCTTTTGTCATTTTGATGGTCTTTTGGACCCGAAGAAATATTGATGACAAATCTTGTCTTATTTGAAAACAAAAATCTAACAGTGTTGAACTTTTAGGGATATTGCAAGATTCAAATGAAATAATTCATGAAGGAAGTGTGGCACTATGCTTTCCATCCTAAAAGGGTTCAACAAATATCAGCTCTTGAGTTATTTTTATCACTCTAAAGTTTGAAATCTTACTGTTCAGATCTTTCCTAGTTGTTGTTTTTATTTTTTATATTTATTTATTTATTTATTTATTTATTTATTATTTAACAATTATGTTTTATTCAGCTGACAAAAATGAGGACTTAAGCACAGGACACAGCCTGTCAGCCAGTTCTAAGAGACTATTCTGAAGAGATAAGGAAGGAACCAAAATATATGAGTTTCTGCAACAAAGATGACAGTTAAAGAAAACCCCGATAGCTCAAGTTAAGGAATTTAGAGCTTTTCTATGTATGGGAGGGTGCAAGATTCTGGTCTCACTGGAATCATTCCTTTGATAAGCACCTAATCTATCTAGGACCAGTATCCTGCTTCTCTCCATCCTCAGTCCCCTCAGAGTGCACAGCTGGGGGTGACTATCTCCATCCTGAGTTCCCTCAGGACTCGCTGTGCCAGGTGGCTGTAAAGTCCTTTGTGGACTGCTATGGCAGGCAATATTTTTCACTGCACACAGCGAGAGTCTCCTAACTAGTCCTGTCTTGGCTTCTACTCTAACTTTCAACCCTGCCCCAGTCTCTTCTCCATTCAGTAGCCAAACCATTTGCCATTTTTAAATGAAATCTAATAACTAGGAGTTCCCGTCGTGGCGCAGTGGTTAACGAATCCGACTAGGAACCATGAGGTTGCGGGTTCGATCCCTGCCCTTGCTCAGTGGGTTAACGATCCGGCGTTGCCGTGAGCTGTGGTGTAGGT
>PVHT021183526.1:2967406-2991152 GCA_004024745.2 Catagonus wagneri
TTTTAGACCTCCTGATTGAATAAAATTTGTGAACAGCTCATTGCCACATCTGATGAACATTTTTGGCCTAAACGGGAATGACCAGAGAATACAGCAAAAGCTCCTTCCTGCATTAATTAATTAATTAATTAATTAATTTATGGCTTCACCTGAAGCATATGGAAGTTCCCAGGCAAGGGGTCGAGTCGGAGCTGTAACTGCCAGCCTACACCACAGGCACAGCAATGTGGGATCCTGGTTGCATTTGTAACCTATGCTGCAGCTTGCAGCAACTCTGGATCCTTAACCCACTGAGTGTGGCCAGGGATCAAACCTGCATCCTCATGGATACTAGCCAGATTCTTAACCTGCTGAGCCACAATGGGAACTCCTTCCTGATCTTTTAAAAATATTTATATATTGAAATATAGTTGATCTACAATATAATGTTAGTTTTGGGTGTACAACATAGTGATGTGATATTTACATACATTATGAAATAATCAACATGGTAAGTCTAATAACCATCTGTCCCCAGAGTTATTATAGTATGATTGACCATATTCCTTATGCTTTATATTTCATCTCTGTGGTTTATTTATTTTTAAGTGGAAATTTGTACCTCTTAATCCCTTCGCCTTTGCCTATTCACCCAACCCCCCTGCTCCCTCCTCTCTGGCAACCATCCATTTTTTTCCTGTATCTGAGTCTCTTTCCATTTTGTTTTCTTTGTTTGTGTTTTAGATTCCACATATAACTGAGATCATGGGGTATTTGTCTTTTTCTGAGTTATTTCCCTTAGGATAATACCTTCTAGATCCATCCTTGTTGTTGCAAATGGCAATACTTCATTTTTTTATGGCTGAGTAATATTTCTCTCTGTGTGTATACATCACATCTTCTTTATCCGTTCATTTATTGTTGGACACTTAGGTTACTTCCATATCTTGGATATTGTAAATAATGCTGCAATGAACATAGGTCTCAAATTAGTGTTATGGTTTCAAATTAGTGTTTTTGTTTTCTTTGGGTAAATATCCAGAAGTGAAATTGATGAATCATATGGTAGTTTTATTTTTATTTTTTTGAAGAACCTCCATACTGTTTTTCCATAATGGTTACAGCAATTAATAATGTCACCAAAAGTGCTTAAGTTTGCTTTTCTCTTGTTGTCTTTTGTCTTTTTGATAAAAGCCATTCTGACGTGTGAGGTGATATGTCATAGCGGTTTTGATTTGCTCTTCAACGACGATCAGTGATGTTGATCATATTGTCATATACCATCTGTATGTCTTCTTTGGAAAAATGTTTATTTAGATCCTATGCCCATTTTTTTGATTGGGTTCTTTGTTGTTTTGCTATTGAGTTGTATGAGGTTTTTAATATATTTTGAATATTAACCCATATTGGACATATTGTTTGCAAATATATCCTCCCATTAAGCAGGTGGCCTTTTCATTTTGTTAATGGTTTCCTTTCCTGAGTAAAACCTTTTTAGTTTGATGTGGTCCTATTTGTTTCTTTTTGCTTTTGTTTCCCTTGCCTGAGGAGACAGATCCAAAAAAATATTTCTAAGACCAATGTCAAAAATTGTACAGCCTATGTTTTCTCCTTCTCCTAGGAATTTTATGGTTTTAGATCTTATATTTGTCTTCAAGCCATTTTGAGTTTATTTGTGTACATAGTGTGAAAAAGTAGTGCAGTTTCATTTTTTTTTTTTTTTTGCATGTAGTGGTCCAGTTTTTCTAACATCACTTATTAAAGAGGTTGTCTTTTCTCCATTGTATGTGTAATCTTGCCTTCTTTGTTGTAGGTTAATTGATCATACAAGTGTGGTTTGTTTCTGGGACTCCTTCCTGTTCTGTTTAACACAAACCTCTGTGGCTTTTACCTAAGAAAGGCAGCTTTTCAGAACTGAGTATAAGTCCCACAGATCCTTTACTCGTGAAGCTTCTTTGCCCTCTCCTTGTAGAACTCTTCCCTCATACCACTCCCTCTACATGAGCCTCCAGTCACTGTTGGCTCTTATACAAAAGGCCACACAAAGACTGGCTCACCAACAGCCAGAGCACATGGGCCAACTTTTAATAGCAACTGCAAAAAGTTGGGGCAAAGAGAAACATAGTTTCTTTCTGATTAAGACCAAGGGCTAGTAAGACAGACCTGAATTTAAATATTAGTTTGCGCAATAAATTTATTCATAGATTTAGGCATAGTGTGTATAATGGCATTAAATAATACATATTTCACAAGATTGTAATGAAGAGGAAGTAAAATAATATTTTAAAGTGCTTCATATAGATTGGCCAGCAAATAGTAAACATTTAATAATCAGTAGCTATTATTATTTTTTACTTAAGATATTTTGTCTGCCAGTAATCATGAAAGTCTGTCTTATATAGATTCCATGACTAGGACTTGGAAAAGAAAAACAGTCTGAACAACTGAGATAATTGTCTTTTCCCTTAAAATGAAGGGAGGGGTTTTTGTTTCTGAATATCCAGATTATCCATTTCACTTTACTTACCAGGTACTTGCCAGATCTACAGCTCACTTTTATGCAATTATAAAACATTTTAAAAATACTATATGATATCACTTATATCTGGAATCTAATATATGGCACAAATGAACCTTTCCACAGAAAAGAAAATCATGGACATGGAGAACAGACTTGTGGTTGCCAAGAGGGAAGGGGAGGGAGTGGGATGCATTGGGAATTTGGAGTTAATAGTTGAAAACTATTGCTTTTGGAATGGATAAGCAATGAGATCCTTCTGAATAGCACTGGGAACTATAGTCACTTAAGATAGAGCATGATAACGTGAGAAAAAAGAATGTATATATGTATGTGACTGAGTCACCTTGCTGTGCAGTAGAAACTTGACAGAACACTGTAAACCAGCTATATTGGAAAAAAAAATATTAAAAATAAAAATACAAAAAAATAAAAAAGTTGTATGTATACACACACACACATACACACAAGTATTATACATGAATATACCTTCTATAATAATTTGCTCATCTGTTCTCTCCTATAACTTCGTGAGGTAGGTTTTATATTATCCTATTTTATGATTAAAGGAAAAAGGAAGCAACTTGGCTAGGCTGGCTAGGCTAAAGCCCTTGCAGCTGATTAAGGATAGAGATGAAGTGTCCTGACCCCTTTCCAGTTTTTCTTCTTTTGTCTGCTCTGATGACCATGGAAATGAAATGCACTAGAAGTTGGATGCTAAGGAAGTTTCAGCTGATAGGTAACCAAAGGAAACAGTATGGCTGAAATCCAGTTAAAAGTTAAAATCCTATTGGGCAATTTCGCTGTGACTGACGACAGGAACTGCTGTCACTGCCCTGTCTAGCCACTTGGCAAACAGCAGGGATGTTAGCAAGAGCTCGTGGTGAATGGTGCATGCTTCCTAAGGGAGCAGTGATTGCTTTGGCTGGGTTCTGCTGTAGCAGTTTCCTGGCCATGAAGAGAATATAGTCAGACAATCAGAGGCAGTAACCATTTTCTAATAAGCACCCCAGGCTTTTGGCATCTAGTCCTCTGGCATTGTCTAGGGAAGCTCTTTATGTTATTTCATGCTACTTGTCAAATCAAGCTGCTTGTTTAATTTTGCTGGGAAATCTGAAACTGCCCATCAAATTGCTCACTTCAGGGATCCAGTGTGTGCCCTGCAGAGTGCTCTGAGGGTTCAGATCATCTCTGACAAACAGATGGCAGAGAGAAATTATAAAAAATGGCCCCAGTTTGCTCTGTTTTCCCATTGGTGGTTCCATGGTGTTTTGAAATCAGGTTGTGGTCCTGAGTTAATGACACAAGGAAACACTTTGATGCTTGTATTGCCTACTTGGTTTTCTTGAACCTCACATGGACTGGCTTCATCCTGTCCCCAAGTCCATAACCCTCTATCTTCCTCTCCGCTTCCTGTGCAGGCTTCCTCTGGTTTGTGGGCTGTACACTTCATTTTGTTTCCTTCAAGGCGAACACTGAGCCGCTGGTCAAACAGAGTTTCTGTGGTGACTTCTGCTATCTGCTTATCATTCAATCCCAGGCTCAGGTTTTCTTCCCCTGTCTTTTATACCCAAAATATCTCTTTTCCAGTTATCTATAGCTTTCACTCCCCTCTTCATGGTAGTTAAACAGGGGTTATGTGCCTTTTCCAGAACTTGACTTTGTAATACCTTTATTCCTAAAGAGTTAAGTTCATGAGAGTAACCTATATTTAGTATAGACTCGATGACTTCATACACCCCAGGTTCCTTGACAGTTTTTGTTTTTTTGTGAAAGAGCTCACCTGAAATCTCCGCTAGTCTGCCTGAATTTTCTCTTAAAGGCAGTTACACACAGTGTCTCTTAAAATGAGTTCTCAAAATTTACAATTTAGCAGGCTCCTCCTGGGAGTCTGGGGGTTAATAAGCTGTGGAGATTAGGTCTTCATATGAGAAATATGAAGGATCCAAGGTAGGTGAATACTACGTAAGAAGACCCTACATTATAAGGAAGTTTGGAAGGTTTTTTTGGAGACTCATAAAATACTCTCTTTATATCAGTTACCACAGTGAATTTTTCCCTCTAGTTTATACTATATTCACATTGAATCATTGCAGAGATTTTCTTTTAGCCTACATATACCAAGCATGTTTCTTTCTTTTTTTTTCTTTTATTTTTTGGGCCACACTTGAGGCATATGGAAGTTCCCAGGCTAGGGGATGAATTGGAGTTGCAGCTGAGGCCTACTCCACAGCCACACTGGATCCAAGACACTGCTGTGGCCTAAATCACAGCAACAACAGATCCTTAATCCACTGAGCAAGGCCATGGATTGAACCTGTATCCTCACAGAGACAATGTCAGGTCCTTAACCTGCTGAGCCACAATGGAAACTCCCCTGTATATTTCTGATCTCAGTAGATAAACCAGTCTTATAGACTTAAATACTATTGCATCAGCTGCTGCTGAGAAGTTTTCCTTGACTTTGTTAAGAACCTGTGAGAAGTTCCCATAGTGGCTCATGGTTAACGAATCCTACTAGGAGCCATGAGGTTGGGGGTTTGATCCCTGGCCTTGCTCAGTGGGTTAAGGATCCGGTGTTGCTGTGAGCTGTGGTGTAGGTTGCAGACGCCTGCTTGGATCCAGTTGTTGTGGCTGTGGTGAAGGCCGGCAGCTACAGCTCCTGTTAGACCCCTAGCCTGGGAACCTCCATTTGCAGTGGGTGTGGCCCTAGATAAGGCAAAAAGCCAAAATAAATAAATAAATTAATAACCTGTGAAAGTAGTCCTTGGTATTTCACTGTCATTTGTAATAAAATCCACTTCAGTAGAGTGAAGTGATGACTATGGCCCACACAGCATGGTGGGGGTCCCTGATAGCCAAATAAAGGAAAGCCCCTTACTTTTATTTTTGACTTCCCCACAAACTTATGTTGTGACTTTTTTTTTTTTTTAATTTTTATAGCCGTACCTGTAGCATATGAAGTTCTCAGGCTAGGGGTAGAATCCGAGCTACAGCTGAGGCCTATACCACAGTCACAGAAACGCTGGATCTCACCCACATCTAGGACCTGCACTGCAGCTTGTGGCAATGCTGGATCCTTAACTCACTGAGGGAGGCCAAGGATCGAACTCACATCCTCATGGAAACTACATTGGGTCCTTAACCCACTGAGCCACAATGGGAACTCCTATTGTGACCTGAATTAAATGGCTAATTGCTTCTCCCATTAAAAAAATTATAAATTTTAATATTTTTCTCTAACCAAAAATAAAATTATAAGATTGTAATACTCTTCCAGTGCTCTGGAGGTTGTCAAAGGCTGCCCAGAGGCTCCTGGGCTGGGTCTGACCCAATCTCTGTTTTACCCATAAAGCCTTATGCCTTGAGCATACAGAAAGCACTCAACAAATGAATGAAAGGAAAGACAGAACCAGAGTCACATTTTAGTGGCCCAATTATACATTTTCAGGGTAATGTAGTATTTAAAAAGGGAAAGTGACAGCACATTTCTAAAAGGAAATGAATGGCATATTTAACACTTCCCAAGAAGAAGGAATTCCACTTCTATCACTTGATCTAGGTTTTCGATTACAGAAACATTGAGAATTCCCTGTGGCTGAATACGGGTGAATCTTTAAGGCAAGTTGAAGACCCAGGCTGCCCTTTTGGACATCGATACTCCCACGGAGCACTTTCCATGAAGAAAAGTGTGGGCTTGCTCTCTTTTCATCAAAACTCCTAGAATTTGGCTGACTGCCTGGTTTATCCCAGGACATTAGTCAGCCCACAAATCCCACATTTATTTATTCAGACCAGAGCAAGTGAATACTGCCATTCTCCCATCTCCTTTGTTGGCAACTGCTTTGTTAACCTGAATTGAGTTCTGCAACTCAAAACGAAGTGACTAATCTTTTGGGGGTTCCCCCCTCCCAGGTTCTTGTATGAGCAACTAAATTTATAGACCACAAAGTCCCACGCTGACGTTTTTCCTCATGCTGCCCTTTTATTCTGATGGTTCCACATTGTACTTAAGGAAACCAATACCTTCCAGAGTGTGGTTGAACTGGCGCCACCATTAAGAAAAGAGGTTACCGTACTTTTTAGTGTAGCGGCAAAGGAAGGCTAGGATGATTATTTAGACTATGTAGTCTATTGCTGGGTATCTGCAAGAGTTGTCACCTTGCACCCTCAACAGGTTTTCTAACTCTGAATATGTGGGTCTGAAAGTGCAGAAAGTAGGAATCTTAACATAAAAATGCCCAGTTTGGGTGATTACAGATATGCAGTAGATCTGGAAGATGAAACTAAAAAGAATGTAATCTTTTTATCACTAGGCTATTTGTCTATTTACAAAAATGTGTAAAGGCCTAAATTTTTTAGTAAAAATTTGAGGATCCAATTTGTAAGTCACCAGTGACCACAGAAGAATGATTTGTTTCAACAACTGTTTTGTGCCATTGTGCAAAACAGAGGAGATGATAAGGAAATCGTAAGAATTAATATTCCTGCCATTAAGTCCCAATTGTTTTCACAGCATGTTGCACATGGCAGCTTGGCAAATAATTCTTCATCATTAGGCCTGTAGAAATTCTATTTGGTTTATAAAGTTTTGACTTTGACTCTGTTTATTATTGATAACCTGTTTTTCTCTATCCTCTTCCTCCAACTCTTAGCCAGAACTACCTTCCAGATGACTTCCTTCTACCACACTCTTCCTCCTCAGTAGAAGAGGATGAAAGCATATGCTGATGTTTGAAGCAAGAAGAATTGCTGCCTACTAACCCAAGGCTTGGTTTAGTATTGTCTTTTTAGCTTTTCAATATGAGGTTCAGGGATCACAAATATTGTTTCATCCATGGGTATTTTGCAACTTGATATTTTCAGACCTGAGATCTGGGGATAAGTTTAGTCTAAATAGTTTTTTTTTCTTTCTTTTTTCCTCTTTCTTTCTTTCTTTTTTCTTTTTTTCTTTTTTTTTTTTTTTTTTTTTTTTTTTTTTTTTTTTTTTTTTTTTTTTTTTTTTTTTTTTTTTTTTTTTTTTTTTTTTGCTTTTTCTAGGGCCGCACTCATGGCATATGGAGGTTCCCAGGCTAGGGGTCTAATCGGAGCTGTAGCCTCTGGCTTACACCACAGCCACAGCAACACGGGATCCAAGCCACGTCTGCAACCTACACCACAGACACAGCAATGCAGGATCCAATTCATGTCTGCAATCTGTACCACAGCAATGTTGGATCCTTAACCCACTGAGCAAGGCCATGGATTGAACCCGCAACCTCATGGTTACTAGTCGGATTCATTTCCACTGCACCACAATGGGAATTCTTGCCTCTCCTTCTTGAACTACTGTTTATACCAGGGTCACAGCACCTTCCTAGCTCTTTGACAATCTTAACCGGCCATTGCTTCTCAGTCAACTTTCTCTGTTGCTCTTCCTCACCCTGAGCTTTACATGTTGAAGGGCTTCAGCATCAGTTTTTTTTTTAGCTTTATTTGCCTAAGTTGCTCTCATTTAAATATTAAATATTTGACATCTACCTGCCAATAACCTCCAAATAAGTAAATTTCCCCATGACCCACGCCCTGACCCCTAGGCTGTTTATCAAATTGTCTGCTCAACATCATCACTTTTGATGGCTAAATATCAGCTCTAAACTCTTGATTCTTTGCCTGCCCCCTCTACCGATATCCTGCTTGTTCACCAGTCTTCTCCATCTTAGTTAATGGGCCTGCCATCCACCTAGTTGCTTAGCTCCCCCAACCCCCCACCCCTCAAACTAGGAGTTATTACAGATATAACCTTTTCTCTCACCCTCACCATATAATAAGTATTTTGAGTTCACTTCTACCCTACCCCAAAAAAGTGACTATTGTTTTTTCTTATAAGTTTTATGGTCGTAAGATTTACCTCCAAATACACCTGAATTATCTTGATAAAAATAAACATTAAATTTAAGTATTACTCTTTCAGAGATTTTTTTTCTTGATTGCTTTCCAGGAATTAGATCTTAAGTTACCCAGAAAAGCCATGTATTCTTTAGTTTGTGTGTATGTTAAGATTTATTTTTCTCATCTAAAAGAGCTTTCACATTTTTTGCTTTTCAGACCCAGCTGCTATGGATTAGATACACAAATACATGTCCCTTATATCTGCTACATGGGAAAATTTACAGTAATGATAAATATGAGAGGATTACTGATACCATTAATAATTAGCACCTACTAAGCCCTGCAGGCACTGCAATACGTACTGTATATTCACTAACAGTTTAAACCTCACAGTGACGCTAGAA
The DNA here is from genome assembly GCA_004024745.2 of Catagonus wagneri. Taxonomy (NCBI): domain Eukaryota; kingdom Metazoa; phylum Chordata; class Mammalia; order Artiodactyla; family Tayassuidae; genus Catagonus; species Catagonus wagneri. Next base: position 2,976,179 of record PVHT021183526.1, read on the forward strand.
GATGATACTATTATTGTCCTCATCTCAGACCTGCCCGGATCACACAGTTGGGAAGTGGCAGAGAACTAGGACGTGGACCTATTTCTGCCAAACTTCAAAGCCCATGCTTTTAACCAAAAGTAATTTAAAATTCTGAGCCACTAGTAGAGGTGGAGGCAGCTTCTATAGCTTCTAGTTTCAAGAATATTTTGGCTGCCACGTTTAGGAAGATATGCCCTAGAAAGGTGACATAGTATAAAAAATAGACCTATTTACATCATCTTTCCATAGGCCTTATGGTCTATTTTTAAAAAATTTTCAAGGTAATTTCATTTGGGGGGAGGCTGAAAAACTGCCATTCATTAGTTTTTTTCCCCTCTAACATTCATCTCTTCTCAGTACCTCCAATGGGTACTTAAAGTGTAAAGAGAGAAACCAGGGAGAAGCATGAACGTAACAAGAGGATAAAAGGAATTATTAGAAAAGTTTTACAGAGGAAGAACAGTGCTTGCAGCCATTAAATCTTTGTTTCTTTATAGATTTGACAGAGTGAGTACCATATAAGTCTGAATGAAATAAGAAAGAGATTGAATCTGTCAGGATAAACTAGGTAATGGTACATTAACAAACAACTTCGAAATTTTAGTGACTTAAAAAAAATATTATTCTCATTCATGACATATTCTCATCAATGGTCACATTCTGTGATATATTCTCCTTTTATCCAGCATCTGTTTGTACCCCTATTTCTTCATTCTGGGCACAAGGGCCATTTTTTGTCTTCATTTAGAAAGTGCCTCAGGAGGAGCCCCCAGACAAAGAAGTTCTTTGAACTATCACTGATTTTGTTTGAGGCTTTAAATGCTTCCCTGGAAGGCTGATTACCCCCAGTGTCTTATTTATTTATTTATTTATTTATTTATTTATTTATTTATTTTTCAATAACAATGAATTTTATTTCAATTATAGTTGTACAAAGATCATCACAAGTCAATGTGATAGATTTTGTGTCCAAAACCCACAGTGCATCCTTCCACCCCCCAGATTGTCCCACTTGAAAAACCAAGGTTTTCCAAAATCTGAGTCATTATCTGTTCTTCAAAGAAGTTCATTGTGTCTCTTTAGCTTCCACATGTAAGCGGTAGCATTGGGTGTTGCTGTCTAATTGTCTGACTGGTTTCACTTCGCATGATAATTTCTAGGTCCATCCATGTTGCTGCAAATGCTGTTATTTAGTTCCTTTTAATGTGTGAGTAATACTCCATTGTGTGTATGTACCATGTCTTCCCTATCCATTCCTCTGTCGATGGGCATTTAGGTTGTTTCCATGACCTGGCTTCTTCCCTCTCTAGCTGCTTTAAATGTAAAGTTAGGTTGTTTATGTGAGCTTTTTCTTGTTTCCTGAGGTAGGCTTGATTTGCTATATACTTTCCTCTTAGAACTGCTTTTGCTGCATCCCAGAGGTTTTGGAGTGTCATATCTTTGTTATCATTTGCTTCTAGGTATTTTTTAATGTCCTCTTTGATTTCTTCATTGATCCATTGGTTGTTTAGTAGCATGTTGTTTAGTCTCCACGTGTTTGTATTTTGTGCCATTTTTTTCTTATTGTTGATTTCCAGTCGCATACAATGGTAGTCAGAGAAGATGCTTGAAATGATTTCAATTTTCTTAAAGTTAATGAGGATTGATTTGTAGTGCAGGATGTGATCAATCTTAGAGAATGTTCCGTGCACACTTGAGAAGAATGTGTATTCTGTTGCTTTTGGATGGAATGCCCTATAGATATCTATTAAGTATATGCCTTTCCTGGTGAGCCTTGTCATTTGTGGTGTTTTGTTTATAGTTATGGCCTTTGTTTTTCTGACTAGAGAAGTTCCTTTAAGATTTGTTGTAAAGTTGGTTTAGTGTTGCAGAAATCTCTTAGCTTTTGCTTATCTGTAAAGGTTTGATCTCTCCTTCAAATCTGAATGAGAGCCTTGCTGGATAAAGTAATCTTGGTTGGAGGTTTTTCCCTTTCATCACATTAAGTATATCATGTCACTCCCTTCTGGCCTGCAGAGTTTCAGCTGAAAAATCTGCTGATAACCTTATTGGGGTTCCCTTGTATGTCATTTGTTTCTTTTCCCTAGCTGCTTTCAAAATTTTCTCTTTGTCTTTTATTTTGGTCATTTTGATTAATATGTGTCTGGGGGTGTTCCTCCTTGGGTTTATTTTCTATGGTACTCGTTGTGCTTCCTGAATTTGACTGAGAGGTTCCTTTCCCATATTAGGGAAGTTTTCGGCTATTATCTCTTCAAATATTTTTTCTGTCCCCTTCTCTCTCTCTTCTCCCTCTGGCACCCCTATAATACGGATATTAGTGTGTTTAACATTATCCCCAGAGTTCTCTGAGACTCTGCTCATTTCCTTTCAATCTTCTATCTCTTTTCTCTTCTGCATTAGTGATTTCCACTAATCTGTCCTCCACCTTGCTGATTCGTTCTTCTGTCTCCTGTATTTTACTGTTGGCTGCTTCTAATGATTTTTTTATTTCAGTTATTGTATTTTGCATCTCTTGTTTAATTTTTACAGCTTGTATTACTTTGCTCAGTGTTTCCTGTAAATGATCAATCTTTGCCTCCAGTTTATTTCCAATGCCTTGCATCATCTTCAGCATCAACAGTCTAAAGTCTCTTTCTGGGAGGCTGATGATCTCCTCATCACTGAGCTGTTTTTCTGGGCTTTTCTCTTTCTCCCTTATCTGAGTTAGAGTTTTCTGTCTTTTCATTTTTGTAGGTTTTTGGTGTGGTGACCTTTGTGTCGACAATAGAGTTGTAGCCTCTCTTAGTTCAGGTGTTTGCCACCCCTGTGACTAAAGTTGGTATGGAGGGGGCTTGCTGTAGGCTTCCTGATGGGAGGGACTGATGCCTGCCCACTGGTAGGTGGGGTTGGTTCTTATCCCTCTGGTGGGTGGGGCTTTGTCTCTGGATGAGATTAGAGGCTGGCTGTGTGCCTGAGGGAGCCTGTTTCCTGATGGGTGGGGCTGTGCTCCCACCTGGATTATTGTTTGGCCTGGGGCTTCTCAGCGCTGATGGGAGGGACCAGATTTTCCCAGAAATGGCCCCCTCCAGAGAAATGCAGGCTGATGAATGTTCCTGAGAGCTTCGCCTCCAATGCCCTTCACCCACCACAAGCCACAGTCACCCCTGTTTTCCCAGGAGATCCTCCAAGAATTGCAGTCAGGTTCCACCCGGATTCCTATGGAGACTGCTTTGCCCTGGGACCCAGTGCACATGAAAGTCTGTGTGTGCCTTTCAAGAATGGGGTCTCTGTTTCCCCCAGTCCTGTGGAGCTCCTGCACACAAGCCCCACTGGCCTTCAATTGCAGATGCTCTGGGGGCTCTTTCTCCCCATGCCCAATCCCCAGGCGTGGGGTTTTGACGTGGGGCTCAGAACTCTCAGTCCTGTAGCTGAGTCTCTGTGATGCAGTTACTTTCCAGTCTGTGGGGTTTCCCATCCAGGAGGTATGGTGTTGCTTCTATTGCATAATTGCCCCTCCTTGATGTGGTCTCCTCTTTGTCTTCTGGAGTAGAATAACTTTTTTGGAACTTTACAGTCCATTTGGTTGAAGGCTTCCTGGCATTTGGTTGTAGTTTTGTTGTTTTTTGGGAGAGAAGTTGAGCTCCAGTCCTTCTATTCCGCCATCTTAATCCAATCTCCTCCCCCCAGTGTCTTCTTTCTTTTTCTTTTTTTCTATTCATGACCATTGCTGAGGCATGTTAAAGTTCTGGGCTAGGGTTTGGATCAGAGCAGCAGCTGCCGGCCTACGCCACAGACATAGCAACACCAGATCTGAGCTGCATCCGTGACCTATGCTGTAGCTTGTGGCAATGCCAGATACATAACTCAATGAGTGAGGTCAGGGATCGAACCCGCATACTCACAGAGACTATGCCAGGTTCTTAAGCCACTGAGGTACAATGGGAACTCCATTGCGTTCTTTCTTTCCTTGGGTTTTAGGCCATCCTGCAGATGGAATACTCTAATTTGTGCTTCTTAGAGATATCTTGGCTCCCTCCCAGTGAGGCAGTGTTCTTGAATTTCAAGCGTGGTCTTTGGAAACAGATGGGAGTCTGAGTTGGCTTTGCCACCTACTAGTTGTGCGACATTGTGCAATGTCTTGACCTCTCTCTGCTTAGTTTCCTTATTTGAACACGGCTGTTGTTCGTTATTTGAACAGGGAAAAGTGATTGGATTTGAGAGAAAGCCAGGAGATAATATTAGAAGAAATTGTTGATGAATTGGGTGAGGCAGAGGGAGGAGGCAAGGATGACTACCAGGTTTCTATCTTGAACAACTGGGTGGTGATGCCTTTTACTGAGGAGGAGATAAGAGAAGCAGTGTGTGTGTGTGTGTGTGTGTGTGTGTGTGTGAGAGAGAGAGAGAGAGAGAGAGAGAGAGGGATAATTTAGGCCACGAGGATTGGAGATACTTTCTAGATATATAAGTGGAAAAGTTGGCTTGAAATTTTAATGGTACATAGGAGAGTGGTCTGGACTGATAATAGAGATTTCAAAGTCCTTGGCATAAAAAAGATAATTGAAGCTATAGGAGTAGATGAGATATATTTCTAAAAATGAGCAGAGAAGAGAGCCTAGGATTCACCCTAGGAACTCCTCTATTTAATGGTCTCTAGAGAGAGTAGAGGATTCTTTAATAAAAGCTAGCTTTTATGACAGCACTCTCCCTCCTTTTCCTCTTATCTCTCTGGACATCAAATTTTTTTTTTTCAGTGAAGAAAAAGATTATGTTGTTTACTTAGAGTGGGGGTGGGAAGTCTTTGGTAGTTTTCCTCAATAGAGATGTACAATCTTAAAGTAATTGTTTAAGATATTAGGAAGAAATGTTGAACAGGTGAAAATATTGAGATGTATTGAAGTCTCAAGATCAGAGACCATATGTTTGTTGTAATAATAATCTGAAGAGTTTAACATTTTACTTAGGAGTGCTCAGCCTTCTAGGTACCAAGATGGCACTGACCCTGTGTTGGGAGTTGGCAGTGAGAGCAATATAGACTGTTTAGGGGAAGGGTGATGAACTATGAGGAAATGAAGACCCAGGAGCTGGAGGACTCAATGAATTTGAAGAAAAGGTGTGTTCAAGTGAGGGTCTTGAGAGCACTGGGGGCAAAATACCTGGGTCAGAGAACATGGTATTTATAGTAAAAATTTTCGGCGTGGAACCATTTTGGGTGATGGCAAGTTTTAGGATGTACCCTGGCAGTTTGGGGGAATCTAAATTGAGTGGAGGTGAGAATTGTTATTGTGTATTTGAGGTCAAGGAATAGTAGATGGAAGGTACTGGATGGATCGCTCCCAAAGACACAGAAGTTTTCCAGGGAAGAGGAGAGTTATGTCTTTTTTTTTTTTTTTTTTCCAGGGCCGCACTCGTGGCATATGACTAGGGGTCCAAATGGAGCTGCAGCTGCCATCCTACAGCAACTTGGGATCTGAGCTGCCTTTGCGACCTACACCACAGCTCACAGCAACACCAGATCCCTGACCCATTGAGTGAGGCCAGGGATTGAACCTGCATCCTCATGGATACTAGTCGGATTCGTTTCCACTGAACCTCAACAGAAACTCCCAGAGAGTTATTATGTCTTAAAGAACGTGACCTGGAGGTCAGTAGATGATAGAAACAGAATTGTACATAGTGGTGTTGTCAGATGACATACGTAACCAGGATGGAAATGTGGTGGTTCTAAAGTGGCATTAAAGAGCCAATACATTGTCACCCCTACCTCAGTTCTGTGGAAGGTGAAATATATAGCATAATAAGGGGAGGTGTTGTGTTTGTTATTTATCTTTCATGTAAAGGAAGAAGATTCCAGAGGGTCTAGTGGTTTGAAGAGAGAAACCAAAGAGAAGAAGTACAGGGCATTAAGGGGTTAAGAACAGGAGAGGTAAATTGACTTTCTCTTGGTATATGAGGGTTATAGGAATGGAAGACTTAATTGGAATTAATTGACCACAGACATTCCAAAGATGGAGTGAGTCATTTGGTAACAAAGATGTCTGAGGGTCTGAGGTAGGATCTGGCCCAGTTATGTGTGGGTGAGCTCAATGTGTGGGCACTGGGGTCATAAAGGATCTGAACACCAGCCCTGTCCTGTGTGCAGGATGGAGGATCAAGCCTCTTTTCCCTGAGGTGGGCTCAAGATGTGCCGAGTGGATGCATGCAGAAGAATTGTCATTTAACATCTCATTTCTAGCCATAAACCAGAAAGGTGGGCACAGCAATAAAGATTAATAAAATAATGATAATGATATATTTGCCTTCCTTTTATCCCTGGAGTTGTGAAGGTTCAATGTACAAACAATTGTGATCACTATAGGTATGCTAATTTTTATTGTTACCACACACCTCTGATGTATTTCTCTTTGTGCTTTTCCATGTATCTGTAACATATTCCCTAAGATAATGAGGGCTTCCCTCTGACAGAGCCAAGATTCTTTATTTATAGTGTTAGGCCGGCAGCTGGGTTGATTGTTTTTAGTGTTTACATAGTCTTGATGTGGACTGGCATCTTTCCCTGGATTCTGAGTATCTTCCTCAGTAGATTCTCATGGCCAGAAGCTCCATCCCTGTGTCTTTCTATTACAAAGCCCAGATTCCCTTCTAGGCCACCCACCAAGTTCTTCACTCCAGTTTTAAGGATGCCTCCAGCTCCTGGCTCATTTGCAGAATAGAGCTGACTGACACGCCCTAAGCAAGGGATGCCAGTCTAGTCTAGTTTTCCAGGTACTCCTTGATGATTTGACAGAAAGGCATCCATGGCAAAGTGGTACTAGACTCTGAGAACTGCAGTTTTGCAATGTCCAAAGTCTTCTAGACTTTCTTTCTCTTTTTTTTTAATTTAATTTTTTTTTATCTTTTTGCCTTATCTAGGGCTGCACCCATGGCATATGGAGGTTCCCAGGCTAGGGGTCTAATCGGAGCTGTAGCCGCCAGCCTACGCCATAGCCACAGCAACCAGGATCCGAGCCGCATCTGTAACCTACACCACAGCTCACGGCAACGCCGGATCCCTAACCCACTGAGCAAGGCCAGGGATCGAACCCGCAACCTGGTAGTTCTTAGTCGGGTTCATTAACCACTGAGCCATGACAGGAACTCCTAGACTTTCTTGGAGAGAGGCAGATATGATCCTAACCAAGAAAAAGGCATTCCTTTATTAATATGTTCTACCTCCCTTTGAAATTTTACTGAGACTGTACTTGAGTTTTTAGATGTTAGATTTTCTTGGAAGGGGAGAGAAGTACTTGAGATGGAATAGACTTTTTGGGGGGAAGGGATTGTAATTCCCGGGTAGATTCATTAGCTTTGTTCTATCATCACTTTTCTACTGACAGTGAATTTTTCTCTTTCATGGCTTGGGATACAGAGACCGTTCAGCAGATGGATGAATGGGGCACACCCATCTTAATTGTTCAGTGCAGTATAACATACTTGGTCAACTACTAAGAGGTACAGAAATTATTTTTAGTAAAACGTGAGTCAGTCTTGGGAGAAAAACTAAGCTATACATTTCTTTTACTCACGTAGTTTACAACATTCCAGAGAGTGAAAAAGAAGAGAGGATATTCTTCTATTCAGCATCTGTCTGTACCCCAACATATTATTCTTGGAAAAGGACAATTAAAAATAGTATTCAAAGGGTCATTTTTTGGGTTTCATGTATAAACTGCCTCAGTAGCACATTCTGGACATAGTTCTCTGAACTGTTACTGATTTTTATTTTTATTTTTTTTTTAGTCTTTAACTTCCCCTGGAAGGCAGATTACTGCTAGTGCCTTCTATCTCTGATAGTTCATAACTGAGTTCCTGCCAGCATTTTGATTTGATCCATTTAAGTCAACCACAAGTTCTTTTACATCTCTAGAAGTAGCACCATCTGGGTGATGAAGAGTTGGCATTTACTAAGCAAACATTAATTTGTTTAAAATTCTTGTTCAACTTACATTTTCTGTCTCAGTAATGCTGCTCTCCTGACTTTCTGAGAATTTACCAAATCCTATGCTTATCTTTAATAGTATCCAATTTCCATGGGGTGTCCCCATCAAAGCATAGGGAAGAGAGGGATTTTTATTTTTTTTAAACAGCCCCCCCTCCCCCCCCCCCAGAGCCAGCTTCTGGAAGAAAAACTCTGTCAAGCATAAACACATTTTTTGATCATCTTCTCTCTCTTTTTTTTTTTGTAGTCCAGTGGAAATTTAATATGTGAATGTTCTTTGTAGAATTTCACAGGCTCTAATATTCAGATGGAGACTAACTTTATTTTTATTACTGTAAGAAATCTGTACTGTATCTTCTGTTTAGAAGACAGGACTTAATCATTGTCATCTTTGGTACTTAGTGGTGCTGCCAAGGCAGTGTGGTTAGAGGGAGGATGGAATGTCAAACAAAAGAAACTTAAGAGAACATGAGCTTGCTTGAGTCATATAAGCAACTATCTCAGCTTCGTCACCCAACACAGCACAAAATGTGTTACTACAATTACAAAATGCTGATTTAAAAGGAAAATGAAAAGTATAAACACACCAACATAAGCAGCTATGCATCTAGGAAGGATGTGGAAAGCTGAGATATGATGGCAGGATAAAGCATCTCTGTGGTAAGCACAGATATATTCATATGTAATTGTACAGGTACTGGGGAAAAACTTTTCTAATGCCTAGATGCCTCAGATGTAGTGGTGGTGGAATCCCATTTATTTGTGAAAACGCAATAAACATTTGTCCTGAAAATGGTTAGAAAGCAGGATTAACTCTGCTTTATGAACATATACAAACGTAGAACCATTTATTATTGTCAGAGGGTTGGAGCTGGGTGTGGGAGGGAGATAACATTATTTTAAATTGTGTTTTAGAATGGGAGTCAGTAATGTTCTGTTCAGAGAAACTAGATTTTATTGATTCATCAATTTTTTTTTGAATGACTACTATGTTTTAAGCACTGTATTTGGCCCTGAGGACATAAACATGAATAAGGCTTGGTTCCTCACCTACACATGTTAATAGTTCTTGGAAAATATATGTAAATAAGTGAACATTATACAGTGTACTATGTCTTCCAGAACAGGTAGGTAGGAAGGCCTCAAGGCAACTGAGTGGTCAATTTCAGTTGAGGGTAGAGTTGTAATCAGGGAAGACTTTCCATGGAAAGTGACGTTTGGTTCAATGAGCAAGCGTTTTCAGACAGACAGGGAAGAATGGGCATGCCAGAGAGAAGGAAGAGTGTTTACAAAGGCAGAGTGACACTTGACAGTAGAGGACATGGAAGAAATCACAATAGGAGGAGCTGAAGTGTGGGGCACACCAAGTGCTAGTTATGTCCAGTTGGGGCACTGGAAATGTAACGAATGCTTCCTTTGGGGGCACAGACATGTACCAAGTTTCCTCCAAACGTTTCCTGTAAACGTTTCCTATATTCTTATAAGCTAAGACAGAAATTAATAGGAGCTCATAGAACCAGAAATCAAGGCAAAAGGCTAGTGACCCTAAAGGCATTTTGTCCAGTGTGGTGATTGATTTTGCCTGACTCAGATAACTTGAATTTGGAAGGATATAGGCATAAAGTAGCTGGCAGACATCTTGTGACACATGGGACCTGAAAGAAGAGCCAATATAGAGGAACCTGTCAGACAGATGGGAGAGGATTAGATCCTGGTGACATGCTTCAACCCCTGGATTAAAATACATCTGAATTATGTCCACTTCTGGATTCTTCAGCTACAAAAGGTTAAGTCAGTCTGAATTTTTGGCTTTAATCACTTTAATTTCTTTCTTTCTTTTTTTTTTTGTAACCTAACAGATACATCTGGCCTCTTCATTTTACTGTTCAGGAGACTAATATCCACTATGTCAAAGTGACTTGCTATCAAGTGCCTGGTTAAAAATTGAGACTCAAAGAATTCCTGCTGTGGTGCAATGGGATCAGAGGTGTCTCTGCAGCATGTTCAATTCCCAGCCTGGCACAGTGTGTTAAAGGATTGGGCATTGACGCAGCTGTGGCGTAGGTTGCAGCCGTGGCATAGTTTGCAACTGTGGCTCGGATCTGATCCCTAGCCTGGGAACTCCATATGCTGTGGGGCAGCCAGAAAAAAAAATTGAGGCTTGAACCCAAGTTTCTTGACTCAGGCCAGGTATAGAAATATCCAGCATTTAAAAATTATCTGCTTGTCAGGGTCTAACTGTACATGTACCTAGAAATCTGTTTTGCAGCAACCACATATTTGAGAGTGTGATTGTGTTTATTTTAAAAATACATTTCTACATGACAAGGTTTTAGACAGAGCATTCAACTAAGACTCTGGCACTATTGGTCCATGGCACACTTTTGCCACTAATTACCTTTGTGTCTCTCTCTCTGGGCCTTAGTTTTTCATGGGATGTAATTACCTCTAAATCCTCTTCCATATTTATGATTCTAAGCTTAAGTACACCTGGTTTTCAGTGATCTGCTGTGGATCTTACATATGGCTCTATACCTAGGGATAGCTTCCTTTGGAATTGTTTTGATATTATTGGTTTCAGCTTCACAGATACTTACTGACACCAGTTATGGGCTGAGTGTTACAAAAGAAAGATATTATTTCTAATCAGTTTTGCTTACTTACTTGTGTATTCTCAGATGCAATTTGATATTGTTTGCAGACCCAAAGTATCAAACAATGCCTTCTAATCCAGGGAATGTGTGATTTCAAGTAGGAGTGGGATTAGAGAGAGGGATGAACTGTCACTGTACATCAGTCAGAGAGATGATGCCGTCAGTGTTCAGCAGTCAGAGGGAGGGAGAGGGTAGAGTCCTGAGATTGGGAACCACATGTGTGTACAAGAGAACATTCCTCCCCAAATAGAACTGGTTTTGGATCATTAGTCTTTAGCAGATCTGTACCAGAGTGAGTTATCACTGTGGATAACTTTGGGTCATTTCAAACTAGTTGCCTCTGAGGCTAATAAAAACTTGCTAATATTTTTCTTTAAGCACTTAATGTTTGATGGATTCTTTTGGATAATCTTTTTGTAATATAGCGATTAATTTGATTCACTAAAGTAATTCTCTAGCTTGTATAAAGACCAGTTTTAGTCTGCCTCCTAGCTTGTCCACATTTGAGCAATTCCATTGGCTGGAAAATGACCCTGGAGCTCTACAGCCTCCCTTGAGGAGTCTTGGGGAGGGACAAAGATGCCAGCTGTGTAATTTGCTAGAGCCAGACTACATTTCCTCTCTAGCCATTCTTGCCTGTGTGACCTTGTACACATGACTTAAGCTCCCTAAGCCTTAGTTTTGTCAAAGGTCAAGTGAGAAAAATATCTTCAAAGGACTGCCCAGCACAGTGATTATTTACAGCATTGTCTGAATAAATGCTGTTAGATAATATAGAATTGGTGGGGTTTTCTTGCAACTGTGTTCAAGTGATGTATTTTAGGTTCCAAAGAAGAAAAATGGCAGGAGTAAAAGACACTCTAACTTGGAAGGTCGATACACTGTATGAAGATATGCCATAGTTTGATAATTTCATTTGATCAGAAGATAAAGTGGTAGAATTTATCCTGGTTAACTAGTATCTTGCTTTGTAACTTAGGGAAAATTAGTCAACTTTTCTTGACTTCTATTTATTCACAGTTAAATTGAGGATACTGCTGCTCTCTTATTCATAGAAACTGAAAGAAGATAATAAATATGAAACTCTGTATGAGAGAAAACATGAATTGAAAGTTCATGCTGCTAAAGTACAATTAACATTAAAATTTAACATTATTACGGATCATTCCTTTTTTGGCCTAGATTGTTTTATTTCTGTATCGGCCCCTACAACCTATTAAAATATTATTTTCTCTGCTTATTAATTTCGTGAGGCTAATATTGCCTTCATACTTGGTAAAGGGTCTTAGAAAAACAATACTTGTCAGGTCTTTCAGCCAAAAGAGTTAAAAGGGAATAGCTATTCATGTTGAAAACAGCTATTGTCAATACATATATTTTTTCTATCAAGAAAAATAATCCCTTCCCTCTAAAGAGGTATTAATTTTTACAGCCAAATTTTCATTATTCAAAAAGATTTTCTGGAACTTTTGTCAAACCTTACTTACCTCTGCAAAATATTTTTAAGAGCATCTGGTCTCAGAAAGCATGTAAAAATCCCCTAGCATTTTCACGTCAAGCCACATGTATTTAATATACCACCTCAAAGAGGAACATTACTACCCTAGTACGATGTAGTGAGAAGAGAAATGAAAGATTTCTGAGAATATATGGGTGTAATTTTCTCTTAACTGATTGACAGTTCGTGGAAATCTGCTGTCAAAATAACCTCTTTGCAGCACCCTTAGATTTATTGGGTGTGAAGGAAATTGCTTGTTGCCTACCCATCTAGTTAGCAGAAACTCTTTTTTCTTTGCCATTCTAATTGTCTAAATCCTTATGGATATATTATGTAAAATCCATGTTTATTTTATTTAGTTTTTTTATTCCAGTGTTCCTTTTTTTTTTATTTGAAAGTTGGTTGAAGTGAATCATGTACATAAAACTATAATGTAGTCTAGATCTGAAGTCATTATATGCACAGAGGGGATTTTAATAGAATTTGAAATCCTAGAATTTTAAGATTATTTTCCAAAGGGAGAAGTTTTGTTTTATTTCATATGCATGGACCAAGAGTAACTATATTGTGCTGGTAAAAAGTAATTCCCAAATAAGAAAGAGGACTTAGAAGAAAAAGTCAAGCTGAACTAATTTATCTGCAGAACCTGGTTTAAGGAGGATTATGAAACTATCACTAAATAAAGGCTTTGTGGAGAAGGTGGCTGGGATGGGGGAGGCAGAGAAACCCTTGAGAGAGCCTCTAGTCACTTTGGGATACAGAGCACACTGCTTATTTTTTAATTTTTTAAATTTTGTGACTGCACCCACGGCATGTGGAAGTTCCTGGGCCAGGGACTGAATCCGAGCCACAGCTTGGATCTATGTCACAGCTGCAGCAATGCTGGTAGAAACGCCGGATCCTTTACTCCACTGTGCTGGGCTGGGGAGTTCCTGCTGTGGCACAGTGGGTTAATGATCCGGCTTGGCTTACCTCTGTGGTGTTGGGAGTTCAGTCCCTGGCCTGGTGCAGTGGGTTAAGGATCCGGCACTGCTACAAGTGTGGCGTAGGTTGCCGCTCCAGCTTGGATTTGATCCCTGGTGGAGGAACTTCCATATGCCTGTGGGTGTGGTGGATAAAGAAGAAGAAGAAGAAAAAGGAATGCCAGGCAATAATGAAGAGATACACCTCAGGAGAATATAGGAGATCCTTATCGTAGAGAGTGGTGATAAATATGAAAGGAGCTACAGGATATGACAGAAGTAAAGAAAAGGACATTGAAAAACAGCAGCTGGAGTTTAGAAACACTGAAAGAAAGAAGTCTTCATTGGGATGAGAAGGAGCTAGCCAGGTGAAGAAGAGGAAAGGAATGATGCATTTCAAGCTCACTTCTTAAGCCACAACTCCCAGTTGAGAGCTTTTGGGCTTAGTTTTGGGGGAGGTGGGAAGGACCAGGATACCTGTAGCTTCATTCCTAACTTAGGTGTTCGAGTGTATGTAGCTTGATTTTTACTGCTTCTCGTGCAGAGGATAGAAGAGCATGATGGCGTCCTAGATGACGAGTCCCACCCAAGGGCAGACTGGGCAACGGCAACAGAGGTGGACCTTCTAGGGGACAACCACTCCCTCGAAATAAAGGAGCAATTTCTTCCTGTATTTAATACATCCTAGAAATATCCCATTTCATTATCTGGGAGTGTCTTTTTAGCAGGGAAACTGCATTTCTAAGAATGGGGCTCTGCTCAAATCTCTGCAGTACTTGGAGGGGTGAGGGGCACCAGTGCTGGAGATCTTGTTCTTCTCAGCAGAGTTTGTGTCTTTTCTTCTTAAGTCAGGTGTGTTTGATAGAAAAGTCCACTACAGGCAGCCTCGGCTTGGAGAGAGAGGTTTGAATTCCTTCTTGACTTTTGAGAATGACATAGAGAAGAGGGATGTCCAATAGAAATATAATGTGAACCACATAGATCATTAAAAATTTTTAATAGACACATTATCAAAGTAAAAAGGAAGGGATAAAATTAATTTTAGTATTTTTTGTTTTAACTCAGTATATCTAAAGCATTTTAATATATAATAAATATAACAAATACTGAAATATTTTGCACTCCTTTTCATGTAACTATTTGACGTCTGGGGCATATTTTCCATTTAAAGCACATGTCAATCAGGATGTTAAATTGTCATTCAAAATAATATTTGAATTTTATAACGTTGAAAAAGTAAATTTTCCAAAATTTACAAATTTTCCAAAAGGTAAATATCCAAAATGTCTCAACCATGCTTAAAGTTTTCTAATAATGGAAGTAAATATTAATTTAATATAAAATAATTATATTTATTATTTCAATTAAGTTAAATGAAAATAACATTTCAGGTTTCCAGTTCCACTAGCCATGTTCACAGGTACACAACTACACATAAGGCTAGTGGAAACTGTATTTGGATCACAGGATAAAGGAAAAAAAATCATTTTTCTTGGTCACTTTTTGTTCCTTTTCTTCTGTAATGATAACCAATGAAGGATTTAATGGCAAGCTGAGTAATAAAAGCACATTTGACAAAGGTTCAGAAAGCCTTGTTCTAGAAGAGTCTCTGTCACTGATCATGCTCTCCTGTAATATGAGAATGATGCCTGTTTTGCCTTTTTCTTTGCCTTGTGTTTTTTTGCCTTGTTTTTTTTTCTTTTATTCTTTTTTTTTTCCCAGAAGATGCTTTAAAGATCCAATGGAGTCCATAAATAACACATTTCTGGGGTTTGAATGGTTCTCAAATATCCAATGGTTCTCAAATGCTTGTCTATAGACCAAGTTTTTTTTTTTTCCCACATGATACTTCATATTTTTAAGCTTTTTTTGTTTCACCTAAACT
>PVHT021183526.1:2992152-3007025 GCA_004024745.2 Catagonus wagneri
TCCTGTAATATGAGAATGATGCCTGTTTTGCCTTTTTCTTTGCCTTGTGTTTTTTTGCCTTGTTTTTTTTTTTCTTTTATTCTTTTTTTTTTCCCAGAAGATGCTTTAAAGATCCAATGGAGTCCATAAATAACACATTTCTGGGGTTTGAATGGTTCTCAAATATCCAATGGTTCTCAAATGCTTGTCTATAGACCAAGTTTTTTTTTTTTCCCACATGATACTTCATATTTTTAAGCTTTTTTTGTTTCACCTAAACTTTTCAACTTTTACCTTTTTTTTTTTTTTTTTTGCTTTTTTAGGGCTGCACTCACAGCATGCGGAGGTTCCCAGGCTAGGGGTCGAATTGGAGCAAATGCTGCCAGCCTACACCACAGCCACAGCCACATCAGATCCCAGCCACATCTTTGAACTACACCACACCTCCTGGCAATGCTGGATCCTTAACCCACTCAGCAAGGCCAGGGATTGAACCCACAACCTCATGGATCCTAGTTGGATTTATTTCTGCTGCGCCATGATGGGAACTCCATTTTTTTTTCTTTTTCTTTTCTCAACTTAATTGAATCTGCCAACTCTAATTCCTTCAACAATCTCCTTAGCCTCTCACCTCCTTGCAGGTCACAATTTTAATTTCACTATCATGATTCTTTTCAATTGAACATGTTCTTGTTTGTCTCTATTTTTTTTCTTAATTGTGCTATCTCAAACTGAATGTACTTAAGGTAGGGCTTAACTAGTGTAAGGCAGAGTAGGGCAGTCATCTTCCTGATCTATATCTCATGCCTCTATTAATGCAGCCACCAGCACTTATATTTGCTTGATTTTCAATTTTTTTTTTTTTTTGGTAGCCAGTCACTTGACTTTTATCAAGATTATCAGTAACTGAAACCCCCATTTTTCCCTCTTCCTGTGCTTATTTAATTTTGTTTCACTTTCTGAAATGCTTCTGAAATGCTTAAAACAAAAACACAATAGCTAATCTTGCCCCTGAACCATTTATATCTTTTCTTACCCATCAACATTTTAAGCTATATTGTATTAAATTTGAACAGGGGCGTGTAAAGGCTCTTGAGAGGTCTTAGGGAAGTGCCTTTCAAATACATATCTATATTGGGAATCTTGTTAAAGTTATAATTCCAATTCGGGAGATCTAGGGTAGGGTCCAAGTTTTACTTTCTTTGCTTTTTAGGGCCACACCCTCACCCTAGGGGGTTGAATCAGAGTTACAGCTGCCAAGCCTACTGCCACAGCCACAGCAATGTGGGATCAGAGCCAAGTCTGCAACCTACACCAGAGCTCACAGCAACACTGGATCCTTAACCCACTCGGAGAGGCCAGAGATTGAACCCTCTTCCTCATGGATACTAGTCAGATTAGTTTCCACTGCGTCACAGTGGGAACTCCCCAAGATTTTACATTTTAACAAGTTCCTAAGGATAACATTTTGTGCAACAAAAACTTAGAATATCTGAAGGGTTTTCTTAAAATGAATCTTCCTTCCGTATCTCCTTCATTATAAGATAAATATACATTTTCTTACTGTAAACCAGCTCTGAGATCCTGTAAAATCTTAGGTGCGGTTTATGTATGTGAAATTTTGAGATTCTTGGTTCCTAAAGGAAAGAAGCCATGTATACTCTTCTTCTGGGGGTTCTTTGTAGGCTGGTAAAACAAAGAGTGTTAATAAATGGTACCAATTTTCAAAGTTTGTTTGGCTTCCCAGTGAGAGCTGGAAAAGTCCACAATCACGAAAACACTGACACCAACGTGGTTGTCAATCTCTGGTAAATATTTTTCCAAATGACCTTGTATCATATTCCATTTTTTTTTTTTTTTAGAGCCACACTCATGGCATATGGAAGTTCCCAGGCTAGGGGTCTAGGGGTTGAATCAGAGCTGCAGCTGCAGGCCTATACCACAGCCATACCAACACCAGACTCAAGCCTCGTCTGCACCCTACACCACAGCTCATGGCAACGACAGATCCTCAACCTACTGAGCAAGGCCAGGGATTAAACCCTCATCCTCATGGATACTAACTAGGTTCATTACCACTGAACAACAATGAAACTCCTTCAGATTCCATTTTTTAATTTCCTCAGTTCTAATTCAGTCTGTCAAAATTAAAAAGAAATAATGCAAAACAAATAGTGGAGATCATTTAATTTCACTGGAGACTGGAAGAGAGAGGAAGGCTGAAAGAAGGTGTGATGATTCCTATCCTAGGTAGGAAGGAAATTCTGGAAAAGTAAATTCAGTTCTGTTGGACAGTTTGGGGCTCCCTCCATGTCATTTATATTCTCAGATGCAGACCGAAAGTGTAGTTAAAAAGTTTTTTTTTTCCTTTAGAACAGAAATTTGCTCCAGATTTTTTTTTTAATTATCTCTAGATCTACATCTGCCTTAGATGCCCCTGTCTCTTCTTTGCAGCTTTTTTTTTCTTCTTCTTGGGTTCATCTAGCCTCATACTGCATTTGTCACATTTCTTTGAAAATCTACTGTTTGCCAATATGTCTTTCTAGTAATACAGATAGCCCTCACCCAACACCTTTAATGTGGTTTTGGTAGAGTCATATAGAGCAGCATTGCTTTATGGAAATGAATTTGACTGAAACATTCTGTTCACCAAAGCAAGGTTGACAGGAGGTGAGAAAAACCAGGTGTCCTTTACATTTACATGACTGAAAGGAGCCCACTGGAGTGTTTTTTGCTGGCTACTAAGTCTTGGAGACGGTATGAGTGAATAACTTGCCAAAGGCATGAGCTGTTAAGGAGTCCCAGCTTGGCTGTTTGTATGCACCCAGCCTGTTTGTATGTGAAAGAACTGGGTTTTCCCCAAGCTTTTGGTCATGGTGCAATAACAGACTTTCCCCTCTCTGGTTCCCTGGAGTAAAATGGCTGCCAAGGTAATTGGAACAGAACCTGAAAATGTACCAATCCCTGGAAGACAGCAACAAGGATCCTTTGGTATTTTTGTATTCATAATGATCACCTGGCATTTATTTCCTTCTTAGGTAAGGGCTGTGAGATATCATTGGTTCATACAAGCTTGTGACATGACAATTTCTGTTCAGGATACACTATGGGGGTGGGTGGCGGAAAACCTTATTTGAATTGGGAATCCTTAAGGAAAAGCAGTTTACAGATGAGTTCTAGTGGAGCCCATCATAGAGCAGGAAGAAACTAAACACAACAGGAATGTTTAAGAATTAAAACCAGCCCTTGCTTGTGTGGTCCTGTATTTCACCACATCATTCAATTGAAATGGACTGAACTTCTGATAGTTTATGAAGCCAAAAACCTGTTGAAAACTCTTTATAAGGTAGTAGAGAAAATGGCAAAACCCTCAACATTTCAGGGAAGTTACTTAACAGCTCTGATTACCACAGGCCACCAGGCTGTTGGGTCATGGGATCACGGCTGTAGGGTGAAGAAAATAGGAGGTGGGCTGAGCCAGACTCAGAAACAGTTCCAATGAACTATGACTTTCCAGGAGTCTAGTTCTTTTTATTATTATTATTATTTTGCATTGAATATTAACCTGTGCTCATTAAAAATGTCATCAAATGTCAATAAGCAGAAAAATAAGCAGTATAATTTCTGCTTCCACCACCTAGAGTCAAATCTTACACTGTGGTGCATTATTTTTGTTATTGTATTGTTTTCTATGCTTTGAACAAAATCATAATTATGTCCATATGGTAGATATAATTTTGACTTCTTTAAAATTTTAGCTTATCAAAGTCTATTTTGTCTTGTTTCAAAGTTGTCATGCACAATGTGTCATGTAAGTTTTAATGGATGCTTTTGTAGGTTTATGCCCCAAATTACTTATTTATTCTGATGCTGTTAGGCTTTTATTTATTTTTATTTTTTTGTCTTATAAGGCCAAGTCTCTTAAATATTTTGTATTAATTCCTCACAATTTATTCTTAGGGAGGTTATTTACTTTTCTGTGATGGGCAGTGTCTAGTGGATTATAAGTGAATTCTTGTGTGATTTAAGAGGGTAGTATTGTCTAGATTGGCATGAAAGGGGATCTTAAAGAAACAGGAAGTAATTGCTCTTCTGAGCGCAGTAGGCAAATTGATGCATGAGAGACTCTGGGACAGGCCTGTGCTCAGTGAGTTGAAATCTCTCCTTCAAGTGTTCTTATAATTAGGCTCCTGTTGGGGATTGGATAGGGGGAGCAGGTTTGTTTACTAGCTGTGTACTCTTGGGCAAGCCTCTTCCCCACCCCTAACCCAAGACTCAATTTTTTCCATCTGGTACTCCTTTTCTTGTAGGGTTGTTGTAACAATTAGAGAAAATGTTTGTAAAAGAATTAATACAGTACCCAATTCATAATGGATGCTCAGTAAAAGTTAGCTATTATCATCACCATCATCACCATCATCATCATCATCAACAGTGTTGTTTTGTCCTGCTACTCTCTTTCCCAAGGGTTTCGCTCTGCCTTCCTCTGGCCTTCAAATAATCCCAGCCACAGACTTTCTGGAATCAAGATGTTTTACCTCCTGATAAAGAATATTCGCACTCTAGCTGATGACTGCCAGACTCACCCACCTCCAGAAAATGAATCTCTCCAGACTGGTTCCCTTTACTTCTACCTAAGCTTCACTATCTTCTACTTTTCTTTACTTCTGCTTAGCTTAAACTTTACGTTTAAGAACTTTATATTTAGGGAGGAATGTCCAATTATATATAACATATATCTGTGGTAAGTTGGGCACTATACAGAACTTATAGAGGATTGTGTTTACTAACTTTATTTAGAGTCAGGAGACTCAACTCTGGTTAGGTGGTAGTTGGATAAGTCAGACCTGGGCATTGGATGAAACAAATCATACAAACTAGATATTCCTACTTGGCGAGCTATAGAATCTGGGCAGGCCTCAGGTGTGAATCATGGGAATAAGTCTGCAAAGACAAGTGCAGTTATCAGAGGATGCTTCATGATTGGTAATTATCAGAGGTCCAGGTTGGAGAAAGGCAGTTGGGATGAAGAAGCCCTAACTGTAGGAGGTTAGGTGCAGGAGAAGAATGTGAAACAGGAATGACATAATTAGATCTGTGTCAAAATAGCAAAAACAACAATCATGTCAGCTCAATAATTCTAATAGGTTGCTATATGCCAGTCCCTGTACTAAGAGATTTACATATGTTACTATCAACGTCTCATTTAATAGGTATTATTAGTATCATCCTCATTTTCCTGATGAGAAAATAGAGGCCTAGAGAGATGAATTAACTTGCTCAAAGTTATAGACCTAGTAATTAGCAAAGCAGGGAGGGGTTTGACTTTAGATCTGTTTTTTTCTCTAAAGTTTAGGTTCAGATAAATAGATTTGGGAGCATTGGGAAGGATAGATTAAACAGGGCAAAGGCTGGGGTACTGGATGCAGAGTGGCCACTTAGGGAGGAATTTCAGTATTCAAGAGAGATAGAAAGGCCTAAAGGAAGGGACTGCGACAGGGATGGAGAAGGCGGCATGGATATGAAATCTGGTAAGAAGGTACACTATAGTAGTGGCATACAAATCTCAATGAATATTAGATTCTTTGTGGAAGTTTTATTTATTTATTTATATTAATGTAGATTCCCACAGCATACCTCAGGCCTTCTGAATCAGAATCTCTAGGGCAGGACTTGGTATTTTTTACAAAGTACCCCAGTTCTGTAGTTCTTCCAGGATCAAGAACTACTGCTCAGTTGGCCCTGATATTTGGGGTGGAACATGAGAAATAGAAAGTTCTGGGATGACATCCAAATTCAGAAATTTTGTGACTGAGTGAATTATGGGCAAAGTCCACTAAGCTAGGAGATAATATTTTAGTAGGATAAGATGCCGAGTTCAGTTTTGGACATGTTAAGATGTCCAGTCCTGTGGAGAGTTGGATATCAGAGTCTAAAGCTTGGAGGAGGGGTCAAGGCTGCAAATTTAGATATAGAGGTCATTGGTATTTGGAGGGTGGTTGCTGTATATTTTACATGGGATCTTCAAAATACCCAAACCTTCAATTTTCTTTCAATAATCAAATAGTCACTCTACATCTAAAATATATTCCCTTTCTGACCCTTGACGAGTCTACTGCTTTTTAAAGTAAACTACTTCTTTATAGTTCCTTCAGAGTCGTGCACTGTTATAAGTACTTATTTGCATCATCTCATTGGATTCAAACCAACAACTTGTTAAAGTAAAATTTATGATCCCTATGTTTTAGATGAAGAGAGTTAAGGAGGTTATGTAACTTGCCCAAAATAATGCAGAATCAAATGGTTGAGTCAGGATTTGAGCCTAAGAGTCTTTCTGACTCCAGCTTCAGAGATTTTTGCCTTTTTCACAATACAGCTGTTCCTAGATCAGGAAAAACAAATTTAGAAAAAAGAGTTCAATGCTTTTTGAGACATGGGATGTTTAGTAAATTATATTTAGAAAAATGAGTTTATGTTTCATTTCCTGGGATCAGTAGGATTGAACTGATTAAAGTACCTATTGACCTCTTTCCAATAGCATGTGGAATAGTCTACATTTTCTGTACTCTCAGAGAAAGGGTGTGATGAGAGGAGGTATGGCATTGGTTTTGTGTCTCAGGAAGTTATGTTGCGTGGTTTGGCCTTCTAGGATTTTCCCAACTTGCTTTGTGTTGTCTATCCAGCTTTGGGTTAAAACTAAAATGGGCTCTTGGTAAGAGCAAGTTGAAAATGTCTCAGCACTAATACTGTTTTTCTTTAGATTTGGGTAAATACAGACATCTGACACATCCTCCTGGTAGCACTAGTAAGTATGAGAAGCCCTGGTAAAAAAAATATTCAGGGTTTTTTATGATGATTTGCAGGTTAGAATTGATACACTAAAAGAAATTACATTCTTTTCCACAAGATGAGTCATACATACAGGTGAAACTGTGTGGTATCTTCTGGGCCAACAACCATAATAATGATATTTAATCTCCATAAGTGACAGATCTCTAAGATAACACTACACTGAATGACAGCTCAGGCAACAATAGGCCAATGTTTTTGAAATGAGAACAGAAGAAATGCTAATTGAGCAATTATTTTTTCAGAGGGATCTCAAATATGGTAACGTTATTATAGCTTTAATAATCTTCAATAAACTCTGGTTACTAAAATTCAAGGTAAAAAAAACTACCAGTATTTAAAATATGGAAATATTTGGGCTACTATCAAGGAGAAAAAGTCTGTTAATTAATTAGGAGTTAGGTAGCTAGAATTTGCCCCCAGATCCACATAAGTGTAAGGAAGGGAAATCTCACCTAGCTGTGAAAAGGCAACCTGACCATAAAGTTTGTTTTCCCCAACCCCACCCAGCCAAGTGCATTCCTTTGTCCAGGTGTGCCTGTTTATCCCCAAGTCTCAGACACACCTACTCCCTATTCTGGCCCCACATCAAGAAATATATTAAAAAGTCCCTCCCTTTAGATGTCAGAGTGTCTTGGAGTCACTATCAATCTTGACCTACTTCCCCTATTCCATCACATCTAGACAGGAATCCCACCCTCTCTTCTAGTCCACTCTGGGCACATAGTAGATGTTAAATATGTTTGTTGCCTAAGTTTGATTTTGACTCTTGTTTTTCTATTCCACTACATCTCTTAGCCTCTGTCTTTGATCTCATTTCATAACCTCTTGATTTTGTCCTCTGGAATTCGGTTGCACAGACCCTCAGGATACTTCAGTTGAAAGAAGATGGGGTGTGGGATCAGAAAGACTCAAGTTCAAATCTTTGCTCGTCATTTACCAGTTTTGTAATCTCTAAGAAATCACTCACTTTCTGTGGCCCTCAATTTTACCTCATGGTAATTGGAGTTAAAAATATCTGTATTGTAGAGTTACTGTTGGGGGTGAAAACCAGAATAAATACCAAGAACTTGGCACTCTTTAGTTGCTCAATCAATATTTCAGTGTGTGTTCCATGGCCATTTCCTTATGGCCATGTATGGATCCTTGGTTCAGTCATTATTTGGTTCCATTCATTCTGGAGTGGAAAAGCCAAGATTTATGCTTAGAAAGCACTATAAACAAGCAGCTCGAGAGAGGCTGGGTTGGAGGTTTATAACACATCTCATTTACTGGTACTAAAGTTATTTGTCAGGGACAGATTAGAACATTGAGAAGGCCTATGCACATGTAAGATAAAGATGCTCCTCCACATATTCCACATGTAAGTTAAAATTAAAAAAGTAAATATATCTAACAAAGTTTAATGATGTTCTCATTTTTACCCCATGATGATTTACTCTGCAGCTTTTAAAAAATACCAAATTCTTAAAAACAATAACAACAATGAGTATTTTAAAAAATTGTCCTGGGGTTGCCCTTGTAGGCCTTTCCTGCTTACAATATCTGAGGTGGAGGCGTACAGGGGAAAAGGATTATCAACCAATCAATGTCTTTGTTTGTTGTTGTTTTGTTTTTTGCTTTTTTAGGGCTGAACTTGTGGCATATGGAAGTTCCCAGACTTGGGGTTGAATCGGAGACTCAGCTGCTGGCCTATGTACAGCAATGTGGGATCCAAGCCACACTTGTGACCTACACCACAGCTTATGCCGACGCTGGATCCTTAACCCATTGGGAGAGGTTGGGGATTGAACCTGCATCCTCATGGATACTAGCTGGGTTCTTAACCCACTGAGCCACATCAGGAACGCCACCAAGTAATGTTTTTTAAATCCCTGAGATAAATTGTTTTTAAGAGTTTATTTGGACTCTTAAAAAAAGCTTTTAGCTTCCAAACTACCATCTTATGTGTGTATTTTGTTAGTTTGTCCCAGGCTTCTATTATTTGTGACACTGAAGATTTTTCTCCAACATTAATCCTTGGCCTTTCTGCATGCTTGTTAAAATCTTGGGTTAATGCAAACTCAGGCAAACAGGGTAGACTGAATACCCAATAGCCATTCCCCTCATACTTCCTTGCCAAGACTCCAATACTGTTCAGTAACTAGGCCTATAATGTTCATTGGTCCCTCCTTAGCCCCAGTGGGTGAATGAGGATTAGGTTAAGGGAATCCTGGTGTAATTACTTTTCTTCCTGGCAACTTTTTTTTTTTTTTTTGTCTTTTTGCCTTTATGTAGAGCCGCACCCGTGGCATATGGAAGTTCCCAGGCTAGGGGTCTAACAGGAGCTGTAGCTGCCGGCCTTCGCCACAACCACAGCAACGTGGGATCCGAGCCACGTCTGCAACCTTCACCACAGCTCACAGCAATGTCAGATTCTTAACCCACTGAGCAAGGCCAGGGATGGAACCTGCAACCTCATGGTTCTTAGTCGGATTTGTTAACCAATGAGCCATGAAGGGAACTCCCTTCTTGGCAATTTTTGATTTAATATGGGTGCAACCTTGCTTAAGAAGTTTGAGGAATGTATGTATATGTGTAACTGGGTCACTTTGCTGTACAGCAGAAATTGACAGAACACTGTAAACCAACTACAATAAAAAATAAAAAAATAGAAATTAAAAAAAGTGTGAAGGCAAATAAGGGAACGTCTGGGTTTTCTCTGCTCTTGAAGTGGACAAAAGGTTCACACTTTCCCGAATCTGGTCCTTGTTGGATGAGGATGGGTAGCGTGGAAGCTCCCTTGATGTCATGAGGGAACAAATTTGAGGACAAAACTGAAATGCTAA
Organism: Catagonus wagneri; assembly: GCA_004024745.2. Taxonomy (NCBI): domain Eukaryota; kingdom Metazoa; phylum Chordata; class Mammalia; order Artiodactyla; family Tayassuidae; genus Catagonus; species Catagonus wagneri. The sequence goes on from PVHT021183526.1 coordinate 3,001,809, forward strand.
GAATGGCAGAGAAAAATATGGCAAGAACCTGGATTTTTTATGAATGTGAGTCACTGACTGAATCTACGCTGGAACCATTAGAAATTAATCACTTTTTGTTGTGTTTTCTATTACAAGAATGTAAAAGCATTCTAAGTAATTAATGTTAAAGGTATCTGTCACAATTTACACTTGTTTTTCAGAAATGCTTACTAGAAATTTCTATTGCTGGTTATAAGATTTTTCCTAAATAGACTGAATTTTCTAAAAGACTGCCAATCTCTCTAAAAATAAAAGTATGACTTGAGAGGCATTTGTTTAGTCTGGTGTTTTTCAGATTTCTACTATTTACATTCCAGTTTCATGATATTGTCATATCTTTGTTTCATCTGTACTAATAAAAATATTTTTGTTTTCTCCTTTTAATATTAAATATATTTATTTAAAAAATAAACTTGAGGGGTGGCAAAAAACTAAACTTTCTCACTAACTAGATTTGAAAACCAAGATCATTTGCCTTAAATAGAAGATAATCATAAAAATAAATAACATGAAATAAATAATCTTGTTAAATTCTTGCCAAATATAATTTCCTGTGAAGACTGAGCTGGAGGCCTGTTATTTCTTTTGAACGTAGACACTTGGGAGAGTTGCAGAGTGGTAATATAATCCCAAAGCCAACTGGCACTATTTCCTTGCCATGACCAGAAAAACTAATAGAGAATGTCAAGGAGGGTATCTGCTACTGTGTGATGCCTGTGCCATCTAAAATCATCTGGTGTTCCACCACTGCTCTGATTGCCCCTAAAACTGATCAGGCAGAGAGCACTTTCAGGGGCCTGGCCCCTGAGCAATACCCATTGCAGTGAGGATCATGGGAAACTTGAGGCAAGGAAAAAATGGCTAAGAACCAGCCTTTGATTGTGGTGATTACTAAAGATCATAAGAAGCCAGTGTTGCAATGTTTTTTTATAAGTGCTACTAAAGCAAATTGTTTATTATTTTTTTCATGTCAGTGTTTTTTTAACTTTTTGTAGTCAAATGCCCCATTGAAAATTTTTGGAAAACTATGGTTCTTTTACTTAGGAAAATGCAAAATTGCACACACACATGCAATTTTCACAGATGCTCAGAAGGTCATTTTCTATATTTCTCACATGTCCCCCTATAGCTCAGTGGGTGTTTCAGTTCAACGAAAACTGCGGTTGAGTGCAAAACATGGTTTTATGAATATGTCTGTCAATGAGTAAGAGCAGTAGGTTAATTTAAATGCACTAAACTGGAGACTTACTTTCCCTTAAAAATCTACTTTGAATAGTCATAGGTTACACTGATATTGCCCTCCAGGAGGCTACAAGAGGTGAGGTCAGGTTCTATAAAAAGAGTATCAGCCGATTCTATAAAGTCATCCTTCTGAAGTTTGAAACACCACTGACTGTACCAAGTAAAATTTCCTTGGGCAAGCAGACTCCCAAGCTTGGGTGGAGTCACAAGAGTTCCTTAAGTAAATAAAAATGACAAGAACTTTGCATTGCCTTTGTCTGAACTTCAGTGTCTGGATGGATCAGCAAGAGCAGCAAACCACACACCTGCTTGTTAAACCAAAGAGAAACCCAAGAGGCACTCATTTCTTACACTGTCAACTGAGAAAATGTCTCACATGATTCTAATTTATGAAGGTCCATCAGTCCTTAAAAACACCTCCCACCATTTTTCCCAGCTAAATATTCTACCGTTAGAAGGCATAGCATGAACAGCAAGATGAAACAGACCATTTTAATAAGACCCAGAATAGTTTTTGGAACATATTTTAATGGGTTATGAAGTCACAAACTAGATTTCTTTGTTTTTTTTCTTTAAATTTGGAATGCTATTTTTTTTTGTTGTTGTTGTTGTAAATGGCCGCACTCGCAGCATATGGAAATTCCCTGGCCAGGAATTGAATCTTAGCCACAGCTGTGACTTGTGCTGCAGCTGTGGCAGAGCCCAGATACTTTAGCTCACTTCCCAGGGCATAGGGATCAAAACTGCACCTCTGCAGCTACCTGAGCCACTGCAGTCAGATTCTTTACTCCTGTGCCACAGTGGGAACTCTTCTTTAAATCTGGCATTAGATTGAGCTAATGGTTAATTTAAAGTATTTGTAAATGATTAAATTAAAATATATTCCTTTTAAACACTGCAAGCATGGATCTTGAAGAAGAGATCTGTAATTGGTAATATTCATCTGATATAATACTTTACGTAATAAATGTTAGAAAAAATGCTAAAAAAAACTAATAAAAGGTGACTTGTTAATTATCTTCAAGTTACTTGATTTACACTAAGAATTACCTGCAATTTTCCTTTAGTTTTTAGGTTATTCAACATTTGGAAGAGATATCTAAAAATTAGCAAATATCTCAAAAATTGTTACAAGATCTATAAAGATGAATTTATCTGCTTCACTCAGTTATGAGCTTAAATTGGTCTCTGCAAGAATTTTAGATTTAACTTCTCAATAGTACCATGAATAATATTATGAAAATTTTATTTTTTTCTTTGAAAATTCTTTTTCTCCAAATCCAGTTGATGGCAGACATGGTCTAGTGACTTGGGCTCAGAATCCCTTTGTTGACAGTTAAATTATCATGTTACCTTTCTTTGTGGTCTGTAAAAATGTAAACTCTCCCCTCTCAACTTCTTAATCTATAAGGTGGTACTATCCATGCATAACTTCTCTTCGCTAGTATTGGAAATGTTCACTGGGTGAACTTTGAGAAGTGTGTTTAAACATCTTAGGAGTTCCCTAGTGGCTTAGTGGGTTAAGGATCTGGTGTTGTCACTGATGTGGCTTGGGTCCAAGCTTTGGTGAGTATTCAGTCCCTGGCCCTGGAACTTCCACATGCCATGGGTGTGGCCAAAAAAAAAAAAAAATTCTTGATGAGAATGTGAAGAACATAGCTTGAATAAAACAAATTTAGCCAACTCAGAGTTACAGAGAACACAAATGCACTATCTTTCAAGTAATAAATATTTGATGACACCATCTATCTATTAGAGACTGAAATTTAAGACTAAGCTGTATGAGGTAAGGAAAATAGAATGCAAGTTCTTCTAAGGGTATTTCAAACTGCTGAGATCAATATCTACATATGCGTATATTCGAATCTATGTGTGTATATATATATATATATATATACACATATTTGTCAAAGGAGTGTCTTGTTATTTATTTTATTCTCAAGGATAAAACTGTGAGATAGTTGAACAAATACTTTGAGTTGGTCAGCAGCGATAAATATTTACCACTTAATAATCCCACTAAAGTAAAATTGATCTTAAATTTCACTAAAAATTTCACTTAGATTCTTAGAAATAATCTTGGCTCAAGGCAATAAATATGCTAATTTAGTTCCAGAGCAGCATTTTTTTTTTTTTTTTAGTGGGATCCCAGGGCCACCAACTCAAAGTGACCAGAGATCTGGTTCAAACTGTGTATCTCTGGGTCTTTGCACTCCATGACCTTCCTGTTGACTAGAATTACTTGGTGACCCCTGCTATCTGAAATTTTAATAAATATCCCAGACGATTTATACTTTAGAAGGTTGGGATTATTGTGTTTGAGGATGGTCTCTGGGGACTCAAGTAATTTCTCTCCATCAAGGAAGTAACAGTACAAGTTTTCTATTTCTTTATAGTACTCGAGGGTAGACAGCATTTTTTTTTTTTTTTTGCTTTTTAGATGAAGAGGGAGAATTGAGGAGGAAAGATCATCATCATAAGCCTTAATAATTCCATGTTCCTTATCATCATAATAGCTGCTATCATTTATTGAACATTTACCATATGCCAGGCACTGTGTTAATTGCCTTTCAAACATGATCTCATTAAATCTTACGATGAGTTTTACAATTGCCAGGTTACAGTTAAAGGAAATGGGGGCTTCAGTTCATAGAGTTGGTTCGAGATAGAGCTGGGAAGTACAATGTATGCTTTCTAATAGTGGCTTTCAAGTGGTTGTGATAACCTAAAAAACAGAACTAACTGGGCGGAGGAGAGAGAGAAATGATACTTTCTATCAGCCAGATATTTTACATGCATGGTTATGTTTACTACTCTCAATAAACCATGAGGTATCTATTTCCATCTTCACAGTACAGATGTCGAAACAGAAACTCAGTACGTTTTAATCTTCACCCAAAGTCTCTGCTAATAGTGTAGAGGCTCAGATATAACTCTGTCTGTTCTCTGTCTTTATCTCTTCACCAAACACTAGCTCTAGGCTGAGAGCCATATTGCATAGGTTAATATCTCTGTCCTGCCAAATACTGGTTTTGGAATATGTGTTACACATATTATTTATTTGAATATTGTTTATTGATAAATAACTCATTTCTCTGTGCCTCAGTTTCTTCCTTTGTAAAATAGGGATAAAAATGGTATGGATGAGAAGGGTAGGTGGCCATGATTAAAATCCTGGAAAAGACACTTGATAGAAGACAGTGTACTGCGCTTTGAGCTCTTACTGAGAGGTCATTGCAAGGATTCTGATTTGATCTACTGCTTTTACTTCAGAAGCCAGTAAAATAATGATCATCACTGGAAAAATTTTGAAAATGAGACAAAAATAACTTACCCTTAATTTATATAAAAATAGGAAACTTATGTTTGTCCCTAGAATATAGAATATAGTTCTGGCCTCTGTAAGCTTCCTACAAGATAGTTGGGATAAAGTCAGGATCTGAAGGGCAAATTAAAAGAAAAAGATCAGGAGTTCCCTTCGTGGCTCAGTGGTTAACGAATCCGACTAAGAACCATGAGGTTGTGGGTTCGATCCCTGGCGGGTTTGATCAGTGGGTTAAGGATCCGGCATTGCCGTGAGCTGTGGTGAAGGTTGCAGACGCGGCTTGGATGCTGCATTGCTGTGGCTGTGGCGAAGGCCGGCAGCTACAGCTCCTGTTAGACCCCTAGCCTGGGAACCTCCATATGCCGTGGGTGCAGCCCTAGATAAGGCAAAAAGACAAAAAAAAAAAATCATTAAGAGGATGCCTCATCATGAAAACATACTACATGGAGACTAAACAACATGCTTCTAAAAAACGAATGGGTTAATGAGGAAATCAAGAAAGAAATACAAAAATACCTTGAAACAAATGAGAATGAAGACACAACAACCCCAAATCTATGGGATGCCGCAAAAGCAGTGCTTAGAGGGAAGTTCATAGCATTGCAGGCCTTCCTCAAAAAAGAAGAAAA